>JAJEKB010021035.1:895154-956839 GCA_022393335.1 Macrotrachela quadricornifera
AAGGCAGCATATGATTTAAAGTGTCACCAAAGACATTTTATTAGTTGTGAGAGAACATTTTCAAAAAGATGCAAAGCGTGTACCACTCTTTAGAATTTTAATATATTTGGTAAGAAAAAAATAATCATTATAGTAAAAGTTAGAGGTTAATATGAACGTTGTTTGTTGTCTGTCGACAAATAGTCGCATTACTTTATGGACTAATTGATTTTTTAAAAAATTTAGTTATCGATCTGTAGTCGTTTGTCAAAAGATAGCTTTATGGCGAATTTATAGTTAGGACAAAACCGTTCGAAAACTTTTTTCCAGTTTTGTCTTATACAATAATATGTGGTTGAAGTTTTACAGTTAAATGGTCCAATTTCTATTTCTCTCACTGTTTCAGACAACTTCTAATACACAGTGTTATACTCTATATTGCTCAGGGATTGATGTTTGTAGAACCTTGCATATGTCTGTATTTTAGCCTGGTTTCATCGTAGTTTTAATAATAGTATGTACGAAAAGCTATAAAATTAAGAAGCTACCACTATTTGCATACAAAGAAAAGTGAAGTAATTATATGAGTTTCACAGTTTAGCTACATCAGAAGCTATGATAACAGATTTGATTTGGGAAAGATATTTTCCGATTTTGATCCTACAGTGTGAGGAAGGTGGTTAATTAACACTCCCACCTCCATCCTGTGGGGTCAAAACCGAAAAGTACCATCGGGATTTTATGCAATGACAATTTCGTGGATTAACTCTAAAGGACTACATTGTCACAAAAAAAACCATAGAATAATAAACTCTAGAAAAAGATTGATTAATCTCATGATCCCTTTTGTAGAGTTTACTTTTCTACGCTTTTCATAGTGTAGTCATAGTAGTGTTTGTTCTGCTGCATTTTACTCACTTTGGTCTTGTTTTGACGTTCTTCAATAATATAGCCGAGATTGAAAATAAATGTAACTAAATAAACAAACGACGGAAGCATATTACTAAAAAAGTTGTACGTTGTTTGAAGTTGATCGATATAGAATTTTGGACAACCGAAATGATTCATATACACCTATCATATAATTTTAACTTGTTGTTTTTTTTTATAGTAAATTAAAAATATATCTAACTCACACTGGGTACACTCAAAGATTGAACAACACCCGTCGCATATTGAATAATCGACATATCAACAGCATATTGAATACCCAAAAATTGAGTTGTATAATTGACTATAGTGAAGTTGTCTGAAACAAAGAATTGGTCAAAGTATTGGAAAATATATCAGTTGAATTCAGTATATAAGCCATGTGATAAACTTGGATTAGATTATACATATATAGAACTTCAATTTGGCCTAATTCTAAGTTGACTTTAAGAATTCAACAGTGATAGATTTATGACTTAGGCCAATCTGAAACTCTTTATAGTGATCTTAAAATCATCAAATCTAATCATAAGTTGATCTTAGACATATATATATATCGAGGATGTAAATACTCTGGCAAAATTGTTCTGGAGATATTTTCCAAAGAACATCACTGAGTCGTAACTTGACGCGATCAGCTCGATAGGAGTATACACTATTCCTACAATAGAGAACGTATAATAAATTGAAAAGAAAAATTATATAATATACTCTGGCATGCGTAGAGTATATTGAACTTGATTAGGCATTGTTGATGGGTCTGTACATAAATCCATGTTTGTAAAATAGATGTAAGCATAGATGGATTGTATTGCTGAACTTGATAATGATGAAATATTTGAATTAGAAAGAGATTGTACTGAAAAAGAAAAAGTGACTGATAAATAAATGCTCTTGATTTAGAAGTTATAGAAAATATGCTAAAATATACAGTAAGACATAATAGCAATGTATAAATCAATTGTTATGTTTTATTTCGAGTTCTGATCATTATGTTTCTAAGTCTCAAGGTGAAATTTAGCGCACATATATCTATGACCTATTACGCGAAACAAAGAGGCAATGTATGAAATAGTGTGTAAAACTATTTTTAGATGATAAAATACGCTTTAATGAAATAATTATCAGTAAATTGTACTGATTTCAGTAGTTCGATGGAATACAGAATAATAGTAGCGAACATCGTTGTGTTTGATCAGAGTTTAACATTTTCTGGAATAAATTCTTTCTTTAATTGAATTTTAAAGATCAAGGTAGTAAGAATTTTTGATGATCAATATCGCTGTGTATTATTCAAGTGAGATCGAACTGGATGAAGACTTGAAATCAGACTGGTGAACCTGTACCAGACAGATCAGTTTGCTGGGTATCGATTCAATCGGGGTAAAATCTTGTCGCCAATCCTCCTTTTCGCCAACAGTAACTTCGCCAATTGGCGAATTTCCCCACGAATTTTGCCAATTGGCGAGTTTCCCCACGAATTTCGCCAATTGGCGAACTCGTATAGCAGAAATAATTGTTTTTTTGGCGAATTTCATATTACTACTTCGCCAATTGGCGAACTCGTATAACAAAAATAATTGTTTTTTTGGCAAATTTCATATTACTACTTCGCCAATTACACTGAGTTGCATTATAACTCAACTTATAGTACTAAATGTGTCTACTTAGCAAACTGAACTAAATTAATTGTACATATGTGTAGAGAGAAATAATGCATTGGAAGGTTATAGTTTTCGATTATTTTCACGCTTTGGTTTACATCCATCAATATGGGAATTCATTCACTACTTGAAAGATGAAGAAGCCTTGGTATCACACAGAATTACACATTCAGGTGGAGGCAGTGGGATTAGTCCAAGTACATTAATTTACTCCCTTATGCAATCAAAAAGGAAAGCAAAAGCGAACAGAAAACATTGATTACATTTAGAAGAGTTATTTGATTCAGGTATTATTGGCGGCAAGGAATATCTAAAGTCGGCTTCTTCTATAGTTGGTAGAATGCCGAGTCAAAAGTATTAGGGTGGTGAGGCGGCTAATAATATCAAATTGACTACAGATCAAAATGAAAAAGGCTGATTATAGTTTATAACCTATTTCTTCTACTATATATATACTTAAGTTATTTACTCTCTTATTTCAAATAAAAAGAAATTGAGAAAAACTTATATTTATACTACTTATTCAGTTCAGTCATAAGTTTACTATGTATAATTGACCAAATTCGTGATGAAACTCGGCAATTGGCGAAATGGTAAATGGTAAAAATTTTTTTATGGGCGAATTTCCCCACGAATTTCGCCAATGGCGAAAGTACTGTTGGCGAAAAGTAGTATTGGCGATATTACATAGACTCATTCAATCTAGTGAAACTTTTAAAATTGGCCGATTTTTAAGCTCTCGAAAAATGAACTCAGAATTTGAGTATATTCTTTTTCACCGTACAATGAGATTTCTTGAATCATGCAAAATTCATTTTAAGATGGTTAAGAAAAAGTTAGCAGTTATTTAGAACTTAAATTTGTTCTAAATTAGAAATTCTCAGTTCATATTTTCATTACATAAAATAGTGGGGAACACATTATTTTGTTCCGAAAATTTGATACCTGCTAATCTAATTCAACTGTATAGATATGTGTTAAAGTCTTGAAGATCTAATTATTTGAAGACTAGTTCAAAGACCAAATTTTGTAGCTCATTTGTTTTCTCTCATATCGACAGCATTCGTCTTATAAAAATTAAAAAAATCATTTAATCTATTAATTTTTGTAAATAAATCATCCCTCTATTAAAGATAGCTGGACGAAACAAGGTATTGATATTGTTCTATGTCATTTTTAATGAGCTAAAAGATGAAAAATTTTGAAACTATTCTTGTTTTGTTCTTAATACTAGCAAATATGAAACGCAACATATTAAAATAGAAGTTGTTAGTAGTAAAATTCCAAGAGTTATATGAATTTCGCTATTTATTTCATCGTAGAACTATATTAATACGCTTTTCTCAACAGAATTATTATCGGCGTCACAATTAAGTAGGAAAAAGTATAATGAAAATAACTCATAAATGAAAGCAGCTAGTGATATATGATTTTCACTGATTAACAGAGACCACTAAGGAACATCAATTTATAGAAAACCATGGATGCAGCAATTTGTGACACTAGTTCAATGTCGAATAAGGTTGGAGTCTGGGTAATGATATTTATTCACTTTTGAGATAGACTCATTAGCTCAAATATAGAGTGCATAAGTGTTTTTGCATTGACAAGATGATGATTTGTATGTCATTCGAATCCATTATGAGATTTTTTCATACTATTTTTAGGACAATAGAAATCATTTTGGGGCAATACATGATGAAAGTTTCAGCTTGCTTTACTACGATTTTATTGTATAATGGACCTATTCTTTCACCCATTTCGAAATCAAACAATTGTTACAAACTATTGCATCCATGATTTTTCTATAAACTTGTATCTCTTGGAACTTCTTGTGGATTGGCGAAAGTCGTACATCACTTATTGTTTTCATTCACGAATTTATTCGCATTAAATACATCTTACTTAGACATTCGAGAAAGCAGCGATAATAGTTTTAGGGATTGAGACGTTATTAGAATTCATTTTTCAAATGATGTTATTCTTCTCACATACCTGTGCTTGGAAAGGTGGGCCATATGGTTCTTAATTGCGTCACAGCATTGTTAATAATTGTGTCTGTACAAGGATTAGCTAAATAAACATTAGAAAATTTATAAGTAACACCTATACTAAATATGATTGAGGAACTTCGAAGTGATATAAAAATCATTTCCGAGAATTCAACGTTTCCTTTGAGTGATTCAGCAAAGTCAAAGTTTTCAAGACATGCCGGTAGATCGATTAGTAACTCATATGTCAAAATTTCAAATTTACCAATTTCCTTCGCAGAATCTCAATAGCTATATCCAGAAGACTAATGAGAACAAGGCAAGAATATGAACAAATTTTCCAAGAATATTTATCCTATTTACTCAATAGTTTATTGGCAATTTTTTTTCTTCTATAACAAGTTTGAGAAGCATTTTAAAATTAGCTGCCATCGTAAATGAACATCAATCTCGATAAAATATGGTTCCCTGTTCATGATTAATGTCGAAGACAACAATACAAGACGATCGAGCACATACATCACGTTTAGCTTGTAAAAATATCGTGAATACAGTCGTCTAGGGGTAAGTTCGATCACAAATTTAAAAACTTATTTACTTTTTCCTAAGTCTCATTCATTTTACATAAAAAAAAAAGTGATTTTTCTATCACAACTAGTCTACAACATCTTCAATCGACTGACGAAAGAATTTTGGAAAAAACCTATACTGAAAAAAGTTATAACAAAAATGGTAAAAGTTCCATCGTCTTGATCCGAATTAACTTCCAAACGGGATAATTCAGACTCTTTTAGCAGAAATGATACTATAGTTTCTCATATGGATCCTGAAAATATTGCAATATTCGAAATGCAAACACCTACATCACTTAATCTGCTTTAGTTAAAAACTGAAATGTGGTAATTCAGATCACTAAGCAAAATCGGTTGAGATAATTGAAATCATTCCAGCCATTTTAGCTAGAAACCATTTATGGAATCTCTATCACTTTTGCTATACAGTGACGAACAGTACTCCTTAGAGAAAAGTTGTTCGTCATTCTTTTCTCTATCTTATCATGAAAAGTAACGTGAACTATTTCATCTATTGATAAAATCACACAAAAACAATAGTTTTTAAGCATATTCTAACAGTTTTTTCCCAACTATTTCAAGTCTATGATAGACCTTAGAAAACTCCATTAGGCATTTCAGATTTAGAAATCTTTAAAGTTTAAAATAGTATTAAGAAAAAATGTTTATTTTTTTGTATTGTTAAGATTTATTATGAATTTTGTGTGAATAATATATAAAGCAAGGATAATAATATTGAAGTCGATTCTTATATGTCTGTGATAAACACGTGTTCAAAGAAGAGTTTTGTATTAAATGACAGAAGATGTATTCTTTTTTTGAACTATGTATAACTTATTCCTGTCATATATTTTGATCAATGAAATTATATAAGATAAAATCAAAATGATAGAATGATGAATATTAATGATATGATTATTTAATATCTATGCAAATGTTATAAGTAAACTAATAATGATGCAAGATTAATATCAGCAATTGCTACCTAAAGATGAGGAAGATAGAAAATTTTTTTTTTTTTATAATTAGAGAGCATGGTATATATGAAAACTATGTTTAACAACATAAATATAGTTCACTCATTCCATAGCGAATATGGAAATCAGCATACAATTTGCGGTAAACGTGAGAAGGATAGTAATACCTAGTGACCCACAATTTTCATGTAATAATATGAGGAACACAATCAATGATAGACCTGTGGTTTGCGGAAAAGTTGTAAAAATCTATGATAATCATATGTTGTTACGATAACATTTTATTTATACTGTGCATGTTATAAAGCATATATCAGTTTGATACTCTCAGATATATACTAGACGATCATTTCTTTGTTTCATAATGTTAAACAAACTAAATCAAATGACCACTCTATTTAAAGATAACTAATCGTATTGTTATTTGTTATCAAAAGCTTATCGTAATGACATGCAATTGTTTTGACTTTACACACGTTTTACGAAGATAAAAAGGTTTTAACTGCTTTTTCCTTAAACATTATTATATGGAAATGTGTTCCAAAGCAAACTCTTTTGATTTCTGATAATTACAGATCACTAGCTGCTACTGTTCTCTAGATATTCTTTTGAAATTCATTACTTTTTGCGAGGTTGGTCAGATCTTTGTGAAAAATCGGTTTATCTACAATATTTGTTTCATATATTAAAAGTGGTTATTCTTGAGTCATCTTACATCATTTAATATGTTGAATAAATGTACATACAATTCAATATTCATTATTTTATCGATTTTCTTTCATGAGCTCAAGCTGGTACAATTTTTATATCATTTTCTAGTTTTGAAGTGATTATTCCTATTTTTACCAATACCTTGTACTAAAAAATGCAGTTTTGAAATTTGCAGCGACTGTGAAATTCTTAAGAAGAGTTATCAAGAATCTAGAAAACCTTCTTATGGGTTTTTGCGATATAGATTATTTGATCTTGAATACTTAAGTATTTTCAACAAAATTCGCTGAAGTTTTTGCTTCTCAAACTGTGTCTACACCAGATACTTTATGAGGATGAAAGAAATAATAGTAAGCGATGCAACATTTAATAAACCCATAGTTTATAGAAATAGTAGAACAGTCAATACTATTATGCAGCTTCTTTTTCAACTATTTGTTATGAGAAAATGCTCATGATCACCTTCGCTTATTGGTCAGTGTCCGATATGTAATGGACTATTTTTGTAGGCAACAACAAATTATTAGTTATATTTATCATGTATGATTCGGTTGAATACAGACTACGAAAGAAATTTTTGGAGTGAGTATAATTTTCAGCTGAATCAAAGATTGAAGTTTCTTCATAAGAATAAATATATTCGAAAAATGCTCATTAGAGTACAAACTAGCGCAGTAATCAAAGTTTCACATTCCAAAGAAATACTTAGTCCAGTAGTAGCTTCTCATAAATTAATCATTATACCAAACTCGATATCATAAATAACAGAAAGTTTATTTCCAGACATCTGCGATTTAAAAAATTCACTCTTAATCTCAATCAGACAGTATTAACTTACATGGGTAATAGTAAGTTGTATTAGGAATTGAGCCATTTAAAGCCATAGTATATATTGGATTGAAACGAGCCATTTGGAAGTCATAATTGTATTGACGATCCAGGATGTAACGCATGCAGACTACAAGTCCAATGAATGCGCACCCAAGGAGGATTTCAGCAATTGTTTGACCCCGTTTTCGTAGAGTCAAGAGAAACATTTTGTAGAATAGTGTCCGAAAATCGATAAAAAATTCAATGCACCATGTGCATCTACGTTGACGAATCAATTTATTCATAACTTGAAACTATCAACGTCTTCAGCTCCTGTGCATAAAAAGATATTAGTTAACTTTACATGAAAATGTTCTGTTGATAAATGTAATAGTGTCTGTTTCCGTTAAAGAAAACGTCGTAATCGCAGCACAATACTTCTGAACACAATTGAGGTCGATCAACAGCAGTTATTCAGAGTGGCAATTGTTCTCAATATACAGAATGAGACAAGAGTCACACCTGTTCACACTCCATATCCATACAGACAAGGCTAGAGAAAACCTTTTTCTTTGAATACCATTGTTGACTTCAACAAAAAAAATTTAATTTCTCACCAATAGCAAAAAACAGGAGATTTATTTCTCTAATTAAAAATAAGCAACATTTCAAATCTTTTTCGATTAACTCTTCATACTGTTGTTGCATATTGATAACACATATACACGTTCTGTTACTCGGTATATGCTGAAAGTTTCAGGACTGTGACTGCAACCAAAATGCATTGTTATGTTTGTTCCGTCATTATTTTTAGTTCAATTTCAATTCTCAGATAGTTTTCAGTCATCTAAGATATTCTCATCTGCAAATTACTCTGATAGATCTAAATCACTACCATGAAATATTAAAGTTACATCAAAAATAATAGAAGAACAAACATAACGATAAATTTTGATTGCAGTCACATAAAGGTTCACAAAATAGGTTTGCAAACTTTCTCAACCATATGCATAGGGATGGGCGATGTCGATTTACTGGACACCGACAGATACTGGCGATGGGCTCAGTGCGCACCGATAATCCACTGTCAGTGTTTCACTGATTTTCAGTGATCGGTGCCACTGATGATGTCAGGAACACTGATCTCACTGATAATTCATACTGATGTTCATTGATTGTACTTCACAGGTGGAATATCATAACATCTTTCAGATAAGAGACTAAGTCAGCTGAATAGTGTATTGAATCTATTTAATGTATTTCTCATATTTGTTACAACTGACTCGGTATATATTAAATTCTGTAAAGCAATGAGCGAAATTTTCTTTCTTTACGACTATCTACTAGACGTTGCATGTCTAGTTACTGGTATAACCCTAATAATATCTTCTTCAACGTTCTTTCTTTATTCTTTCATTCAATATTTATTGAGTCAGCTGTAACAAATATGAAAAAACAATAAAAACATTCGATAAATTATTCAGTTGGCTTAGTCTTTTATCCAATGAAATTATCCAACATATTCCAACATTTCATCTGAAAGATGTTATGATATTCCGCCTATAAAGTACAGTCAATGAACATCAGTATGAATTGTCAGTGAGATCAGTGTCCCTGACATCATCAGTAGCACTGAGAGTGTCAGCGTTGTCACTGACACCGCACATTCCTAAGTATGGAGACTTAATCAGAAAAATTCGATGTGCCTTTTGTAAATAAATCTCTTATTCTTTTTTGCTGTTTTTGAAAGAGTAAATTTTTTTTGTTGAAGTCAGTAGTGATATTTAAGAAAAGAATCTCTCTAATCTTGTCTCTATAGATATGGAGTGTAAACATACTTTTACTAGTAGTAAAAAGCCATCCGTTTGCTCAAATCACAACAGATATATTCCATTGTTTATCGGTTGTGTGATTTTTGGTCCACTTTGTAGTACAAAAAGGCCTAGTAGATGAATGTTTTGCACTTCATGCGATATATAAATCTATTTATTTACCTCACTTTCATCGTATTGTTTTATGCATGTAGCCATATACGAAAAAAAATAATCTTAGGATCGTGTTGATGCATTTTTGAATGTCTTTTATTATTAGGGCGGTAAGAAATCTCTGCCTTTTTTTAAGAATTTCTAAGAGCAGTCGAGAAATTCTAAAAGCGTTCCCGCTAAGGATATATAAAGGGGTACAAATATCTTTTGAGCAACAACAAAACTATGGATATGAATGTTGATATCGAATTAGAAATAAAGATATCTTATAGAGAGCTCCAAGTGTTACTGCTTCATGAATTCCGTTTGGGTGGCAACGCAATGAAAGCAACAAGCAATAGATGCAGCACGATTACAGATCTGAAAAGTCACTTATTTTTCGTCCTGGTCCTGTTCGAAACAGTAGACAAGTCGTCAAAAAGTTTCGATTTTTTGAAGTCAAAAGAAGGATGAATAAAAGTTATCATCAGAATTGTAAAAAAAACTTGTTGTTTTTTTTTTAAATTTTTGATCACCAAAGCACAATAAACCCCTAAATGCAGAATCTAGTTTCTGATTAAAAAATGGTAGGACCAGCTTGAAAAATTTGGTTACACTCTCACCGAGGCTATTTTCTAGATCCCTAAGCACGATGGGCAAGGATGTACTCTTCACCAGTACAGTGCAACATTGGCTCAATCGGTTCAAGAATAACAACTTTGAACTCGGCAAATTACTTTATACCGAAAGACCACTACAAGTGAATATGGATATCTTAAAGCGGCTTATTGAAGAAGATTCTAGATTGATTACATGGTGTTTAGCAGAGCAACTTGGGTGCTCTCATACTACAGTAGAAAGCAGGGTTGTCAAATCCAAATTTCAGAAATCAGGAGTTTTTTTTGTAAAAAAATCAGAACGATTTCTGAAGAATCAGAAGAGTTTTTGAAATCAGGTTAAACAAAAAAGTATCAGCCAATTTTCTTTTGTAGAAGCAATATTGTCAGTGCTAAATGTCTCGATATCTCGAATTAAAAATTTTTAAACAAAAATTCTCGAATAAATCTATGTCTGTACATCTGTCTGCTGTGTTCATAATATATTCTCGGGTCCCTTGTTTCGGTCGTTGGAACAGTCAAAAACCGATCGAAACGGCGCGGAAAATCTATGAAACCGAGCGATTTCATGATTCTTCAGCGTGTTTCTTATGCCGGATTCAGGTCTACTCTCTCTAGAAAATTGCTGATTTCTCAATCAGTCCCGATTGGATCACGCTGAAACTTGTTAGGTAAAAAATCAACCAGGTCTGCTACCGAGTGGCGTACCAAAAACTGATCAAAATCGTATAAATACGAATGATGTGCGATTTCTCTGCGTTCTGACATTCCACTCCGGCTCTTCTTCCTCTTTCTCACAGAATCGTAGGTAGTTGGCGAAAACATCCATGAATATATCGATTAATATTATTACATCATACAAAAAGATGTCATAATATAAACTGACATGCTTACCAATCAAGTTATATAGTTAAGGCAACGCAACGCATGCATCAAAGTGAGAAGAAGTTCTCAGATTAGGTAAACCTGCCCTAAAATCCTGTCAGATCTGATAGGATTTCTTCGACAAGATAGCCTTCGACAGTATGATGTCATAAGCTGAAAATTTCTTCTTACTGGATACCGATAAAATTTTTGTATGTTGTATCCAACAATATCTGATCCTTCAAAACTACTTGACTGATTACAGATCCTGTGATATGCTGCTAGATTTTATCTGAATGCCATTGATTTACCGTCAAAATGAAGCAACCCCCGATTTTCTTGTGTTTCTCCATATATAATTACATTTTGGACAATCGTATGTCCTCAAATCGTATACGGAGAAAATATAAACGTATAGAAAGAAATACAGAATAAAATAAAAACGGAAGGTGAGCTTTGTTTGCCCATAACGATCGTATTTCTACGCCTACGATCATGGAGTTACACAATCGAAATTCTGAGCCATATGATGAAACATAGCTCTCTGGTTACGATCATGTCTTTTTGGCGTGAGTTAATATTGACAACAGCTTAATGATTTTTGTTAGAAATTGGATACGATGGAATGAAATAGCAACAAATAGGTGCGCACGATAAGCAAAAGCAAGAACCGTACAATCTACCCGATACATGTATGTCGTTTTCTACAGAAAGCAGTGGGATGACTAATTTTCACTGTGAAACATCAAGCATTTTCGACAGTACGAGATTAAATGATTTCTTACAAACGCCCTATATGGGTGCCCTTGCAATCAGTACATTAGGTTACTCTGAAAAATGAAAAAGTGAAACTGACTTGCTAAAAATGATCAAAATCATAGAAGAATCGCTGAAAATTGAAAAAAAAATGCCGTTCTCACACGCGCAAGCATCCGAAAATAAGAAATAAAAAACAAAAACGATATTTAATGAATCCTAGTTATTTCTATTTCTGTATGCCTACTTAGTCAGACAGAGTAATATGATTGTCAGATACTATGTAAATAGAATAGACTTCTTTTTCTAATGTATACATAAGCAATTGTACAATAATCTCTACCAATTATTTGAAGTTTTGTTTCTTTATCACTCTTTCAAGTCATGTTCAACCTATACGAATAGTGAATGAGTTTTGTTGTATTCGTAGTACTATTGTATCAGTGGTTTTTCAGTTTTCTTCGGACGAAACGTGTGTGTCTCTTTTTCTCCTCTTTTCTATACAATGTTGGTGGGATGTCAGTGTATTTTACTTATTATCTTAGAGTGGTCATCGAAGAACGTTAGATATTTATTCTTTTATGATGTTCCTTTTAACAATTCTCTTAGTCAAGATTGTTCTTTTCTGGATCTTTTGAAATTTTTCCGAGATTTTTAGGCATTTCTGTAATTATGTGTGCTCTATTCTACTGGTGTTGTTCTGCGTATTCATTTGCCGATATAAAGTAGGTAGAAATATTTGATAAGGATATGACAAGAACTAGAAAGCAAAACGAACTGAATATGGCATACAAAATGTTTACGATTCTGCCAGCATGACTTTTGCAACACGGCTAAATTTTTTCTGCCGAGAAACCATCGTATTGAAAATTCTTGGCTGTTTAAGAAACAATTATGAAACTCTGTATAATCGGAATGACCGTTCATTCTAATTCTTAACTCTGCATCAACAAAATGACATGTAGTTCAGCTTCGATTATTATTTAATAAAAATTTCATATGAATGAAACTTTACTCTCAAAAAAAATTGGAGATAGGTACGACAATAAGATAATAAAGCTAGTTTTTATGCATTAGGCACATTTTCACTACCAACAATATAAGTTAGGAAATTATCGTCTCTACATTTAATGATGCTCTTTCTCGTCTGTGCTTATTTTACTGATTCAAAACATGGCTAAAAACGAAGCCATAAAAAAACTGGCAATCAATAGAAATCAGGAAAATTTTTATCAGGAAGACTCCTGGTCAAATCAGGAGGTTTGACAACTCTGGGACTGATTATCAGCTTTTCGAAAACCTCGAATTCGATTTCTCACTGAAGAGATTTAGTTCGAAGAATTATTTCTTGATTTAGATTCCTAAACAGTGGCTGCTGTTAGAGAAGTTTTATAAAATAAATATTATTTACTCAAAATAAGTCTCCTCCTGACTGACAAAATCGAAGTCGAAAATTTCAAAAGACAGTTTATAGAATTTGATTCTACATTCAATGGTGAAAAGTTGTTGTCGATAGTTACTTTATTAAATACTTGTTATTTAAACTCATTTACGCGATTACCAAACGACTTTTTCTTTACCAATATGGGGTAATATAAAAGTCCGGAATTCCGTGCCGAAATTACTTTTTGTCCTCATCCTCATGTATAGCGGTGTGATGGAATGTTAATCTCCTGAACAAATCAATCACTTTGGCACTGAAAACAATTCTTGAGAATGTAAAGAAAGTTAGCAGCGGATTTTAATTTTTCTTGCTGATATTCTCTCCTTGATTTTGGATGCTGCTCTGATTGTTTGAGATCGATACCGAAATTAATTCTAAATTAAACGGTGACATTTGTAAGGGTGGTTATCGGACAAAAATGGAGGTAGGGGCTCAAATACTGAGATTTTAGGCAGTTTTAGCAAGTAATCCTTGTTCATGTCGGTTCCTCGACTTGTGATAATTCTCTAATTGGTTGAGATCGATGTACAATTGAAGACTTCACACTCTGAAAGCTATTTTCGTCTCTGCTCATCCAATTTTGATGAAATTTTCGAAGGAAATGAATCACGCTGGAGGCAGCTCTCGATAAATGTTTCAGTCTTAGTTACAGATTCTGTCACGAATTGGTTTAAGATTAATGGTCAGAAAGTGGGTTTCCGCATTTCCTAAATTTCTGTGCCGTTTCAAAATTTCTAAAAGGTCAAGCTGATTTTAAAATATACTCAAGCTCTGAGTCCGAATTTTCTTTTAGTTTGCAGTTTACTCTTTTAAACTTTATCTTATAATAAAGCGTCTAGAGTAGTGTGTGTATTATAGAATAGGCGAGCGTCATTAGATATTAATTATAAAATGCAAAATCCGCCTCTATTAAGTTGTAGAGCTGATCATAAAACTCTCTTTTTTCAAATCGACGAAACACGCTTCGTTTTTCAATAAAAGTAACTTTTTTTCATTATTTTTAGTACTTCGGACGTCTCTAAATATGCTCATTTGATGCAGAATCAAATTTTGTGTCGATTCCAACCAATGCTTGAGCTATCCCAAATCGAAGAGCGAATATCAGCAAGGGTTAATTGATAAAATTGCCTAAATCCAAACAGATAGAGTCATTGAAAAAACGCGTGTATACTCTACAATAATTTTGAACGTTTGAGAGTCACAATCGCGGTTCCCGATTGCAACCAAAAAACGGAAAATATTTTGAAGTAGCTGATATCTTTCACGAATGCGCACCACAAAATCTTGCTCACAGTTCCGCACTGAAAGTGCAGATGTTTAGTTGTTTGTTTTCACTAATCGTTCCTATCCTTTACTCTGGAACCATGACTATCATCGAAACACAGTTGGTAAACTAAGGCGCGAAAACGGCTGTTTTTAACGTATTAAGAAATTCTACGAGTTTACACGCTAGATAATTGTAAATGTCTATTTTTCTCATTTTATAATTTGTGCTCACAACCTAGGATATCTTGTTTATAATACCGTACAAAAAAGATTTTAAAGTAGAATGAGTGACGAGACTTACGTTAAAGAATGCGTAAATGTGACAGAAAATAAAAAAATATTTCAATAGGGTAAGAGGATTATTCGTGACCTTGTATGAAGCACAAGAAACTTATTAATATTTAATGCATCTAAACAATATTTTGTATAGTCTAGGAGACTCAGTGGTTTCGTGTAAAATATACAGCACTATTAAATCATTAATAGAATTACAAATA
Organism: Macrotrachela quadricornifera; assembly: GCA_022393335.1. Classification (NCBI taxonomy): domain Eukaryota; kingdom Metazoa; phylum Rotifera; class Eurotatoria; order Philodinida; family Philodinidae; genus Macrotrachela; species Macrotrachela quadricornifera. Next base: position 910,197 of record JAJEKB010021035.1, read on the forward strand.
GTGCTGCGTAAATCATACAGAATCCTCACCTACTCTACCAAACGAGTAATGGCGGTACGTGAAAAAGACGAAAAATGTACAATGGCAAGGAACTGAGAATGACTTTGTCAATATACTACGAAATTGTGAGAAACCCTACGAATGTATCAATGATGTTGTTTATGATATACTAACCACATATGGAACTGTGGAGCTCGCAGTATGACTCATACGAACATTAGAAACAAAGGTGAAGAATCTGCCACAATAATAAAACTTTTCTTCAACCAGCAAAGTTTTTGCAAAAAATTTCTCCCATTATAAAAGTGAATAAGAAAACAAATTATTCTTGTTTCAATTATTTATTCTAAAAAGAAGGAATGGAAAAGTCCAAATGTATGTGACTTGTGAAAGAAGAACGAATGTAATGGATAAGTGAATGAATATCTTATTTGTTCTATTAGGGGCTATGACTATATAAGGTAGGCCATAGACAACACCCCGATAAGAAACTTGAATATCTCCATTACAGCTCATATAAACGAGCTGACTTTTTTTTATCAATTCACGAGACATGTTCAAAGCTTATATACATAAAGACATGTCTAGGCGGATCCTCTGTTAAGTATCAGTAATGATCTCAACAAAAAAATTTACTTTTCTACAGATAGGAAAAAAAATAATATATTTATCAAAAGTCTCTAAGTATGTTTTTACGGATGTAAACTTTGAACATGTCTCTATCACCAACAAAAAAAGCAGCTTCTTTACATGAGTCATAATGGATATATTCAAATTTATTATTGGGGTGCTATTTATAGCTCAATCTGTATATTAATCATCCTAGTGGTTATGTACATATATATACATACAATAACAGCTACATGTGATAACAGGAAAATGACAGAAAGTAGTAACATTGCATTAAGAAAATTAGCAAAATGAAAACTGCAGAAGACAAATGTCTAACGAAACTAAAAGATAGAAGAAATGTGTAAGACTTTAACGATGTATAGAATATAAATCAAAGTTTTTTTATTATTCAATTTAATTTATTTATTTATAAAGGTTAATAATACTCAAGAACATTGTTGAACACACACACAAAAAAGGATTTGAAGGAGAAAGAAAGAAAAAAAAATAAAAAATAAAAAAGAGCCCATCTAAAGGATTCTCATATTCTTATTATTTCATAGTCAGCTTCCAATGCAAGCAATCCCATCTCTCCTTTTATGTTAGCAGAAAACTGGTAAGGTAAGTTCGTGATAAAAATTAAAAAAAAAGATCATATGTTGCACCTATTTATTTACGCAATTATTAGCATAGTTTTAAACAAAAACTTAGTTCAAAATTTTCATAAATACTCATGGTGGTTTTTCAGAGAAATATTTCAAAACAAAATAAATAAATCAAAGTCCTTTGAGAAAACTACAAAATTTTCACCGACCGGTCGGTCGCGCATGCCGGTAGATTTTTCACTCCTAACTAGAAATCTCTGTGGACTCTGCTAAACCATAGAAGACTTCTTACGAAAGGTACGAAAGTATTTTTAGTTTACTGAACCTAAATTCGTTCGACACAAAAATACAAAAAATTTTAGAATTTTATAGTAACTCAGGGCGATGATTGATTCCATATGAGATTCACATTTGAAAAAAAAGAGCAATATGTTGATAAAATATAATTTGCAACATGGAATTGATTGATTTTCTATTGTGAAATTCAATTTTCTCGTTTTAAGATATTATAAGTGTTCCAAAAACTCAAAATTAAAGTTTCAGTTGTTTCAAATGGTGTTACTTTTTCGATATCAGCAATATTTTAGCTTGAATTATTAAATTACATGTTAAATGCATGTTCATGATTTTTATAAAACCTGAATGAAAAATACATCCTCAAACGATGCAAAATCATTGCTCCAAAATTGGTTAGGATAACTGAAATACGCTTCATGGTTAAAAAACAATTCTTTTTTTGAGCATACAACTACAAGTAACCAAATAATACGTAAATATATTCACTACTATAGGTGAGTTTTGGCTATTTCAGGAGTTACAAAATTCTTTTCTATTTTTATTCAACTATTGTAAAGAAATCACTGTAGTATATATACATGGATGTCTAGACGCTAAAGTCCATTGAAAACCGTGTAAGTGCGTAAAGTTTCGAAAGATTAAAATTTCGTTCCTTAACAAATCATAGATTCTGTGTATTTGAGTGTTTGCACGGTCACAATTTTCAATAAAATATTAGTGAAAAATTTCGCTAGTATACACGGTTGGTATCGTTTGAATTTGACCGTTTGGATGTCTTTAATTTTGTTTATTAACGCGCTGGAAGTTATCTGAATTTGACAATTTAAACGTCCTAAATTTTGAACGAAATAAGAACGAAAGCTTTTCTTTAATAGTATGCCAGAAATTCTTTGCATTTCTCGGTTAAACGTTCAAATATTGCAAAATCGATAATGTCGCAAATATTTCTAAGAAAAAGCGATCCGTTCGTTCAATCTACAAGCGACAACACGGTTATTAATTTATCCCATATCTGATAGAATGAGCGTGAACATTCTTACAAAGTTAGGTTTCCATCCGTTTGCACGCCTACATATATTGAATAAAAAAAATATTGTATACGTTCACGCTTAAAAATGAACAGTTTTTAGTATTTACACGACCATGTGTTGCCACACGCGTAAAGAAGCACAGAAAATTCTAATTTTAAGCGTTTATATGCGTTTTTGACAATCTTTGTCTGCTTGGGAAATCTCAGTATTTTTGGCCGAAAATCTCATTTTAATTCGATAACCTCCTCACAAATATCAGCATTTGATACGGAGTCAAATTCTGCATCGATCCCAAGCAATTAAAGCACCATCTGAAATTAAGGAGCGAATATCAGCAAGAAAAACTCAAACTCGTTGCTAACTTTCTTTACGTTTTCTGAAATTGGAAAGAATTCTAGGAATTTCTGAGAATTCAATCCAATTCCACAGTGGGCAACAATTAGTGAAATTGAGGAGTTGGAAGGAATTCGATTAAGATCGATTAGATATCTTGTGTTGGGTAAGGATCGAGTTTTCAGAATCGAATGGAAGCGATTCTGTAGGCAGAATTGGTTCCACAATGTTCAACATTGCGAAATAGGGTGACTATTCGGTATCATATGGCCAAGCAAAAAAAATGAGTCACATTAGATACTTCATGTTTCGATTCGATGCGTCTTATAATTTGTCACGAAAAATTATGTATGTGACAGATTAATTTATGATGTGAGAAATTTCTTCAAGCTTTTTGACCAAAGGATGAATAACCAAGAGATATTTCTGACACTGAAGCATGTAAAGGATAGAGGCATATAAGACCTGAATTTGTTTACGAGAGCTTTTGTAACTATATAAAATTATACATAGGAGCAAAATACAAGTATAAAGCCGTCATTATAAAACTAAATTCTTGAGTTCCTTCTTGAGTTTAATAGTCTTAGAATCATCCATACAGAGGCAACTATTAACAGTAATTATCTAATCACTACATGCCGATAGTTAGAAATGTAGATAAATAGAAAACAATAATCAAACAGTGTTATAACGTGAATTCTCCACTCCACTGTTAAGGCTTCCATATACTATGCAATGCACTCATTCCACTGTATTATTTTTCCTATGCAGTAATACATATAGTCGCTACATAATGTGACTTTACTATAGGCTCCACCTTTCGACATATATTTCTTCTTAAAGTCGAATTAACAATTTTACTAATATAACTCATCTGAACTCGAAAGCACTAATCACGTAAGAAATACTCAAGGAGATTGTTTTTGAAACCTAATTTTATGCCTTTTAAGCTTATATTCAGAAGAGTTTGGTCAGAAAAAGTCCAGTTTAAATCAAAACTAATATGGTATTTGAAGTTAGCATTGAAAGCTAAGTCAATTCATGTGTACGTCAACGATTTTCTCAAATTTTGTTTTTCATCGAAAACCTATCCGTACATCTCCCTCTTCTCTCTTCATGCCCAGCTAAAAGGATAAACTCAATGTAAATACATTGATGAAATTCATTGCCTAGCTGAATCTTAATGGAAAGTAGAGATAAATTTTTCAATAAAAAAGAATCAAATCACAACTCTAGAAGATTATATTTACGAATTCTTTGAGTTGCAGATATATTTGGATTTGAAAATACATGATCTTGCAGTTTTCTCAAACGGCTATTCAATGAGTTGTATCAGAAAAATGGTTAATTCCAATTAAAAAGAAGGATACCTTGAAAAGTAGACATGTATTTCATAGATTTACCATGTCGGTTTATAGTGTTCTAATTTAGCAATCACAGTAGTGCTATTAAATTGTCAGATTGTACAAAATAGTGATGTAATTTAGTTATTGCTTACTTCGTGTATACGTTCCTAAAAATCGATATTAAATGGTGAGATCACCAGCAACTGTAGATGTTTCTTTATGGGTCACTTAAGACTGATAAATTCAATAGTGAACCAAGAAATTTAGTACTAAAATATCAGTGAATATTTATGATTTACTTCAATGATAATTCAATTTGGTTGTTCAGCAATTAATATTGATTCATAAATTCTTATCTTTATTTTTCCCAGATACTGTTGTGATAACGTTTGATTGTCGATATCGAAACATAACCGTATTTCATTTTGATGAGAAAAATACTACTTATGTGAATGAAGAGCAATAATCATGTTCGATAAAGTAGGGCAAAACAAAAACAGGCAAATACGCATGACTGTCCACAGCGAACACTGATAATCTTATTTTGATAAATCGAAATGTCAATGTGTGACAGCAAGAGACCTACATAATTATTCTAATCCATTGAATGAATACAAAAATGTGATGCACAAAGCATTCCTGTTATTTACCTTTTGTCACATGGTGTATGGATTAAGGTATATACACTCAAAGACAAGCTTTTATTTATATGTAAAAGAATAAGAATGGACAAGACACTAAAAAATAATATGTTCTAAATGTATAGCAAGCAATAGTGTTACAGATTCTAACATGAGAATATGTATTAATAGATTGAGTTGCATTTCATATTGTATTATTATCTATTCATTCAGCGTTTTATTTTGTGCGTGCAGCTTCATACAATTGATATAATCGAACATACTACAGTTAAATACTTTTAGATTATTTATCAATCAGTTTCTGTTTCGGGACGCATCTAACATGTTTATGCTTTGTCAAATATGTTCTGATGCATCATATACTAGTTCTTCCCTGTTATGTTTCCATATCGCGTACATTGGCTTTTTCAATTTTCCATGTAAAATCAATAGGTAAAAAATTAAATTTTAATCAGATTATAATCAAAAGTAATCGATTAAAGTGGGTTTTGTATCTCTAGATCAGAATAAATTCGTAAGCATCCTTCTTGCGAATATTTGCGTAGGTGAAACTAGTTTTGAATTAATATGTAAATGAAAAACTAAAATTTATCTAAATATTTGTACAACATTGTTGTTATAAAATTATTTTTCTTTTGATTATAAAAGTTTGTTGTACATTGTTTTACATATTCTTCTTTTTTCGTGCTTACTAATTCATTTAGTAATAAAAACATATTTCTCTTTTGAGCTCTTCGCCATGGAAAGAAGACAGCGATGCTGAAGACATATAATCGCAAGTAATTACAGATGCACTTCTTTCCACTATCATAAGTATATTCTCTCTCTGCCAGAATTGATTATACATGTTTTTTGGAACACTTGTAAGGTGTGCATAAAGCAAAATTGCAGCAAATTTTTTTCAATCTTTTTTATACCATTCAATAGAGAATTTCACCGCAAAGAAGGATATATATTTCCTGAAGTTTTTCGAGCTTTCTTTCCATTCAGAAAATTTGAAAACTCTATGGATTTGAGAAACTCAACTTTCCACCTGTTCTCAGTAAATTTCAATTTTCAAATTTTTCTGTCAACTCAGTTTATTCTCATTGATATATTCTTGCTCAGTGTTGAAAATTGAGTCAGAAAATTCATTAAAAGCCATTATAGGTCACAACTGCTAAGATGTTTTCGATCTTTTTGTCAATTTTACTCAAAAATATATTAAGCGAACGTAATTCAATGAAGATGCTGTCAAGATCTTGAGCAGATTTCTGGAGAGTCTTCAGAGATTTTTAGAAAGGTTTCTGTACAAGTACAGCTCTAGGACATTTGCAATTGTTGTAAAGGTCTATGTGTAATATTACTGAATCTTCCCAATACGACGCATTAAAATTTTTTCCATTGTGTTATCATATGTTCTATATTCAATTTTTTCGTAGTATATTCGATTATGGTGTAACGATCAAATTCTGTTTTAAGTTTTATTGTGAACCGAACTGTGTTGAGGAGTTGTGATGATCTAGGAAGTTATTTGTCCGACAGCGAACCGATCAGACGTACAACACATTGATAATGTTGATTGTTCGATCATGTGAGAGTTTTCGAAAGAAAGAGATTTACTTGAAGTTGTTACGACGATTTTGGCGATGCGTACAAACATACAAAGATGGTCAGTCATACGTTGAAGTTATGACGATATTCTTGAGTTCTCAATGTCAAGGAATGGTCAAGACTCACACGTGTATCAGTCATAGTAATTTGGACACTTAACCTGAGTGATAAGAAGCAGATAAAAACGTATCGAACCAAATAAGACAATGAATTGTAACTTGGACTTTTAAAACCTTATGCAATAATTGTATAAAAAGATTTCTTAAAAAACAGGTCTGATTTTTCTAGAAAAACGCGAAAACAACTAAAACATTTGAGCTCTTTTTATAAAAACTGTTGGCAAAATGGACTCGAATTGTTGGATATGATACCCAAAACTTCCAAAGGAGTAAAATTTTCAATCAAGCTTTATGTATGGTTTTGCAGATAGTCAGCTGGCGATTCTAGTCGACTCCTCAAAGTTTTAGATTTCTTCTATCTTCATAGATTTATTTTGAAATGAGCAGTAATATCAAGCAGTAATCGAAAACGAGTCGAGTAGCCAGCTTTTTTTTATACTTTCTCAGCAAGATTGCTAGTTAGCTTTTGGCTTCATTAGAATAGTACAATAGTAATCAATCACAGTGAATTCGCCAGACAGTCAGTGTCGATGGCGAAATAACAATGAGCTGACAGCGTTGGATGGATTGAAATTTACTGAGAACAGGTGGAGAGTTGAGTTTCTCAAATCCACGGAGTTTTTCAAATTTTCTGAATGGAAAGAAAGCTCGAAAACGTCAAGGAATACATATTCTTGCTTTTTGTACAATGCTCTATCGAATGGTTTATACAGGAAGAGTCAGAAGTAACCTAACAAAAAAAAAACTATTGAATATTTCTAGTATGGCTCGATCAAATAGGTTCATTTTTTCATAAAGGATAGAGGCATGTTCATGCTCTAAATCCATACAGACAAGATTAGTGAAAATATTTTTAACTATCACTATTAACCTCAATAATAAAAATTTCTTTTTTGCATAGGTAGGCAATATATATATATACAAATACTCAAAGATAGAGAAGTATTCACATTCCAAGTTCACAAGGACAAGGTTAGTGAGTATCTTTATTTAGTTTATATTTTTTTTTGGTATCTATGAAAAAATAAAATTTTCTTGTTCAGATCAATAAGGCTACTAACCAAAACTTCTCACTAATCTTTTCTGTGTGGATTTCGAGCGTGAATATGTTTCGATCCTCGATAAAAAAAACAATGAGCCTGTTGGGTGGAACCCTTATAGAAATATTTAACCAATCTATTTTTTGTCGAGTTACTTTTGGTGGACCACCCCATAAAAGATCGAAAAAAAATCTGCTGCAAGCTTGCCTTACGTGCAATTTACATAAAATTCATCAATGCAACGGTTTCGATATGGATTCAAGCAATCAGCAAAAAGATCGAATGTGTTTTTTAATCATATTCACAAAGTGAAAAAACCTGACTGTATTCGATAGGATCATTTCTTTGCTCGTGAACAATGCTATGCATTTACGTGACGTTGTACATTTTCATCACAATACCAATTATGTACGCGGACCACTTTCGTGGTGGCTACATCTCTTGGGAAACAGTATCACCAAATATCACAAATACTGCTACGGTTACTATCAACATTCAGCAGACGTATTCATGGGCGTATTGGAAGTATTTTTGTGGATCGTTAATTGGTGATTCAGATAATCTTATCTGTATCTCATCCAATTGCAGTAATTACGTTAGTAGTATGGTAGGAACACGTGGCGCATGTAGTAGCTATGATATTGGCTTGAACGTGTCGACCGGAGTGAGCACTACATCAATAACACTTCTGGCCGGTTCTCAACTAGTACTTGCTTATCAAAGTGCTAATTTTTACTGGTTACCTCTTGCCTTTGGCTTGGTATCTCGGTGGAGTTTTATCATTTATATCGATCTGACGGTGCGTAGTGACACTGGATTCATCAATTCATCTCCTACATCGAGTATGGCTGCAATAGTTACTATACCTGTCAGTGTGCAACAAGTACTTCGTGTACCAATGACCGATATTGATTTTGACATTGTCAAGTGTCGATGGGCAGCTAACTCAACGTTGATTGGTTCAACAGTAATAGATGAATGTCGAGGTGTATGTCAAAATATAATCGGAGCACAGCTCTATTCGTCTTCGAACACTGATAACAACTGCACTATAGTATTCACTACTACACGTGTAGGTTATTATGTTGTTGCTCTGCAAATCGAAGACTTTATGCCGTCAGCACCAAATGGATCGGCTCTGAGTTCAGTTCCATTGCAATTTCTCGTCCGTGCTCTCAATCTATCATGTAGTCCACCGACCATTATTGGACAGTTCTTCAACGGAGATACCATTGAAGTAGAAGTCAACAAGACAGTTTCAGTATCAGTGATTGCACAAGCTGGTTGTAATACAACGATAGTAAATCGTTTCTCAAACATTATTCTCCCATCAAGCATAGTAAATACATCAGCAGTGGTATCGCTCGGTTCGATGCTCTATTCTATTGTGTTCATTTGGACGCCGACTGTGGATCAAATCGGTTCGACGCAACTCTACTGCACAATGGCCACTGATAGTAACAACTTGCAGTCGGCTCAGTATTGTCTCAATTTTATTGTTGTGCTTAGAAAAACAACTACAACTACTGCTTCAACGTATAGCACGTCGACAAGTTCATCCAGTTCAACAACTTCTACGACGTCGACTACCACTACAACATCTGTGTCATCAACCTCATCCAGTTCAACGACTTCTACGACGTCGCTTACCACTACAACATCTGTGTCAACAACCTCATCCAGTTCAACAACTTCTACGACGTCGACCACTACTACTACAACATCTGTGTCAACGACTTCATCCAGTTCAACCACTTCCATAATGTCAACTGTTATTTCGACCTCAACTATAGCAACTACTCAATCGACCAATAACCTACCTCTTGTGCTCGGATTAGGTCTAGGTCTCGGTCTTCCGCTTTTACTGCTCCTTAGCATATTAGCCATCTGTGCTTGCTGTCGATGGTGTTCAGGACTTTTCTGGTACGTACACCAATATATTTCTCTTCAAAATATACTAGCGAGTCTTGTTTTTTTTTGTCAGGAAGAAACTTCGCCGCCGATACTGGGATGAAGAGGATATGGTTTGCCCGCAGTGTCGAAATTCCCATGGCTATCGATCATTCATGAATAATAGCAGCAACGCGTCCGATAAAGCCTTCGGACAATATCGGCGACAGTACATTAATGATAAACCATTGACACCGACTAAACAATTATTCCGTGATGATTCGGTTTTGTCTACTTCATTCTCAACTTTTGATTTGGATCCGATAACAACGACACGAACTACACTCATGTCGTCGTGTTCGAACAGTGCCTTGCCGACTGAAGACATTTTTATGCAACTGAAGAGTCCTGTGCAGTCGCCGAATCCAAATCATCTTGGTTCGATTCTTGTGCAAGCCTATGCCGAGCAAACGGGAGGAGAAGGAAACTTTTCCACCGATTGATATTGATGATGAAGTAATGGGCGGATCCAATATTCAACGATAAAGAAATAAACAAACTTAAATTCTGATAAACATATGCAAAATTGACTGAGTATTTATAATCAACCAGTTTTTCTAATAAATATTAAGATATGCAAATGTTTTTCTGTCTAATATTCGAAAAATACTTCAACAAACAATATATAGAGAAAGTTTCAATCTCTACAAAGCCTAATAACCTGTTTTTATCAAATCCGAACTTGATTTTAGGTCTGAATACAGGTCTCCATCAGAGACTACATAATGAATAGTACAAACTTAACTAAAAACAATCATAAAAATCAATATAGAGAAATTTCAAAGGGAAAGAGTCAAAAATCGATCAATATCACTTACATTTGCAGAAGCAACATGAAGGTCTTTGTGATTTTCGAGCCTTTGTGTACAATTATACTAGTGAGAATGTACAAAGCACGTTTTTGCAAGCACGACAACTGAACTTTGTAGTCATTTTGTATTTAATAAATCGTATATGTTGTTAGGACTTGGATAAATTTCACTATTCTTAACACGATGTTCGAGATAATCTGTTTACGTACGAGTAATTTCATGATTATCTGATTTGAGACGAAAAAGAGTATTTTTTTATATTGGAAAAATTTCATTAAGATGAGATAAATGTTTTTCAAATGCTTTTGAATATGTAAATACATCGTCAATATATGCTACTGCGTATTGGCAGTTTTCGGATAATCCTCCTTCGATTTAGGAACCTGAATATATCCAGATGTAAAATCAAATCTTGTACAATACATTGCATCGAATAATTAATCAAATATTTCATCTACTTGAGGAAGTGGAAACGTATCTTTAATTGTAATAGCATGTTTCTTCTTAACGAGAGCAATGAGTGATGGATGCATTCTAATAATCTCTGTTTCCTGAAAATATGATTTTTCGATCCTTATGGGATTCGTGATGTTGCTTAGAATCAATAGGTGAATGATCAGCAGCGTTAATAGCAAATTGTAGAGGAATATCAACAATACGTGGTGCAGCATCGAATAATATTTTGTTTCTCCATAATAAACATTGCGCATGTAAATGGTTTGGCTAATCATTTCTAGATAAGAATTATTCATTGCACCGATGATAATGTGTATTAAGTGTTGCTTAATTCAAGTTAACTGCAGTTGACAGAACTATTTTGTTTATAATTTGACTTTTTTTATTTGAGAAAGATTTACTTGTTACTCAAGTTGTTGTAATTGTGAATACTGCGAAAATTACATCTCACGAAATAGTTCTAATTCATGTATGTCTTGGTAATGTTTGTTGCTGATTTTGAGCATTTATTAATAAAATTTCCTTTGTCGAATAATTGATGACTTCATTCATGTAATTTGTAATATAGATTCCTTTTTCTACAACAAAACAAATAATTAAATAATTAAACTACAATACCTTTTTATACAAACTTTCGACGAATAAATTTTTCATTTATCTCAGAATAGAAAATGCATACTTTCTGTAAACATCTTTTAAAGTCTGTGATTTTCAATATTTATATCTGGCTTTCGTTGAAAACTCATTGTTGCATAAGATTGTGATGCCATTTAAAAAAGTAGTTGTTGACTCGAGAAAACGAAGAAATTCAGCTAAATCACTAACGATTTGATTTCCAGACATAGATAATATACGACGTAATAAAACTTCAATACCAGTTATGTTCGATGCATATAAACGAAGCGAGGTACAGCCATGGTCGAGAAATTGGCAATTTAAGCACTTCAGCAAGTTCAAACAAACTGCTAACTTATAAGCTTCGACTATGGTGGAATCCAAGCAGTTCAAGAAATTCTAGAAACTTTCTTGAATTCTTTGAATTTCGCTATATCTGTTAAGAGAAAGATGCCTTCACCCTCACTATCAAGAATGACGCGAAATTCAAGAAAAACTAGAAAGGAGGAGGTAGATCTATTAGTATACCATTTTGAATCGAGAAAAATCATTCTTTATTGAAATAGATATATCGATGATTTCTCTATGGCAACAAATGAGACTATTGAATAAATCAATGTGCAATTTGAAAAACCCAAAAAATAAAGATATTAATATCATTATTGAAACTACTATGATTACATCCGTTCATTTTTTCGATGTTACTATTACGAATCCATATGCAGCATTAGTTCGAGCTGCTCTTATTTGTTCACGTGTCGATGCTTTTAATTATGAAGAAATCCGTATTGATATGTCAATATTATTAAATGATTATCCGACAAACTTTATTACAAAACATTTTAATCGTTTCTTTCATTTAAATAATGCAATATCTGTATTACAACAACTCAATGAAAAATTTTATCACCGCTTACATCAACAATTACTCTATAAATCCACACGACGTGAAAAATAACTTCAAAAAATGATGGAACATCCAATAAAAGAATCATTAGTTTTACAAATAGACATGTGGGATCGAACGGTAATGTATCCACGCTACATATTTGATAGCGGATTGATATTTGATTTTCCCAAAACAATTCTATCGATGATGAAAAAAAAAATTATGTCTATCCAGGTTCCAATGTTAACACTGTTAAAATTCGATTAATCGGCAAAACCAATCATACACTCAAACATTTCTTTATTCATAAGAAACCTTCACGAGAGTTGCTAACAAGAATGGATCCATAGTGAATAGAAATGAACATATAACATTTATTTGTCTGACTTCGTTCAATAAATATATATTTTGTTTTTTTTTCACTCATGATTTTCTTTTGTGTCCTTCCATATTTATTTTATTTAATCACAAACTTTAAATTATTATTCTAAACAGTCACATAAACAAAGCAACTTAAATACATGAAAAAAATTTTCTGCGTCATATCAATCAATCGAACCTCGTTACCTTCAAAAAAACAAAAGAAAACATCACATTCAAACAGCATCCTATACACGTTTATCACTCTTGGCTAGAATTAAAACATATCATATGACTGCCTGATTCATTTCCTTGTTGTAATCCCATCATTACACGAGAATGATCTACGTATAGATAGTTCATTACTAATTAATGTAGTTATAATGATTTTAAACATACCTGATCGTGACTTCTAGCACAAGTTGAAACATGTCGTATTACTGTCTGAATCACTTCTTTGTTGCAATCTCACCCTTATCCTCAAATTTTACCATTCTTGTATGAAGGAGTCACTGTATGTGTACCTTCAGTAAATAAATGTCTGCAGTCTCTCAACGGACAGATTAAACAAAACTACACATTTCGAAATAAATTCATTCTGCCTGTCTTTTTATTCTATTCTTCATTACAAAAAAAAACCAAGATCACTTGTCCTCACACTCTCACAGAGTTAAAGCCATTTGATGAAGCCCTACTCGCAAGCCCGAAATCTGGATCATGGTAAGCGATACTCAAAACTTTCTGATAACAGTGCAGCTTTGCCTAGTGTTTGATCTTCGTGATTATATAGGCAAATCGAAATTCAAGCCATGTGATGAAACCTCATGAGCACGGTCAAAATCGTGTTCATGTCAGCTTTGTCTCATCTTCATACTTTCTTTCGCTTCTTTGTGTCCAGCAACATCAGTTTATACTGCAATTGGCATTATTGACATAATCTACTGAGCTGTATATCTTGAGGAGCACTTCTAAGACATTGCTCCATTTAGTTTCATAGAGCAGAATATATGACGAAATGCATTGAATTATTTTTTCTTCTTTTCTGTTGCCGAGTTGAGATGAGATGAAAATTAATTCAGTTGCATTCTTAATATGTAATTTTTTTATAAGTGCATAAAAATTTGATTAAAACAAAGAATGGGTGTATAGTGTCGTCGCTTGAAAAGGCTTTTTCGGCACCTATTCTCTAATGAAAAAATTATACGCACGGATAGAAGATTAGAACCTTTTATGATTCTACGCAAAATTAATAAGAATCTGCTGCCTTCTTCAGAATCTTAAAAAAGTTCTGATTTTCTGTCCGCACGCAAAACTGAAAGAAAAGATGCTGTAGCGTCTACAGAATCTTTTTTAGTTCTTTGTATTAACATTTGTTTTCTAGGGTGTCAACATATAAAACATGTTAGCTTGTCTTTCAAGAATGAGAGAAGCAACAGAAATTAAATTTATTTGATAGTGTATCCTGTAGAGAATGGATAAGTATCAAGGTATCCAAGTGACATTTATTTCAAGGAAACCCGAGCTTCGATGGTCATCTCGTTCTTTGACGCAACTGCAGCCTGTTCTCAATGAAGAAAAATACACAAGTGGTCATTCCTCATCAAATGTGAAAACATGGTCGAGGCCGATACATTCTATCGGTCGCCAAGCAATGTCCGCATTACAATTGATGCCAAATGCAAGAAAATCGACCGTTTCACCGTTCACTACTGTTGATGTCCAGCCATCATCTAAAAAAGTTTACAAGTGAGATGATTCTTCTAACGACTCGACTAAATATATAGCCCTGCTGTTCTTTTCCTGATACTCGATTTTATTTGTAGAAACCAACGAAAACGCGTTTATAGCAATAAAACGAAGTGCTGCTTACTGTGGATTTTTTGTGGTGGCCTCATTTGTGCACTTGTCTCAATAGCAATTGCGATTGGTGTTGTTACGCTTGTTTCTATCAAAACAACAATAACAACTACTACAGGTAAAGTTTGTTTCTATCTTCCAAAAGTAGAAGAGATCAGAATGCATGCTTTGGCATGATAACTATACACAGATGAACTACTCAAGAAATAGACCGATCATCTGGCAAACGGAAGGTATCACTTGCAGCTCTGTAACTAATGCATGTGTCCCAAAATAGGTTTACGAACAATCCTTTTCTCTATGTAAATCTGACATACATTATTATTGTGCGCACTGGATAATCAAGATTTTGTACAGTTATTCTCTATCGTCGGTCGAAATTCAGAAATCTTTTCGTCCTAAAAACTAATTAGCAAAAACTCATGAAACAAAAAGACTGAGGAGTTATTATTGTTTTTCGAAGATAACAATGCGCTCCTGACTTTCCCATTCGCGAAAACATGGTATGATTGTCATCACGACTGTAAGATAGCACTCATTATTAGATCGATTTGCACAAGCAATCGAGGTTTACTGGTACTAATCGATTGGTGTTTTCAAGGCCAGTGCAAAACACGCTTTGGCTGACTAGTTCTAAGGTGCTTCGCCAAAACACATCTCAGGCGTTGAATAGATGTCACCTTCAAGATATCACGCGGAAGTGAAGGGTTGGACTTTATCAGACTGACTCGTACGCTCTTTTTTGGATGAAGGAAAAGATCCTACTATACTCCTAAGAAAAACATTTGTCTAATAACTGTAAGTTCTTGATCTTCGATGTGACTACACTTTCTAAAAATATTTTACGTTTGCTTCAAGCCTTCTTCCAAAAACCTCTCTCACCTGAAGCTATGAAATCAGCTGTGAACCGGTTGTTGTCGTCGTCTTTCCCAACTCGTCGCTCATAAATATACTTATAAGTAGTGTTCCATAGGGTTAGTTTGATGTTAAAGCTATATACGAAGGTAGTATCGGGAAAAAAATGTACCATCACCGTATCCGGCTCGTCGACCTCTATCGACTTGGATAACTTCGAATTGGATATAGGATTAACACTTTGGATAGTTCTGTCGTAAAAGATACCTATCGGCCCAAGATAAGAAACTATCAATGCGAAATCGAAACTTTGGCTTGGAAGTACACGAAATTGTAAACCGAGTCGAAATTGATAGAACCGTTTTGATAAATCTTCCATGAAGCATGATGAGTGACAAGAATTTGAGTGTCACTTCCCATGTTTTATCCAAAGGTTATATCGATTCGAAAATGGATCATCAGAAGTTAACCAAACTAGCGAAAATTACCAAAGCTTATGAAAATCTTAAATCTCAGTTTTGCTCTTGTAATGAAAGCGATAGCAGCGATAGTGAGAGTAAGAGAGGCAGACTACTCGAATCGAAGTGGTTAGAGGGAAAGAACACGAACTTCAATGTTGTGCCGCTATCTCAGCTAGACATCAGGCTAAAGTACAAAATAATACTGGTCCATCCGGGTCACATGTCTCTGAACTCGCGAGAGAGAAGAGCAGCTTTCAATGTGCTACATGAATTGGATACTGCTATTAGGCATTCGAGACATCATTTTCTGGTATGTATACAACGAAGTAGACGTTCGTAGCAAACATACTGACTTTGGCCTTCATTCCAGACTTCTCTAATGAGATACCATTTGTAAACTGGACTCCATGATTTTGGATTGTTATAAATTACTTTAGCTGATTTTGAATTATTTTAAACGATTTAATGTGATATTGGGTGATTTTTGGCATATTTATATTAGCTGTTTCTTCCTTGAATTCCCCACTTTCGATTACGTTTCTTTAAGTTTTATGAAAATTGACCAATTTTATCGAAAATGACCTCAGATTCTATTTTCTTATTTTCCACTACCTTCCATCAGAGATTACGGAAATCGAGCTTAAAGTGAAGTCACGAAACCAACTGCTTTCTCCATGCAGCAACACCTGCCACGCCAGCGTAAGAATCGACCAACAGTAACTGTTGCATACGTAGTTCTGAATAAAAAGAGGACACTTTTACACGAACTTTTGCAAAATTCGACTCACAGCCGGTTCTAATCACGAACTCTCTATGAGCTTATAGGTATGACTATGACGACGACAACAGTGACGACAACAACGGCAACGACAACCACAGTGACGACCGCGACGACAACCACAGACACGACCTCAACAACCAGTACGTATTAGGTTAAACAACTAGTGCTCCATGCACCTGTTCAAGAGAGGATTGGTCTTACAAGAGTTGGAAAGTTTGTTTTTGAAACTCCAAACCATCACAGCTCTAGCTAAGTAGGACAAATTCTAGCTCATTAAAGATTTCTCGAAGTGAAAAATAGCTTTTCTATATAGTCAAACTAATATCATTTCTCAAAATTCAGGAACAAATCGATTGATTGTTACTTGCTTGAATTTCTTCTCAAATGCTGACAGTTGAACTCCACGGAAACCTTTTTTCACATAAGCATGTTCTGCTCAATCTATGGAGCGTCGCTGGAGATTGATCTTTATTTTGTCTAGATAGACCAGAGGTGCTAACAAGATCTGTAGCTAAGGAAAAATCTGGTGAGCCGAGTTGAGGAGGAGATGATATAGTTTGTTGCTTCGATCGAGTTCAATATGGGACTCAGTTGCGTTTCAGTGTAAAAGTGTTTCAAGCAACGGCACCAAACCAAATAAAGAAATGGATAATGATAAGAATACATTAACAGAGAACAGAGCTACAGAAATCAGTGAGGATTAGTGGCGGAGTTCAGTAGTTCCTCCATCGGTAAGGTTGCTCAGGAAATTGTAGAGAATGTGAGAAAAAGTATTCAACTCTGACGAAAAAAATCATAATCTTTCAAGACCGGTTGATATCATTCCTATGCCCTTCGCTAGTAAAATTACAGTGATCAGACGGTAATTTTGCATACTTATACAAGTACTAAGAACAATTTTTTGTTCCGGAATAGCTCAATGTATTATTCTGTTTACTGCTCAAACGATCTATTCAACTAGCACCAACCCGCATTCTGTGGCAGCAGCAGATGTCAATGGTGATAACAAACCCGACATTATTGTGGCAAATGCAGCTTCGAACAACATCGCTGTTTTCTTCAATATAGGCAACGGCACGTTCGCTGCTCAAACAAACTATTCAGTTGGCAATTGGCCGAACTCTGTGACAGTAGCCGATGTCAATGGAGACAATAAGCTCGACATTATTGTCGCAAACTACCTTGGCAACACAGTCGGTGTTTTGCTCAATACAGGCATCGGTACGTTTACTACTCAAACTACCTATTCAACTGGTTCTCAACCGATTTCTGTAGCAGCAGCCGATGTTAATGGCGACAACAAATCCGACATTATTGTCGCAAACTACGGTTCGAACAACGTCAGTGTTCTCCTTAACACAGGCACTAGCACATTTACTTCTCAAACGACTTATTCAACTGGTATTAACCCGTACTCTGTGGTAGCAGCTGATGTCAATAGCGACAACAAACCTGACATTATTGTCGTAAACTACGTTTCGAACAATGCCAGTGTTTTCCTCAACATAGGTAACGGCACGTTTACTGCTCAAACGACCTATTCAACTGGCTCTCTTCCGAGATCTGTGGTAACAGCCGATGTCAATGGTGACAATGTACCCGATATTATCGTCGCAAACACCGTCCCGAGCAGCGTCAGTGTTCTCCTCAATACAGGCAACGGAACATTTACTGCTCAAGCGATCTATTCAACTGGCTCTAGTCCCAGGTCTGTGGCAGCAGCCGATGTCAATGGCGATAGCAAACTCGACATTATTGTCGCAAATAGCGCTTCAAACAACGTCGGTATTCTCCTCAACACAGGCAACGGCACATTTATTGCTCAAACGACTTATTCGACTGGTACTGGCGCTAATTCGTATTCTGTGGTAGCAGCCGATATCAATGGCGACAATAAACCTGACATTATTGTCGCAAACGACGGTTTAGATAACATCGGTGTTTTTCTAGGTAACTGCTGATGCATAAACTTAATCCAGTTTATTCATAAGATTGTTAGCATCAACAGATGTTACCGTATTGCCTCTAATTATACGGGCTCTAACTATCGAAGGTACAGTCACCATTTTCTATTGGTGGAAGTTAGTTTCAAATATTATCTTCTCTTTGATTTTGCGTGTCTCTCACTTTTTCTTACATATTCAATTGTTCATCTTTTTTCATCATGATCGAATAAAAAATACTCATCGCCGACTTCTTTCTATTTTCATCATATTACAACTTTATCCAAAAGAAAATCTTTACTGGAAACACCTGTTAGTCAACCACTCATCTTTGTTACAAGACCAGTAGTTCAGTTTTGTGAAGACTTTTTCCATAGCGGAGCAGGGATAAGTTAAATCCTTGAAGTTTCATGATGTAAGTATACATATACAGAGCATATATACTGCATAATCAATGCAAACGCTTACAATAGCTGTCTCTGAGCTACTGAGCTTTGTCTTTTCAACAACTTCAAAGGGAACATCAATGAGAGATGTCCAGATTGCGACGAACGTCAAAAAGAAAGTTTTGGTGAGACGGTGATACTTGCTTTATTTTGCGTCTTCACATTAAAAATGGTAATAGTCACATCCGGAACATACGCTTATATAGGAGAAAGAGTAACGGTCATGAAACAAAAGGAATAGTAATGGAGCAAGAGAGGAAGAGGAACAGGAACAGGATAAATAAAGATAACACACTGATGAATGAATAAACAGTAACAGAACGATACTTTCTGTGAAATAGACATACATCATATTTTTAACCTTTGACTGGTTCTAGGAAGTGAACTACATTTCTGCGAACAGAGAATCACCACCACAAATAAACAAGAATTTCCAAAAATGTGTGAGAAAGCTGGATACGCAGATGCTGAGAAATCTAAATTTTAAACATGAAGACGGCTATCTTTTTTTATTTCGAATATTTATGATCATATTCGCAGACGAAATACTTAATTTATGAATGTTTTGATGCCCATTTTATTTTCGACGTGCATAAACAACACAAAAGTCAGAATTCTGTACGTTTAGTGACACCATTTTTATCATCATGTTCAGGATACTAATTCGAAACCGTGTTAACACTTACAGAATGAAAGCTTTGAGCGTCTTTTCGTACTGATATCAGAAATGCAAAATCTTCCAACATAAGAATTCTTTCTACTTGTCCTTTTCTCGAGTGGTTCAAAACAACTGAACCAGGTGAAACTCGAAGAAAATTCAGTGCTTATCCTTCAGTTGAGAGAAGCAATTGTTGCGGCAGAACTTAATAAATAGTCCTGCTAGATGAAGCAGTGTTGCATTCCAATCGAACCTCATCTCTTTGTCTAAGGAATCGTAATCGAGAACTCGATTACCACGAATGTGTTACTTCAGGATTTAGTCAACACTCTTGCAGAAAGCTTCTGATTTTGACAATCATACGAGAATAGAAATTTCCGTCCAAACTTTAGAATTGTCCTTATCTTTCAATTCTATCAAGCATGGTTTCTTCCACTCCAGATATCGATCATTGAGTAAAATATTGTTGATCTTGATATGTTTAGAATAGTCCTACATAAAAACAAGTAGAGTTTAAAATGACGACTGTCCATATTGAAAAACATCTTCCCTTTCATCCAAAAACGACTTATTGATGGAGTACTGCAACATCAAGACAATTTACCATTGTTTCAAATATGGCAGGAGCTTCTTTGAATCGAATGTCGATTGCAGTACACAATGCTTGGCAAAACTTAACTAACTTCTCTCTCAAACAGAATGTAGAATCATTCAAGTTACGTTCAGCAATTTTGCAAGTGATTGGTCTCTCTTGAAGTTCTCCACAAAGTAGATCATTGTACTGTGAGAATAAATGTGTTGATATTAGTGTCGCTTCATCAAAATCTTCATTGTCTCACGGAAGAAATTTTCTTGTTCTACGTTACGTTTTCTTCTTTGTCCAAAAGAGCCTTTCGAGTGGTAAGAGGAATTTCATTCAGGTCTAGTTTAGAAAATGTTGAAACGAGAGATATAGGCTCGAAAATAAATTACCTTCTATTGCCTGTCTTGTTGAAATTGTTAGATAGTTGTTCTATCTCTTTTGCGTATACGGATAGAGATTTCTTCAACTTTTCTGATGTAGGCGTATATTTCCATGGAAAATTGTTCACCATTCGAATGAAAATAGAAGATTCAATGAGCAAAGAGTTAAAATCCTTGCCTTGGAACTCACTCTAACAATTATATTATCAGTTCCTTCATATGAAATAGCTTGAGCACGTCTTATCTTAGCACTAACATCATCACTTGATAGAGCATTCAGTCGATCCTCTTTTTCCTGTAATTTGTGCAGAGATCTTCATTCTCATAAAATTGTTTCAAATACTCGTTTTTCAAACAAAACGTGTTGTGTAGAATTGCTTCAGATCTAATATGTCTTCACTGAGAGACTGCGCAGTTTCGAGCAGTATTTCATACTGTTTTCCATAAGAATATTTATTTATCAATGCTGCACACAGCTTGATAAAATCGATTATCCAAACAGATTTTCGCTACTGTTTCGCATCATTGATAGCCAGTTCCAACGGGTGACTACAGCCTCATGATATAGTCAACCGCTCCGAATTCATCTCAAGAGCAGATGACAGATGTTGGCCAGTATTAAGATGTATATATGCGCCACCAATGGCGTAACCAGAGAGCCGCTGTTGCAATATCTCGTTAGTTAGCCTAAGTGAATTTATCACACAAATACAACTGTAGACGAAAGAAAAAGATAGAAAAAAAGGAATCGGGATTCAGATAACTTCAATGAATTCACTTCTGAGGGGTGAGGATGTGGTTGTGAATGTTGTTGTAGATGAGGCCATAAACGGGAATGAGATTTTTGCGCGGTTTCGTTGGCAAATTGAGTGTAAATCTGGATGTGCATATGGACGAAAACGAGGTAGAAATACACTTCACGGACACATATATTGAGAAGGATGTTCAGTAATAAGCCTGGACGCATACGGCACTTGCAGCCACACTGTTACGCACACCAAGAGTCTCAGTGTTTTTTACATGATGGACGTTCGCGTGCTGAAAATTCACCAATTCACGGATGTGATAGATACTGTAGTCTGAACTGATCACTTCAAAAGGGTTACTTTGTCAAAGATAATGCCAAATGAAACAGGATGTTGAAGAACTAGATCCATACGAGTCAACTAAATTAATAGCTTTAACGAACTTTAATGCACTAAGCCTAGTACGAATACAAAATACGACGACTCTTCCGATATTATATTCAGGTTTCTCATTCTTTCTCATCAGTTCATTCGCTTCTTCTTTTTCGTTTTACTTTTCTTTCGGGCATCACACATGTAAGTTATTCGAGAGATGAGATCTTATGCTTTTTCAAGTCACGAAATTTTTGAGTTTGAGTATAGCTTGCATCCTGTTCAACAAACTTGAATACATCGAAGGGCGATTTTATTGGTGATTGAAGTTATTTTGGAGCACGCAATTTGTATTTGAAGCAAGTTAGACAAGTCATACATGGGTCACTCCAAAATGTTTTCATCCAACTCTTCTAAAAGGCGCAATTTAAGTTTAAGTATTTTGTTGTAACGCTTATGCGTATCTAAGATTATATGTAGGCTTACGCACAACTCATGTTAGAGTTGATGTGATGAAGGCTGTGAAAGATGAAATAACTAAGGACCAATATCGGATTAGCGCTGCAACATGAGCCATTTATATTGAATAAGAAATCTGAAAAAAATTTATGTGCGAAGCTGACATGATATGAAAAGCTATCGAACAGTTCACAACGAGACTAGCGCACCCTTTTTTATAAATACATGAAAATATTTTTACAAAAATATTTTTATTGATTTGATTTCATTGCACTTACGTCACTCATTGAGTAGTTTGCTGAACCATAACAAGATAGTGACGTTGTTGTTACCATCATAAAATTGTTGTGCATTGATTTGAGTTTAGAACGAGCGCTGGCTTCGATTCGTTTGTTGCATGATGATTCATCAATAAACGCGGAAATCTCATATGTACTTGAAAAAGTGAATGAGATAGATGATTCATCCGAGAATGTGTGGACATCAAAATTATGCTGGCAAGCTTTTTCTATAAACAATCGATTTCTATTGACTATTGCTCAATCAGTAGAATTTGGGGACGCATATATTAAGTTGTCCTAAAAGCCGTGGCAATTACCTTTCTAAAAACCGAGTCAAATGATATATCTTCTGTGTCAGTTTGGCAACTTTTATTTTTTCAACTTTTATTCGAGTTTCGACATTTAACGGCAATCGAAGAATACGAGCCAAAGAGATTTGAAAAAAAGTCGAAAAATGAAAGTTGGCAAATTGACACAGAAGATAGATAATTTGATTTGGTTTTGTATGCTGATTCTGAATTTAGTATTCATGTTCAAGTAAAATCCACATTTAAATCTGAAAACTACCAAATGCCGAGTAAAAATGCTGAAACACCAAGGAAAATATAATTTCTTAGCACAGAAAACACAAATGAGAAACCCGATTCATATTTTTGTTGGTCATCAAATGGCATAAGAATGAAGGTTCTATCATCTGCTAGAAAAAACTAGATAGAGTTGCAAAATTAGGTCATTTTATCTACATGGACGGGACCTTATGATTTGTCAGAATCGACATGTAGTATGTAATGAAGCTCTAGACAATATTTCTAGTCTCAATTTTATATAAGGAATCCAAAAATCATATTGCAGACATTGAAAAATGGACTGGTAAAAAATGACGAATTGTTTTTCTAAAAATTCTTATTTGCTCCAGATTGCGATGTCTGCTGAGTATTTTGCATTTTTCTCAATGAAAATTTTGTCCAATCGAAAAAATAAGGACTTATTCGTAATCAGCATGAAGAATTGAATCGAAAGATGTATATTTAAGCAAAAAAAAGAGCGCTGTAATTTTGCATTACTCACACCTTACTTAAAAGTGATTTTGGTTCACTTCCTTTTTACACGGGTGAAATACGTCCATATTTTTGGAAATAGGAGAACAATCTTATCTGTCTCATTTTTATGCCACAAAAACAGTCTGTAACACTCGATTGAAGTATTTTATTCATAAAAACAATTGATTTTATAAATAATACTTTGACAAGACGATGCAAGAGACTGAGAAACATTTTACACTAATTGTTCACAGTTTTTGATAATAACTCTGATCTCTTTTATCACTCATGTATCTATAACTATACTAAACTCAAATTTTCTGTTCATATGTTCATAATGAGCATCATCTGAATCATTTTTTGATCTGAAGATGGAGTATTATGTACTGCTTTTCCTGTAATCTCAGAAAATATCCAAATGATTAGAACGTATTATTCTCATACTGTGACGCAATATATTGCTAATATCTATGAAGTCATTCATTATTAGTATTAACCATATTACTACTAAAATTAAAATTTGGCGAGAACGTCTGCTACAATCAAACTGTTTACAGTTGTTTAGACTTTGTAACAGTTCAACGGATTATAGACAATACTGAGACCGAAGGAATTCTATGCATAAAAATAAATCATTGTTATTAAAATAAGATAATTAAATTTTGAATATAATATTTACAAACAAGTCTAATCGAATAAAAAGTCAAAAATTCATTTATTGTGTTAATTTGTATAAAATGGTAAATATAATTCTGCAAGGTCCAAAGTATCAGTATCATTCTGTCCACCAATAATTAGTACATTTCCATTCATTAATACAGTTGCTGTGTGTCTATCACGTGCAGTATTCATACTACTAATAATTGTCCAAGTTTCTGTTAATGGATCATATAATTCAGCACTATCTAATTTGCTAGTCTCATTATATCCACCAGTAATTAATACTTTTCCATTTGTCAATACGGAAGCTGTATGTGAAGTTCGTATATAATTCATTTCTCCAGTTAATGTCCAACGACCTGTTGATGGATCATACAACTCAGCACTCTTGAGATAACTTGTACTTCCCGATCCACCACAAACTAATACTTTTCCGTTTTTTAATAACGATGCTGTATGAAAAGATCGTACATGATTCATAGTACCAGTAATTGTCCAAGTTTCTGTAAATGGATCATACAATTCATCACCAACTATACTATCACCATTCCATCCACCTGTAACTAACACTTTACCATTTGTTAATATGGTTGCTGTATGATCATATCGTTCATAACTCATGTTACCAGTAATTGTCCAAGTTTCTGTTAATGGGTCATACAATTCAGCACTATTTAATCGGCTAAATTCGTTATATCCACCGGTAACTAACACTTTTTCATTTGTTAATACAGTTGCTGTATGATGTATTCGTGCATGTGTCATGCTACCAGTAAAAGTCCAAATTTTTGTTAATGGATTATAAAATTCAGCACTATTTAATTGTTCAATACCATCCCATCCACCAGTGACTAATACAGTTCCATTGGTAAATACGGATGATGTATGTCTGTCTCGCATATTACTCATATTAGCTGCTATAGTCCAAGCTTCTGTTAATGGATTATATAATTCTACGCTATTTAGAAGACCATTACCACCCCATCCACCAGTAACTAACACGGTACCATCCGTTAATAGGGATGCTGTATGAGAAGATCGTGGTTTATTCATACTACCAGTATTAAACCATCCTAGATGAAACTATTTAAATATATTTATCATGGAAAGTATGTATATGATTGAACTCTCAAGGTTGTCTAGAGATGTGCAAATTTTTTTTTTTCATTGTATAAAATGAAAGACTGTAAACAATTTTGAATGAGTTGTAAGAGAGCATTTATATTATGGCGCGCGAATAGATTTTACAACTTTGAGAATGAATTTGTATGTCTCAATAACAGATAATTATAGTTTATATTTTCTACCTGTCATTTTCAATTATATGTAGTTTCCATTGATCATATTGTTCCATGGAAAAATTAAACGGAGAAGACACGGAAAAAAATGATTTGATTCGTGAATCTTTCGCACATATCTCGAGAATTACTTCTCTTTTCTGTTTCTGACTTGTTTTCGTAGAATACCTGGAATCAAAAACGATGCTCAAATACGATTGCTCATTCCAATACTGTTTTCGACAAAGTGATAAAATTTGTTTATCTCTCCTTTTTCACATTTGGATTTGCTCTGAGCATATATTGGTAAAAGCAGCTAAAATTCAAGTCCTTTTTCTATGACCTCTACAATCATAATATACTTGGGAAAATATCTGTATATAAGAAGAAATTAGTCAATAATAGATTTCTAGCAATTAACTAGGAATTAATTCACTATGATCATATAAGATATGTTGATTATTGAAATGTATTCATACTTACAGGTTTCCTCATACATAAGGAAGAAACATATGATCAATTATTAATTAATCTTATATAATTTCACAATGAAAATAATTTATTCTTTTCCGAAGGAAGTAAACGGCTTTCTAATTTTTCAATCAAATATAAAATATCTTTACTACAGTGATTGGAGTTTTAATAGAATAGATCTCATAGATTTTTAAGATTTAATTGAAACGCTATATAAATCGTTGATTTTTGATACGGAATAGCGCTGGATGTAGTGCTATTATATATAGCTGATGTGAAAACAGTGTTTGAGGAAAATAAAATTATTACTTTAAACATTACCTGACTTCTGAAGGGTGGTCGTAGTTATTGTTGACATTGATGCTGTTGTCGTTGTTAGTAACGTTGTTGTCTTTAGAGATGTTGGAGTGGTATTAGTGGTGGTAGTTTCTGTCTGTTTCGGTGCAAAAGTGACAAATTTTAGTACAAGAGAGAGGATAATTGCAAAAATTGCTAAAACAAGAAAAGAAATGCCAGTGATCACAACCCAACGTTGACGCCACCATTTCCTTCTTCTGTTATTTCTAGTAGGATATTCATTATATGTCGGATTTGCATGCATGTTATATTCCTCAAAAAATATAAATTCAAAAAAAAAGATTAAGTTATTACTCTAAAAGAAGTAACAAAAGATATGTAACATCATTTTCAGCGCAAAAACTATTGTTATATCCTTATCTATATATAAGAAACTTTAATGTAACAATGATAGCGCAAAACTATGCGACATTTCTAATTGTTCCCGTGTCAATATCTTTATCTTAAAGTTACTTATTTTTTATTCATTATTTATCACTGTCCAAGGTAATACTGCTTTTATCACATATTATAAACATCTCTTGTTTGTCGATGCTTTCATTAACAAACCATTCTTTTAAAAGTGGCACAAAAATCTTTAAATAATTTTTTCTAAGGAATCAATGAATTATCTGAATAGATATTGGAGTTTCACATAAGATCATGATGCTTGTACCCTAATCTGATATTGATAATAATTCTGAGACGAAATTGTCTAATGTGATAAGTAATACATCTATTCTATTTTAACTTTTTATGTAAAGATATTCATATAATTGTCGAGATCTGTAGCATTTCCACGGGAGATGCTAGATTTTTTATACTTGCACAGTCAGATAGAGCAAAGTTTCTGCATTCAGGTATATAGTTTAAGATCCTTCCTCTTCTTAAAAGCAGATCT
This sequence comes from Macrotrachela quadricornifera, assembly GCA_022393335.1. Lineage (NCBI taxonomy): Eukaryota > Metazoa > Rotifera > Eurotatoria > Philodinida > Philodinidae > Macrotrachela > Macrotrachela quadricornifera. The sequence goes on from JAJEKB010021035.1 coordinate 937,406, forward strand.
TAGATCAGGCAAATCAAAATCGTATGAAATTTTCAGGATATATTGAGGGTATGGTGGATAGGCTATGATAAAATTTTTAGTCTTAAACCTTGACGTTTCAAGGAGACGCTTACTAAACAAGAATGAAAAAAAGTCATTTGATTTCCAAGAATCTTCTGTCCAGGCTCATTCTACACATTCAAATTTTTTGTTTGATAGACTATATCAGAGTGTAAGGCCTACCGTGGTTATCTTTCAAAAATTGTTACCTTTTAAGCGGAAGAACAGAATTACAAGATCAGTTATTCGAAATAATCTGAAAAAATTGCGTTATGTATTTACTTGCCATTTTACATTATCTGTTGCTAGCTATTGTCGTTGTCGAATAATTAGATCTACATTCTCCGTTGTTTTATCCTGACATAAATATTAGTTATCAGGAATTGTCTACGGATTATAACTGAGAAATCTAAAGGTCGAACTGAAGGGTGAAGAACAAGGATAAAAAATTAATGTACCATCTTTGGTCTGAGCGAATACACACAAAATTTTATATACAGGGTTGGAAATAATATCCACATTTGGTGTGTTACAAGACAAAGAAGAAAAGTAGTTGTCTACGGAAAAAATGAAGAGTATTATTCTCGTGACAGTAAAATGTATCTCTACTTCAGAAGATACGACAGACTTCTTGCATTTTCTGTCTTTTTTTATTCGAAAGTTAGAGAAGAGAAAATTTTATGTACTTGTGAAACAACGTATAAGATCATTTTCTGATTGATATACTTCATAAAAAAACTATTCTGTTTGTGGATCAACTGCATTCATTTGCTTAAAAATGACTGGTACGTGTAATGCTGAACAACAGAGAATTATTGACAGAATTAAATGCATTGTTTTTTGTGAATGCTGGTCTTAAACTTAAACTTTCTCAAAGTAAGTGATCGACAAAGAAAAAGTCGTTCTATTGTGACAAAGGAACTTTCAGAAAAGAGAAAGAGTACGTCGTTCTAAGAACAATCAATAATTATCGTCATAGAGAAAGATTAAAGCCGTTCTATGTTATTCCAAAACCGTTAAAATCAGAAACTCATATAAGATCGCTTACGGTTGTGTGATTAGTTAAAAGATTGGATGGGAGAGGACTTTCTCTATCTCGTGCCATCTAATGAATTTTATGTATCGGTTGTCTTTAGACCAAACTATTAAAATGGTCGGATTTTGGCAATAAGCATCGAAGACGTCGAAGATGATGAAAGATATTGTGAAATGGTGAACTATCAACCATGCTTTAAAATTTTTGTTATGTTTGAGGGTGAGAGGTTGCTCTGGATCCTGAAGGGCAAAGGTGAATCTTGAACTGATCAATCTTGACTCAAAATGTAAGAAAATGTTCTTGATTTTGATGAAATCATATTTGTCCACGATAAAGCACTTCGATACAACATTTACTTCAAGAGAATGAATTTAAGTTTTGGGGTAATGATATCTAGCATGGTAATTCACCAGATCTCAATGTAGCGGAATATATTGGTACATTAATCAAAGATGAAATCGAAAGAAAAATTCTTATCAGAAACTAAACACAACCATTACCTTGAAGATACCTTTAAAATGCACCTTTCAAATGTTTTAACAAATATAGAAAATTTTCTATGTTCATATCCATCTCGATTTCGTAAGGTGAAGAACACTAATGACCGTCATACTAAGTACTGATTGTATCTAAATAATTTTGTATTACATTTAATTTGAAGTTTATCTTATGAATAGCTTTTCTCGTACTTGTATCCGATAAAATAGTACAAATTCTCCGTGAGTTTCACATACGAAAGTTGTCCTAACCCCTATTATTTAGTATCAGTAAACCCCATTTTTGATAGGCTTTCATTTGGTATAAGATTTATTATATATCCTATTTGAAATTCTTATGTTATCTCCTGGCAAAATATTATTTTCAACGATGTAGTATTTAAGAGAAAAAAAGATGTTAAATATTTTTAGAGTTACCATGAGACATTCCAATATTTCTTGTATATTTATTCAAAGACTATTCAGAATAAATTAAAAATTTGGTTTTATAAGTTTTTTCATACTCTTCCATTTCTATTGATCAAAAAATTCTGCTTATATCAGCTAGCAGTTAGTCTAAAGGTTTTTCTTTCTTTGTGCGTCATTTATGATATGTTTTACTATTGTATACAGAAGAAAAAAAAACATACCAGTATGCAAGAATATTCAGATGGCTCTTATCTTCGTAGCCTTTTTTTGTTTTTCTCTCGCTGCTTCATTTTCTGACAGGTAGAAAGCAATTGAGAGTCATACATTATTTATTTTCTTTAATTACAAGAGATTATGTTGAAAAATTCTCACAAACCAAATACCTACTGCTAATATGACAGAACTACTGTTGATCGCTTAATGTCTACTTTGTTGTTAAAGTTTCTAACAGAAATCAAAAGATGAAAACATCAACGTTTTATGGAATGGGAAATGATATTTCGCTATTGTATTACGTGTTATTAATTAAAATAATCATAAACTATTATCAGAAGAAAGTTGACTTTGAATTGTGTGGAATATCAAGTTTAATAAAGATTTTGTGTATCATGCTTTTTATTTTAGTTCTTATCTTTGCTTCTTACAGAACAAAGAACACCTATATATTCTTAAGTATATTCTGATCGTGCGAACTATATATTTTTTATTTGTGAGTAGAACATCGAGAAACAAAAGGTATTTTTTAGAATTAGAAATTTTAATTACTTCATAATTGTGTTTTGCTTTTTTATTTCTATTCTGTAGTCTATTATCTTTTTCTGTCACCCTTTCTCTTCATTTCTGGCCATTTTCCTTAACTTTCGTTTGGGTAATTACACCTCGTAAATGAATGCATACGGTATTATCTTGTTCGATACATCATAGTACGCAGTTTCAAAAGAGAGAAGAAAGTACTTAATCTTTTTTTCTCCTGTTTCATCAGACATAGGTTACTTTTCAATTGTTATGAAAAAGTTTCATTTTTCATAAGGTTATATAAGTTCGTGTACGATGGTAATTATCTGACGTGTTGAATACCATTGGGTATCATTACATTTTCGGTACAACACTGTTGATAGAGACAGTCTTTCTTTAACCTAGTTATGACAAATTTCAATTGGTTATTATCTGACTATAGTGGTCGACGGAGATATACTTCAGCATTTGATCAATACAAATTTTCTTTTAGATAAATAGACGAGAGGAACAGATCATGATGGACATTAAATACGAATACATGGATGAAGCATCTGTTGATCCGGAATTGATTTGTAGTATTTGTAGTTCACCCTTCAAAGACCCACGACATACTCCATGTGGTAAAACATTTTGTCACGATTGCATCACCAACTCGATCAGAACACAAGGAGCTTCATGTCCTCTCTGTCGAGCGGCTCTATCTGTTAGCGATTTTAAACAGACTGCTCTGATAATTCATAATATGCTTAATCGAATTCTAGTTAAATGTGCAGTTTGTGGACAGACTGAATTACAACGAGGTAATTTCGATAATCACACCCAGAAGGTCTGTCCAAAATTAGTCGTATCGTGTCCATCAGCAGATATTAAATGTCCATGGACAGGACAACGAGATCAACTTGATCAACATTTGACTACTTGTGTTTTTCAGTCAATAAGACCTATTATTAGTGAATTTATTGTCGAAAGTGATCAAAAAACAAACCAAATAACTAAAGAACAAAACAAAGTAAAACAGCTTGGACAACAAGTATCAGAATTAAGTGCAAAAATTGATGCAGATCGATGTGAAAAACACCGACTTAAGGAGCATTCGAAACAAAAAGACGCTAAAATAATATCTTTAAAGCGACAATTAGGTGAGTGAAATATTTATCTGTATGTTAAGATTATATTTATATAAAAGTAGACACATTTTTCAATTAATTAGAAGGATATGTCCATAACTTTGAATTTTTATTTGTAATATTCTAGTTGAAATGAAACATTTTCTCAAAAGCTGAAATCACTTCAATAAGAAACGATATAAAATATTTTGAATGATTATTTTCCAAAGATATCAATTGATGTTTTTATTTACTTATATTTATTTTCAATTTCACACATTCAAATGTATCTAGTTGAACTAGTTTCTATGATAAATAAAATACAAACTTTTTATTTAGAAAACCAAAAAAACGGAGTTGCATCATCTTCACAAGGAAATCTCAGTTGTAAATATCCGTTTACAATAAATTTTTATTAGAACAACAACAGAAGTCTTTACTTTTTCGTGTGAAACATTAGTGAACAAATTCATTGTTTTAATAGCTCATATTCGATGCAATATTTATTCAATAAATATAAAAAACCGTTTCTTTAATGAGAAATGAAATAGATGCACACAATCATGACGGTACTCCTTGTCCTAAATGTTAGAATTATTTATGTTCCTCACGTTAATAAATAACTCTGTTTCCTAATATTTCCTGATAGACAGTAAACGACAAAATTGAATAAAACTCTGGCAAATGCCGTTTTGACTATTCATATTTTATGATTTTAAATTGCATAATTCTATGGACAGAACTCAATTGAAACTAAACATAATATATAAACAGCATTTTGATCATCATTGTTCTCTTGACATAGTATCATTCACTAATCAATAATCACAATTTTAGACATCTAGTGAGTGAAATAATCTAATTATACTCTTGGTAAATAACTATTTAGAAATTGTATCTGCTACATCGGTCTTTTATGCTAAACGTTTTGCATCAAAATGATTAAAAAATATGAACAACTATAATAAGAGATATTCATTTATTCTCTCATTTTTAATTAAACGATTAATTCATTAACTTTGCTTGCAAATGATAAAACAATATGGATAGCACACTGATGAAAAATGTATATTTTTTCGGTGATCTTTAATGAGATAATGAACTTGTACAGTCTATTGAATAGTAAACAGAAGAATTGAATAGAATTATAATGAGAAAGATTCATTTATTCTATGCTAGTCAATAACGTAATCAACTTATAAAATTTATTTTCATATGAAAAGGATAGATAAATAAATCAATGGTTAGAAATATTGATTTATCGTATGATCTTCAGTGATTAATCAACTTCTAAATTTTATTTTGAAGTGAGAAAACGAAATGAACAGAAATATGATGAAGAATATTCATTTATTCTATGTTCTTCAATGGACTGATCTGTTTTTAAACTTTACTTTGAAATATGCAAAAGAAATAAACAAATCTATGATTAGAAATATTGTCTTCTCACGTGATTTTTTTATTAACTGATCGATTTGTAAATTTAATTTGTAAGTGAGCAAAGGAATTGAAAAAAAGTATTATAAACAATATTCATATGTTATATGATTATTTAATAAAATAATTAATTTGTTAATTTTTTTTTAAATGTGAAAAGAGATGAACAAATCTTTACTTAGAAATATTGATTTCTAATGTGATTTTTTTTAATTGATCAATTTGGGAATTTTATTTGTTAGTGAGAAAAAGAGTTGAAGAAAAGCATTATTATAATAAATATTTATTTTGCATGTAGTCCTTGATTAATTTATGACATCTATAAATTTGTATATCAGCTAAACAAAGAAAATGAAATAGTTTATGTGAAAATGATTATTTTTTTATTATTTTATCTTCGATGAACTCATTTGGTAATATACAATGATTTGAATCTTCTAGAATAGAGGAATAAATTCAGTTTTAGTCGAGTTCTTTTTTTAATGTAAACTAGAAATAGTTTTGTCCTATAACTGTTTGGAAAGAGTATTAGAAATAATTGAATCGAGTAATGATAATAATTATTCATTTATTTCGTAATTCTCAACTAGCTTAATAACTTACATATTTTTACTCGACGAATATAGGATAGTTGTTTATATTATTGATACCAATTATTCATCAATCACATAAATCTATATCAATCGATTAAAATACAATCCCATTCTTGAAATGAACGTAGGAAATAAATGTCATCTTGCCAATTGTCATTCAAAATATTCATTTTTGTCATTCAATCTTCAATAAATTATTCGAATTGTACATTTTACTTCGAAGTAAAAAAAATAGATGAAAAGGACTATTTTTATAGTTCGTATTCAATTATTGTGCATTCTACATTAAAATTGATTAACTTATTATCTTTGCTTTGAATTGAATAAAAGAGATAAATAGAACTATGGTCAAAAATATTCATTTGTCATATGCTCTTCAATGACATTATCATTTATAAACTTTACTTGAAAATAAGCAAAATAAATAAACAGGACTATATGGGTGAGAAATATTGATTTGTTATGTGATCTTCAATGAGATGTTCATCTTGTAAATTTTACTTGAAGATGTATAAAATAGATGAAATATACTATCATGAGCTAAATTGATTTATCAGATCACCTCCAGTAAGCATATCAATTTGTAAACTTCTCTTAAAAATAAACAAAATAGATGAATGGAAATATGGTAAGAAATATTTATTTGTTATATGATCGTCAATAAACTGATTAATCTATAAATTTTATTTCGAAGTAAGCAAAAGAAATGAACAGGTTTATTCCTATAGAAAAATTGATTTATTATGTGATTTTGAATCATTAATCAACTTGTGTAATTTGCTTGAAAATGTAAAAAAAATAGATAAACAAATTTATGTTTAGAAATATTCATTTGTCAAATGATCTTTCATAATTAATCGACATATAAAATTTATTTGAAAATTAGGAATATCAATGAATTGAGATATAGTGAAAAATATTCATTCATTCTGTATTCTTCAATGAGTTATTCATCTTGTAAACTTTGTATGAAAATTTACAATAAAAAAGAAGAATATTGTCATAAAAATATTCATTTGTCATATATACTTTTAAGATAACACATTAATAATTAAACTTTTCTTGGAATAAAAAATAAGTAGATAGAATTATGTTTGTGAATGTAGTCGCCAAGAAAACAAATAATGTTTGATATTATAACTGTTTTTTTCATTTTTAACCCAACATTATATCCTAGCGATTATTAATTTAATATTCAGTAAAAGATTAATTGAAATTTGATAGTGAAATCATCATGTAAGAGCCAACGATTGACATATATAATATGGAACACAACTTTCCTAATGCAATGGTCCTTCAGGCTTTATGTTGATTCTATTTTTCGGTATTTATATAATCTCATTTTGTCTGAATGTGTTTTGATGACTGATAGTAAATGTAAGACGAAGGTTTATACAAAGGTAGATTTTAAAAAAATATCAAGCTGTCGTAAATATCTTGTTTTGTATAGTTTGTTTTTGTAGAAGTAGTGTAAAACTCTCATCTCGTTCCATTTATATAAGACAAATTACTCTATCTACTTGACATGTTTTTGATTGTCTCTTTATCATAAATGGCATCATTTTAAAAGATTTATTCATATTTAATGATTTGGGAATCTATAAATAACTTAATAGCTATGTATCCAGTTACGGTTCTTGATTGTAGAGTGTTTTGTTTCCGTCCTCTTAGTAGAACTTTTGTGCTGAATGACCGGATTGACTGAGGTTTTTTCTGAAAATTGTTTGTTAAAAGCATTTAGATAACCGGTGATAAATTGCCTATAATTGATACGAATCTTAATTATTTATTAATTCAAATATGTGTTCTAACTGTATCCATGTATACGTAAAACGTTGAGTAGTGATAGAAAAAGTACTACAAAAATAGCATAAATAAATTTAAAAAGCATATTCGAGAGAACTCTGATTGATTGCATGATCTATCCCCCTGGCAGAAATAAATGACACATCTTATTTTTTTGATTATTCTTCTCTACCATTGTCGTTCGGTCTGATATTTACATCACAAATAGATCTTTGATGACTTGATTTACTCTGAAAATTTCAACCTTATACGATGACATGGAAAATGTTCGATCCAAAGAATAATATGTTAGTCATATATCTCTCTTCAGATGTTTTTTGTCTCTCGACCGACTGAATGAACACTCTATGCACCCTGACCACGACTCTTATCTCTGCTATTTCCAATGCAATTTTTATTATAAATGTTTCGATGTATGGATAGAATTAATTTTCTAAAGGTCATTGAGATAGAATGAAAGACGTTAAAAGTTTTTCATTAAAAGTGGACCTTTCATGTAACATTTGCAAAATCGATAAATTCTGCCTTGCTACAAAAGAAAGAACTTCTTAGACACAAATATTAAATTGCACTTCGAGTACTATTTGATGTATATATCTATGGAAAAATGTCATCATCCCATATATGGGACACTCGCCACCAAAAGGTTAAGGATGATCTAGAAATAATCGTTTGTAAATTGTAAATTTATGACAAGAGGTTGTATTTTCTTAATTTGTACAAAATTGAACTTTATAATGAAATGCGTTTGTAAATGAACTCGCATATTTATTCATTAGAAACAGTTCTTTTTATCAGCATATGAGTTTTTGTAAGATGATTTGACGAAGATCTATAATAGCTTTTCGAAAAACTCTTCCACCACTTAAAGTATTAACATAAAATTGCATTCCAGTTGCAACATAAGTCATAAGAAGAGTGATATGATAAGTTAAATTACGGATTGTTTCTGATAAATCCGATCTTTTATTAATTGAAATTGTTATATAAAGCTGTTGGACTGCCATTGGAATCGTTAAAAAAGCAAGTAAAATAACTTGAGCAAAAAGCATAATAAAAAGATGTCGATCTATTTTTTTAAACCGTCGTTGTTGATGATCGATTGTTTGTGAAAGACGATGTACAGCAGTGACTGCCGGAGCAGGTATTACATGATTTCGACTTGAACGAATTTTTAAAATAGTCAGTAAACCAAAAATTACAATTAATATTAATGGTAAAATTATAGTTATAATTGCAAATAATAAACCATTTACTATTCGACATACGGAATTTTTATTAAAACATTTCATATCACTATCAGGTACAACTGATTCATAACAATATAAATATTGACAATGAATAATGATTGAAATGAATATAATAATAAAAATATATCGTAAAACATTTTTAGTTGAACATAATTGTCGAAAACCAGGATCTGTAGATGATACCGTCCATCGATCAAAAGTAGCTAACGTTATTAACCAAAAGGTTGCTGAACGACATGTGAATACAATAAAAGCACGAATTTTACAAATCCATCGTACGTTATCGGCTATATCACCGCTTTCATCTGGTACCATTCGAGAAGTCAGACCAAATAATATAGTGATGATACCAGTTATTGATGAAGCAAGAAAGATCATAACACATGTATTTGAACGAAGTGATCGTTGAGATAATATTAGAATATTGAGAGTATTTCCTAAAATACCAAAGAAATATATCACTATTCCAAAATAAAAATTTATTCGAATAATAATCGTTTTGAGTTGTTGTGTCAAATTTTCATCGGATGTTAATGATGATAATGAACTATTTAAAGAATATTTCGATGTAAAAAAATCTTCTCTGTATTCCATAAATATATAGATATAATAGGTCTAAGAATTACAAATCATATCACTGCATTCTAATATGTGATAAAGTCTTTATTGTTGAAGCTGAATCTGTTGAATTATAATAGAAAGAAACAATTTTTCCCACAAAAAAGAAAACAGAAAAATTGTGAGACTATTCTGTTTCATATTTTCATTGTAATATTGTAACACCAATACTAAATAAATATTCCTACGTTTATTTCAATATATGTCGCATGTAATGTTCAGCCGCCAGAATTGTGTAAAATTAATACAAAATCATTCTTATATTTATTTAGTACAATGATACACAAGAAAAAAGAATTAATAAAGTAAAAAAAAAATTATAATGGAAAATCAATTGTTTTAAGATCCAATGCAATGTAAAAGCTCATATTGAACAAACTTTATTTTAGAGACAATAGTTTTTGGAATTTTAAACACAAAGCGTTTGGGAACCTGTTGTTTCATTTTAGACATACATGACATATTTTATCTTAGTACATAGTGCTTTGATTTAATCTTTGTAAACGGAAGAGTTCACATGAGTAGATTATTAATACGATTATTAGTACTATGAAGAGTGTAGCAAATTGAGCATTTTTCTACATGATGTATATACAGATTTTAGGCCAATACTTTATTTTATATAATGGATATTTTCTGGATAAACGACATATAAGGTGATAAAATTGTGAAAAATAAACGAATATCTGTAATTTATGCAATTACCACAATCACCCAAAGAATTCTATAAGCTATATTTTGATATGAATATGTGCTATCCATACATGACTTTTAATTTAGATAATCACTCTCCAAACATGCAAGATCTAACCAAGTATACTAATATAATAACTAATCGATAACGTCCATATTGTCTTTACATATACCCATAGAACTATGTAATCTACTGATTAGTATATGATTGAATTAGTTTCACAAAGACAATAATCTTAAGAACGCCATGCTATATAATTGAAAAATTGATCAAGTTGCTATCTCTCAAAAAAAATGATGGTCGTGATATTTATGCAATAATTCAAGAATGAAAAGAGCTAAAGATCTGTGGTTTTCACCATCAGACTTGAAACAGTGCTGGGCATAGAACCATGCCAAATCTTTGATCCAACAGCTGACTAAGCAGATCGTTTCTTGATAATATTAAGAGGAACACGAATTCTAAAAACATTTTTCTATTTAATTTCATGATTTTATTTGCATATTTCGTAGAGATAAGTGTTCTCTTTCAATTTGCAGAAGGCCAACCTCTCAATCGTGTATTATTGCCAAGATATATGGACCTTCCTGAGACCTCTCGTTTTCCGTTAATACATGTTGGAGTGGCTAGAATAATATCGCGATGGGGGTAATTCGTCATGCTGATTTCAATGATAGTATCAGTCTTCAACTTTAACCAAGCTTGAATATTCAATACAGTCTACCGTCTTTGTATATAAAGATGGCACACTCACGTATGATACTATGAGTTTAATGAAATTGAAAGCTGATATCATCATTGAAACTAGCATGATGAATTATCTCTATCGCGATATATTTCTAATCGTTCCTCCATGTATTGGTCACGATCTGACATAGCTTTGTGCCCAGCACTGTTTCAAGTCTAATGGTGAAAACCGCAAATCTCTAGCTCTTTTCGTCCTTGAATTATTGCAAAAGTATCACGGTCATCCTTTTTTTTGGAGAGATAGCAACTTGGTGAATTTTTCAATTATACATGGAGCACTACAAAAGTTTTGCAGCCAGCCCTTACGACAAATAGTCAGAGACTGGTTCTAATGTATTTTTTCAAAGTACTGTCCTTCAGCATCAATGAACTTCTGCATTCGAATAAACTAGTCTTCGAAGCAACTTTGAAAGTCTTCTTTTGTGAGAGTGTCAATGGTTTGTTCTAAAGCTGTTAACATTGCGTTGTCGTCGTTGAACTAAATTCCACATAGTTGATTTTTGAGTTTTGGGAATAAAAAGAAGTCGCAGGGACTTAGATCTGGAGAATATGAAGGATTTGGATATGACTCTAAATGACTTTTGGTTAAAAATTCGTTGTTAATCCGAGTTCGATGTGGTCTTGCATTATCGTCATGAAAAATGAGACATCGAAGATCACAGTTTTGTCTTTGTTCTAATACAGCTTGAAAGTCTTGTGGAGGACAGGTGTTAACATACCAACTTGCATTTAGCGTTGCACCAATTTCTAATGGTATAGACTTGATTAAATCAGATTTCATAAAGAAAATAGCCACCATTCTTTTGCCTAAACTGTTGCTTTGATGAAGCTTTGTTGATCATGGATCAGTTTTTGACACCCAAACTTTTGATTGTTCTTTTGTTTCTGCGTCATAATGATAAAATCAAAATTCATCACCAGTTATAATATCAAATACACGACGGGATTGACCTTCTTCGAATCGCTTCAACGAGTGACGGCAAAATTCAATACGCCACTGTTTTTGGTCATTGGTTAACTGATGTGGCACCAACCAAGCACAAACTTTGTGTACCCTCAAATATAATGTAATATTGAATATATTACTGGCGAATGAATACCTGAGATGTCTTCTATCTGTTTGTATGTTGAATGAGGATGATTTTCAATTATTGTTTGTACAGCATCCATTGCTTATTCGTTGACAGATGTTCGAGGACGACCTGAACGGACAGCATCTTCCACAATAAAGTTATTCGGCTGGAATTCATGAAACCAATGGAGGACTGTGCTGTCACAAGGTGCTTGGTCTCTCCATGCTTGCACCAAATGGGCATGGCTTTCGTTGTATATTAAACGAATTTTTCAGTCATACAAAATCATAGTGCGAAATTGTTCACGTGAAAGTTGAAAACTCATATCGAAAATGACGTGAGGGTGATTCGAAAGATATGAAAAAATACAACGATGGGCAACCCGTAGAAGTCCGACGTTTTGTACATAATCCTAAATATATTTAGTCATTATAATAGAATAGATGTCCTCAAATTACGACTTCTAGAAAAGCCAAGTTGCAAAACTTTTGTAGTGTCTTACGTAGTTGAGCATCATGTATATATGAGAATCCTTGACTATTTTAGACGATCTGGGTACAGTCCAGACAACTACAATTGATTTAATTCTACTAGTAAACGACTTCAAGCACGCTATATGACAGGTTTATAAAAGAGAAATTGAATTTCTCGATAGAATCGATTTCATCGTTTATCGACTCCCCACCTTTCTCTCTGGAGTGATGCATTGAATTACTTTATTTGTTGTTGGTAAGAAGCATCTAAAGTGGATTTTTTGTCTGAAACAGTAAGACATTTTATAAAGTATAAGCAGAATAAACAATTTTCAATTGGAAGGAAAAAAAATTTTCTAAGTAAAAACAACCTGAAAGCGAGTGTCAAGATTCACAATCATTCTCTCACTTCATTCAGTATCGAACAGCGAAACTCAAAAGTAAACAGCGAAACAACAACTTTTTTCCTTTTGAATTTGGAAAACATTTCTTTTCTCCTAGAACGTTAGCAGCAAAGTAACTTTTTTAACCGTCAGTCCTCATCTGCAAAGGCTGATATTTTAGGATTTTTATTCTTACATGATCTATTTTTCATAGAATAACTATGCAATTTTAATCAAATGCTTCAATTTCCACATTATGATTCTGATAATGGTTTGTATTGTCTTGGAAAGTTTCGAAATGCTTCTTCTTGAACAGTTCTGTGCAGGATCCTAGAAAAGTTTCGGAAAAATTTTCATAAAAACAATAAATAGGAAATAAAACAAGATTTTTATCTAAGCTTGATAAAATTTATCAATTTAGACTTCTGACTACTCTGGTTTATTTTGATGGTAAAATTCGTCTCGGATAAAACTGTAATTCTCAAAGAGTTCTCGTACGAATATGTAAAACAGTTCTTTACTCGAGCCAGATAAAATCTTGGCCAAATTCTTTCTATTATTCTTGTCAAAATCTTGAGTAGAATAGATAATGAATCCTGATAGAAGCCTACGTTCTCAATTCAGAAAAATGTCTGAGAAATAACTTGAAAAAATTTAGAAAATAATTTTGGATCAAACTTGGGAAGATCCTTTTGATTTATAATCACGAAAAGTTCTTTATGACTCTCTAAAGATATGGATGCAACTGGATATGGTAAACAGTGGCCTTCAAAAAGCATAACTAAAACCTTACACTTTTCTGTTAAGATTCGGATTTGGATAGCATTGTCTCGTCAGGATTCAAATCACATTTTTTACAAAATCTTGAACGGGATCCGGACAAATTTAGAAAACCGATTCTCACAGTAAAAATGCATGAAAATTGAAACAGTATCATGATCGACACTTTGATAGGATTCATCAGTTTCGAAATCGAACTGATCTAATTATTCTTTTGCGAGAATCTCCACCTAATGTAACTATAAATCCTAAAGAAATCTTTTTATATAATCTAGGACAGATTTTGACAAAGATCACATAAAATATTCATCGATTCCTGCCCGCTATTCTTGTCAAGATTCCAACTGGAGTCGAAAGTCAATCTTGGTAGGATTCTTCATTTTTAATTCAGAAAAATATCTGAAAATAAACTTCAAAAAATCCTGAAAAAGGGTCCTATTTAAACATGAAAACATTTGCTCATAGGATTTGCTATAAGTCACGACGAGTTTCTATATGAAACTGAGAATACATCCTATTCCGCAATGTTGCACATTGTGGAACTAGTTCCGCCTCAGGAATCAATTCCATTGATTCCAGAGTTGGATCAAACTGTGACGTAATATGATTCCGGAATTGCTTCCCGCTTTCGCCCTCATGTTTGGTAGTGCTGTTGCAGATTAATCTCAAGGATACACGAGCGATTCCAGAATTGGTACTGATTCCGGAATCACTTGGAAATACAAGGAATTCCTAGGAACTCCATGTGATTTCGGAATCACTTGAAAATACAAGGAATTCCTAGGAACTCTTTGTGATTCTGGAAGTAGTGAAATCAGTGCCGATTCCAGAATCGCTCACATTTAATATTGCCGCTACAGAATAATGTGAAACATAAGCAAGCGATTCCGAAAGTGGACGGAATTAATTGGAATAGTTGCAATTGATGCCGGATATCCTAGGTATTGGTGAAATTGATTCTGAAATCAGCGGAATTAGTTCCCTAGACGAAACTAATTCCCTAATGTTCAACATCGTGGAATAGGATGACTGCTCATGAAACTTGACACAACCATTGAAATTCAGGATCTTTGATGATGCGTCCAGGTTTTTTCAAGAATTCAGCAGAGTTCAAACTGGAGCCCTATGTTTGGAGACATCGATATATAATGGTTTTAACTTTGTTAGTGTCGCTTGGTCATTATATTTGTCCGCTTCTGAGTCTGATCTAACGAAAAGACGTTCAGAACTGTTCAATCGCTTTTGAGTTAGGACTATGTGCATCATATAGGTCCTATTCGGATTAATGGGTTATTACTGCGGAAATATTGCATTTTTAGAGCATTTTTCGGCATTTCATAGTCCCTCTCAGGAACATTAGAAATGCAGAGCTTCGACTTTCGACGTGAAACTTTTCACAGAGACAGATCTTAATGAGTATAGTTGATTGTGAAAGTTTCATTTGTTTTCGTTGTTTCTATCCTAAAATGCAATTAGAATAATAACATGTTATTAATATTCCTAATATATATTGCTAGATTCCGTTGTTTTTATTTCGCCATAGGATCAACAAGAAGATCTACCACTTTCCTAATAAACTATTCCCTCTATGACCCGCTCCTGTGGAAAGTTTCAAATTAAAACTCGAAACTCTGTTGTTCCAATGTTCCTGATGCGGACCACGGGATTCAGAGAAAAAATACTTTAAAATTGCAATTTCTCCGCAGTAATAAGCTGTTAGCCCTAACTCTTTTCAAGACATTCATAGGTCATTAGGACCTACTTGATGCACATAGTTCCGACTTGAAAGCGATTGAACAGTTCTGTGTATTTCCTTGTTAGAACCATTCAAAAGTTCTGTCGGAGATAGCTTATTTCAGAATAGTACGATAAAAAAAGTTTTTTTTTTTTTATAAAGTGATAGAGAAAACAATGCTCTACTTTTCTGTGTTATTTGATTATTTTTCAATTAATATCATAAGAATAAAATTTCGATAGGAACTGTTTTTGTGTAATACGAAATCAACGGACGAGTCAGATCAAAACGCTTTGTATTATAATTTTCACTCACTGAACATGTTGTATTTAAAAAAATGTAGCACAAGATGCAGCGTGAAAAAGCTCTACAATTTCTAGTGAACAGTTTATTTTATATATGAAATAGGAAAAACGGAATTTCTTTTCACATAATTTTTTTTGGACTAGTAAAAATTGGCTGCACAGAATTCTGGTTTCTTTGACAAGAAATACATAATTAAAATAAGCTTCACTTTATAGATTGTAGAGCTTTTCGCGCTGCACCTTGCGATATGTTTTGCTTTGTTTTTCATAAAAGATATTAGCAAACAAACAAAGGAAATAGAAACAAATGAATTCGTCTTGTCCCAAAAAGTGTGATTTTCCTGTGATCGAAAATTGGTCGGTCAATATTGTGTTCATTTTGACAACCAATAATGCAACTATACAATAATCGATCTTATGTAAATTGTAGAGTTTTGTGCGCTGTATCTTGCAAACATAGTTTGTTTTTAATACAAGGCGTTAGGTGATCGAAATATTTTATCTGCCTCACCTGTTAGTTGATGTTTACACAAAAACAGTTGTTATCGATATGTTATTATCAGGTTGGCAACAAAGTTTTTGCGTCTTTCTCAAAAATCTTATTTTTATTTTTTAACTTCATCAGTGCAACTAGCTTTCAGTGATATATGCACCACTACTATCTATGATTTGTCGCCAACGCACTGATAGAGAAAGGATCTAGCGTTCGTAGAAGTCCTGGGACTGTTGAACAAAGAAGTTGACTATATCCGTTTTCACGTCATTCTCGTCGTCGAACTTTTTGTCACGCAAATAATGAGAAAGAGAACGAAACAAATGGTAGACCGTTGGAGCCAAGTCAGGAAAATAAAGTGGATGAGGAATGATAATCTATCCAAGCTTCAATCATTTTTCGCAGGCCAATTTTACAGCATGGAGTCTTGCGTTATCATGCAAATAGTAAATTAGATCCTGGTTTCCCTTGAGTTTTTTGGCAACTCGGTACAATTGCTGACCGTAGAGATTAGCAGTGATGATGCAACCATTTGGAAGAACTTCTCAGTGAATAATTCCATTGACATCCCTCCAAATGCTCGGCATCACCTTCTTGTGGTGTAGATCAGCGTTAGGCGTTGGTACGCCTGTTTGACCAGGGTTTAGTCACTGGCATCTGTACGTGTAGTTAACATACAACACCCACTTCTCATCACCTGTGATAAGATTACGGAGCCATTGATAGTTGCGATGAGATGTCATTAAATTCATACAAGCATCAACCCTATATTGAAGCTGATGTAGTGATAACGCATGAAGTATCCAAACTCCATATCTCCGTGTTTTGCCTAATTCGTTCAGATGTTTTTCCACCACAGTATGAGAGCACTCAAGCGGTTCTGCTAAATACCATGAAGTCAATCAAGGATCTTGTTCGATAAGCTATTTTAAAAGATCCACATCCAGTTTCAGTGGTCTACCGGGTTGAGGTAAATCGTCGAGTTCTAAGTTACCGTCCTCAAAGCGATTGAACCAAAGTTGTGCTGTACGAATAGAGAGTATGTCCTCCCCCATCATGCTGCATATTTTGTTGGCTGCTTCCAGTGCTTTGTGACCCAGGTGGAATTCATGGAGTAAAAGCACTCTAATCTCTTTACGAGAAAGATTCATTTTTAGTTCGTGGTCAGCGCCCATATCGATGACTTTATTATCATTCGAAAGATATTCACACTCCCTCTATATACCCTTAGTATGAAAACTTCTAGAACTTTCTCGAATGTTTTAGAGCATTTTCAAAAAAAGTGCAAGAACTTAGTTGGCAACCTAATAATAAAATTTTTCGTGCTCAGTTGTATGTATGACAGCTGCTCGATCCAGAGATGCACAAATATAAATAAAAATTGCACTCTGAAAAGAATATGGTCCAAATCAACTTAGAATAGATGTGCTTGTGCTCTAATGTACTGTCATGTACTTGGTCAAAAGCTTTGGAATAGATGGGTTTGTACTGTCACGTACTGTTTTGTACTATTATGTACTGTCAGAGTACAATTTGTATTTGTATTTGCGCAGCCCTCATTTCACCGTATCGATTTTCGTAGTACATTTTGAGCATCACTCATTTGCTTCAAACAGTCCATAGGAAACTAAAGCAATTAGTACAACAACAGAACACTGAGCTTGGGTGAAGGTTGAGTCTAAAATCAACAAACACCTTTTTCAACAATACCTGAACGCCTACAGCAAAAGTCAATACGTAGAAATTCATGCCATCTGATACCGTTAAATATACAAAAGTATAGAAGCAGAATTATAGTCTTACGAGATATGATGCTAGATTTTAGATTGATCTAAGTTTCAAATTATAACCTTAACAGATGGGTGACGAAATTCAACAGGTGGCAAACGATATAGCTTCAAACAATGCATTGATATTTATTGGTACAGGCGTGTCTGCTAATACAGCAAACGATGAACGGGGGGTTTCCAAATGGAAGGGATTATTAAAACATGGACTTCAGCAATGTCTTCAATCAGGCTGGGTGAGTGACAAAGATTTTGCTTATTTTAATGACAAACTCAATAGTAAAAAAGCGACAGTCGAAGATTACTTAAGTGTTGCTGATCGAATTAAGGATTGTTTCAAGAAGGAAAGTGATGCAAAAAAAGATGATGTTTATAAAACGTGGTTGGCAGAAACAATCGGAAAATTATTACCTAAAAACCCAGAACTTATTCAAGCTATAGGAGAATTAGGATGTCCAATTCTAACAACTAACTACGACTCACTTCTAGGAGTTATACTTAATAAAAAACCATTAACTTGGAACAAGTATCGTACTGAGGGTATTGGCGGTACGTTCGAGAATCTAAAAAATTTTATTCTACACGTGCACGGATATTATGAAGAGCCAGACAGTGTAATTTTTAGTAGTGACGATTATAATCAAATTCGTGAAAGTGAATTTGCCCAATCGAAACTAAAAGGATTTATGGAAACGAAAACCTTGTTATTCATTGGATACGGTGCTGGTATGTCGGATCCAAATTTTTCAAATTTATTGAAATGGAAACAGCGTGTAGCAGGCGAAAAGGCACTTCCAATTTATAAATTCGTTAGATCAAATAAAAATAAAACATTAAACCAAGATGCAGATGTTTCATTTTTAGAAAATATTAAAGAAATTGAATATGGTGATAAGTCTGAAGATTTATTACCATTTATAAAAAATCTTACATCACATGTATCACTAATACGTAAAAGTTTATTATTTACACATGATAAAGACATTATTCGTAAAAAATATTTAAATCATCTTATTAATGAATATGGACATATATCAATTTTAGGATATTCCAATACTAGTATCAATTTACCTTTGGAAAGCGTTTATGTTGAGTTAAAATTTGACCCAACACATCCATCGATTAAAGCGATGAAGACACTCGAAATTAATGAAGAATTTAAGCGTAAGCTTTTATCTCATGGTTTTTTCAATGAAAATGAAATGAAAAAAATTAGCACGGCTATCATGGAAAGAAATACATGCAATCCTCATACAATTTATAGAGATTTTATGATTGATCAATGGTTAAATGTTTTGTTAAGTAATAAAAAGATATTTACTGAAGATGAAGCTAATGCTATCAAACAGAAAGTAAATCAGTTAAAACAAGATATTTTGGAAAAAAATAGTTTTAAAGAAGCAAAACAATATCAAATTCAACAAGCATATAATGAG
>JAJEKB010021035.1:1056839-1100266 GCA_022393335.1 Macrotrachela quadricornifera
GATTATAATTAAAATTGAAATTCATCAAAATGATGCTTGATAATACAACAATCGACATTTTTTAATAAAATTTGTCGAATTCGACAAATTGGGAATTAAATTTTGTCGATCGACAAATTTTTTTTCGACAAATTTTATCGACAAATTTGCGATCGACATTTTTTGTATTCGACAAAATTGATGTTTCCCGAATAAATTATGGAAAGATAAATGACAAAAAGAAAGAAATTTATTTTTCTTCATTTTGTGAGATAATTTCTGCTTCAATAGCTTTAGTTATGAATCATTAAGGTAAATAAATATTATCACTATGAATATTAATGACGTAAGCCATCATTTGTTTTTTTCTTTATAATAACAGGTGACCTAAAATAAATTAGACTTTTCGTATTTCTGATATTTCTCTTCTATTATGCTTTTGAGTAAAACACCTTCTTTTATCAAAAAAGAGCGCTTGAAATTCTGCAAAAGATGGTATATTTTATTTATCAAATATATTCTCCTCTATTTCTTTTGTTATTAAACGTAATTGTACGGTAAAATCAAGTATAGTATTAAAAAATTTTTCTTTTTCAATTTTTTTGATAGAATCTTTTATTTCCTCTATCAATTTTGCTTTTGTTGTTCATTCCTCTTCCTTTTTTTTCTTCTCGTTCGTACACACACTTGTATGTGTTTGTACATGTGCTAATTAAATTATTATTAATATTTTATGACCTTACAGTTAATAATATTAATTATATGATCGAATGTACCGAAAATCTACTGCGGCTGAACGTGACAAATTATATAGTCTTGATGGAATGCTCGAAACAGTTAGGTAACTGAAGCAAATTTTGACAACACAAGGTGAAAATATTCAATTAATTAAAGTTAAACAAGGTAATGAAATTCCAGGTGGTACAAAACGAAGAAAGAAGAGCATGGGAGATACCCATGAATCATCACCCTCGCTTCCGTGTTTTTGTTAGCAAGGAGAAAACGCAAAGGGAAATTTTCCCTAGTAGTGCAGAACGGCAAAATGGAATAAACCAACAACAGAAACAAAAAAATGAGAACAATATGAATGATGATGATCAGGAAATCGCTTCGCATGCTCTTCATTATGCTAGGGAACAACATTTGCTACCAATCAGAATTAGTTATAATTCAAAAATACATGATCGCAGCCAAGCCAGAAATACTGAAACATTTACCACCACAATATTTGATTTTAGTTAAATCAGTATCGAAATCAATAACTTATGAAGAGTTACTTGATGAAATAAGTAGCGCTCATCCTACAGAATCGATGACCCTTTTCTAAAAGAAAATTTAGTGTCATTATCATTCAAAATAATTCTTATTGGAATTATCTTATATTTCAACTCCCTTAATGGCATGAAAGCCACCAAACAAATAGCCACTCTAACGATGATTGTTTTATAGAAATATCCCTATATAGATTCATGTATAAATGACAAGCAAACCTCAAGTTCGAGTTCTTTGTCTTCGATTGAGTTTGATCAAGTCTAATACAGATATTTGATCATACTTAGTGGTTTGGGACGTCATATTTCCTAATCCTGAACTCTGACTTGTTTGAACAAAACGGAGAGACAAACATTCATGTGTTTTTAAGCACAATATTTATCAGTATACAACTGTTTCTTTAAGAAAGCGGAATTAGATACGGTTCAGATATTTCAGTTTGTCCATCAAGTTCAGTAATATGATCAGGTGGCAATCACTCAAAACCACAATTCCGTGAAAAAAATCTTTTTTTTCAAACTAGAGAATTCCGGACAACTTCGCAATTCCTTTACTGAATATAATCTATTAAATAAAATGTCTAATAAAGTATTATTTTTCCTCAAGAATCGGGTCATTTGAGAATCTATTAAGGCATTCTAAAACTCACTTAATGCACTTATGATAAACCTTTTAAACCAATGACTAGTCATTTGTCGACCTCTCTCCGGTCAGCCACTCACGACTAGCCGTTTCCATGTACGGTTTATTTTTTGTCTGTCATCCGTTACATTAGGATTCTCATGCGCACAAAAGTAGCTTACTCATAACATATCGATACGCAATCAAAAACTTCCAACATTCAGGTAATATTGTGAAGTTTTTCATTAGTTTTCAATTTCTTTTTTGTTTTTACAAAATGGTATTTTGCCGAATTCGGTATCAAACAAGGTTAATTAGGCTCTTTGGAAAATTCATTTAAATTACTTGAGACTTATTTCAAAACTATGCTTTGAAATAGCATTCTAAGTTAACGGCTAGTCGTTTCCATGTTTAACACCGCTACATCCTTCAATATTAGTTAAGGTTTGAACTAAATAGATGCATCCCGTTTCGATTCCTCTCAAAAATTTACTGAATATTTGTATTTACATCCACTAAGGAACTAAAAAAAGGAAACTATTCAAAAACTGCTACCAATAGAGTACATTACATTGTGGTCTAGGAAAAATCTTTGCCTTTTTTGAATGTTATCTTAAAGGTTGATGTCTATGAAGACTCAACAACAGGACATCAAGCAGCTACTTTGTTTTTTTTTTATATACTTCTGTATAAATCTTATTCAAAACTCTGACGTATAGGAATGTACAAAAAAAAAAATGTTTCTATTAGAATCAATGTCGAACATGGATTCATGACCCTCGATTATTCCTAATTCAGGTTTAAAATAACAAGAAGTTCATTAAAAAAGCTGAGAAATAGATTAAAACAGCTTTTATTCACTGAGAATTCGGATTTTCTGTACTTGACAACGGGCAGACAAGTTTTATCAAAAGTTATGATTTATTCATTTATCATTAATTAATAACCAACAATACTGAAAAACTAACATCAGATTTGAGCCCCCATAACAAATTATCTTTGGTGACTTTTTACTAGAGACAGTTCATGTTATTAATTATTAATTATTTGGTAAAACCCATTCAATCTTGATTTATCGATCTTCGGTTATTTTGAATCAAAATTTTTAAGAAAAATAACAAAACGAACTATGAATTATTTTATTTACTTATTATTGACCTCAAATTTGACTCGAGATTCGAATTCTATACCTTCGACAACCCTTCCTAGAGTTTTCTTATAGAACATCACAAGTTTTAAATATTAATCTAGGCGGTACCACTTTTTGATTGAGATGAATACACAAACATACTGACAAACTTTAGAAACAGATATACTTGTAAAACTACAAACTTATTTAAAAGAATATAAATTAAGGATGACACTTTCTATTTCCTTTCCTTTGTAAAAGTAAGAAAAAAGGGGAAAGTGCCACTCCTAGCATTAGCAGTCCTGTCACTTGTTATTTTCTTTCAAATCATTAAAAAATTGAATTGTGTCATAAACATTCACTTGATGAGAAAATTGTATCTACTGTTCGGTACTTGTGAGTCAGACCTTCATCTTTTTGTCATTGTTATAAAATCAAATCTGATCGACATTTACATTGATAGAAGCGGTAAGAAGCAAAACTCAATCATAAACTTTTCAAAAAACTGAATTGTAAATAAAATAATAGAAAATAAATGCAATTGAAAAAAAGATTATCACTGATAACAGTGACATTTTAAAACAGTTACAATTCTAAGAGCGAATCGAGAACAAATAAGTGGACTGTCGTTTATGGTTTAGCTAATCAATAGCGTATTGGTGGTGAATGTATGTAAACTCCGTAAGATGGGCGCTTTGAAAAAGTCCCATTGGTGTCCATCTAAGGGAGGTTTTACTGTATTTAAATTAAGTCAACTTTGTTTTCTTTTCATAAATGAAAATTTCATCAATTTATATTTTTTTGTTTTGTTTTGTTTTATTTTATCATGCGATTATACTCATAATCGCCTTCTTGTTTTTAACTATGTTTGTTGTTCTTTTATCTCATGTTTTTATTTTAGTTAATGTCTTTTCGTTCTTCTCTAATCTTTTTTTGCATTCTTTCAAATTACTTTTTGTTTCTTTTGTTCATATCATTGAATGTGTGTTAACACACATTTTCTACTTGGTGGAAAGATATGTAACAGAGGTGATGTTCAGATACCTTCACACCACTTCGTCTATTATTGTCAAGTTTTTCTCTATTCGTCTTGCATATTTTCTTCTATTCAATTTTCGTTCTTTCTTTTCATTCTTTGATTCTATTTTTTTCTATTCTTATCGAAGTTGTTTTTTTGTCTTCATTCATTCAATATTCGAATAAGAACGAATCTAACGAAATAATAGAAGAGATCTCTAATAATTGTTGTTAAGTCAGAGCTTTATGCATCCTGTAGAACCTAATGGTCTATGATCACTCTGCAAAGAATTCAGGCCTATAGCTGATTACTACCGAGATGTTGCATTTTATGATATTTTTTAATGTTGTGCCGTACCTCCTCAGAAACATCACAATGGCTGAATTTCGATTTTTGACTTGAAGTTTTGTACAGAGAAAGATCTCAACGACAACAATTGATTGTGAAAGCTTCACGTCTTATTTTGTTTGTATCGTAATATACGAGCATGATGAAAGGGTTTTTTGTCTAATTCACATATACCAACAAATTCAATATTCTTATTTCTAAATAGAAATAATGAAAAGGTTTTAAACTTTCACAACGTTTCTGTGAATAACCAATGGATTTTATTAAAAAAATACCGTAAATCTGCCATATCTTGGTAGTAACAAGCTATGAACTTGAACTCTTTTCAGAATAATCATAGTTAATTAAGTTCTGCATAATGCATAAAGTTTTTCTATTTTTGTATTTGCTTTTCTTGTTATTTTTAGCGAGAAATGAATGAAAAAACGAAAAGACTATGAGTTGAATACATTAATGAGCTGTTTAATATGTCTCTATAATGAAAATAAATCATGTTTCTTGCTATTTCTCCCGATACAAGCAAGCAGTTGAATATCTATTATCTGCTGTAGAATTCATAAACATACAATTCTAAAGACAGAGACTAACAAGAAAAAAATCAAAAAGTAAAAGCAAAAATTCAGTTCAACTGAAGTCTTTTTGATTTGATTGTTATATAACAATGTAACTCAAAATTTATTTCAGTTTTCTGGATTCGACATTGATTCAATTTAAATTCTAATAAATTCTAGTATTCAATACTACAATTCGAACCAATTCTAACTCATGACTTGAAATTGAATTAAAAATAAATGGGATTGATATCTTTCTATATGTAATTGTATACTTCTCATTACCATGACCATACTCAGTTTCAATTTCAATATTGCGTTTTAAACGAACTAAGTTGGATAAATCCAACAAATGATAAGGTCATATAAATATTTAGATAGAATAGAAGCACTGCTTCATATTTTTTCTCTATTTTTTGATTCCCTTTACAACTCTTTCGATTTATAAATATTTTGTGAACTGTTTAACGGTAAGTTGTTATTAGTTTCTTATATGACTTAAAGCTTCTACTTTTTTCAAATTTCGTCCTTCGTGATGTTATACTATAAAATGTATGTGGATATAAACTTTGTTGATCTGAAAACTTTTCAATTCATTCTACCAGTACTGATTGTTTTTATTATTAAAGGAAAGATATGAATTGAGATTTCAATAATTGATTTATTGAATAAATCTACAAATGCTAAAACGACACAAACGAATTTTTACTAAACTATAAAAAGTAAAAGAGTAGAATTCCTAATTTTAGTTTTATATTCTATGACGAAGGAAAATAGTCTAAAGAACTTGATTTGTTTGAAATTCCTATTGCCTTGTTTTGCATTAGTTGCAGATTTTTTCAAATTTTGTCAGTTATTGTTAGAACTATAGATGAACCATATGTAAGAATTAATTGAACAAAAGATTTGAATAGGTTTAGTACGTTGGAGTGATTAGAATGAGTAATCTTAGATTAAATTCGAAGTAGTCTAATTTATAGTGTCATTTTCGTTAACATATATGTTTTACGTGAGTTGTTCAGTCGAGTTTTTGGTCGAAGAGGATGCCTAAACGTTGTGCTAACAATTGAGGTTTAATATATGAGAAATATCCAACAAATAAAATGAGAGGCTTTAGGCTCTATCTTGTTTATTCATAAAAAAAAGAATAACGATCAAAAGAAAAACGAACAACATGTACTAAACTAAAACAAAACAAGAACCAAAGATCAACAGAGAAAAATAGCGAAAAACAACAACATATATCGAGATGATGACCAACTAGAAGAAAATTAATATAGTATAAAGGTATAAAGAACAGAAAAAGTTAGGGAATCATGCATGGCATAATCTAACAAGGTGTAATCTAGTAATTGAAAATTGTGTAACTTGAAAATCAAATGATCAAGACAGATCGTATCTAACACTGCCTTTATGTCAAGAAAGATAACAGTTGTATTGCGAAAAAATGTGATAATTCAAACGTCACTACAATAGAAATCATTTTTTGTCTAGTATATCAAATTTTATTTACCTGTACGTGTCAATCTTTACTGGTTTGTTGTATGTGTTTAATGTAAATTCTCTTAACTGAAGAAAATTAGTAGTCGGCAAACGTAATCTATTTGTAGAATTTATCTCAATTTTATTCTACGCATTATCATTTATTTTAATTAATCGGGGAATCAGGATTAAGCCCTAAAACTGAGTATTTTTTTACCTTCAAAAATGAGAAAAAGAAAAGGCGAGATTTGAATTGCTTCAAAAGAATTCTAGAAAATTCTAGAGCAACAATATATCTAATATATTAACAAGATCGATTTTCTATGATAATTCAATATTTAAGGATAAAAGCATTTGTTTAAATTGAAACTTTTAAGCTAATATATAATATCCAAGGCGTGCATGTGAGCAAAGTTTTAAGGTTGAAATTCCATAGTTTGATTTTACCCGATGTTTTTTGCCATAGATAATTTATTCAATATAATGGTCATTAATTGAAAAGGAAAATCCATAAACCGTTATCGTTTCGAACATTTTATAGCCTTATCAAATTCTATTTATGGACAAAATATCAGTTCAAAAGTTTTAGATCACTTGAAAACCTTCTTTCGTAAATCATATTACCAGCAACAAGATACATATTCACCAGTATTTCAGAATTCCTGCTGATTAAAAACAGATACTACTAAAAATCAGTTTTGTTCACCGAAAATGGTAGAGTAATAACGGCACAACACAAAAGATAAGCCGTCATTTTCTTTAAGAAATAGATTTAATTCATAATTCTTTTGTCAAAAAATGAGTATATTATTGATCCATGATAGTAGATGTTCATAATTTTAAATGAATCAAGAAGAAACATTGCTAAACAGAATATCATATTCAACTTGCATTCTCATCTGTTCATATCTTCATCTTATTATTATAGGTTTCGTTTATGAGTCAATCCGAACTTAAATATTTATATAATTTATTCCATTAGTTTACATCGTATATATGAGATAATTTGGAAATCATATAAATAGACAGAGGAGAAAGAAGAAACAGATTTTTTTGTTTACGTTTGTGACTAGATTTTCTAATCTTAAACGAGTGGCTCTTTCCATATGATAGCAGCAGATAGAAGCTAATCAATGTTTGTCTGAAGAATAGCAATTATTTTTTAATATTAACTGTTTCTGTTTTTTCTATCTTACAACTTATGTACTATATATTGAGAGAATATCAGATGAAATTTGATAAACAAGATAGCTGCCGTTGTTTGTCACAAATCTGTTGTTTCTTAATCAAGTTTTTATTTTAATTAAATAAGAATAAATTAAAGAGAAAAAATGAGTTTTAGATGCTATAGATTTCATATGAATTGAACATTAAAGTTCTGTTTGTTCCCGCACAGAACTAATTTAATGAAAATGATGAATGCAAATTAAAGGATATCCAATGTAAAAATAATATTTTTTGAGAAGATTTCTCTTGTACGAACAATAAATATATCCCTAACATCAAACGCTTTATTAATGATTATTGTAAATTTTTAATCTTAGAACAGATTGAATTTTTTATAATAGATTTGAAATCCATTGTAGTTTCACAAGAGAATTCTATACACAACGAAACTGATACATCTGGCAACCTCTTCTTTATACAGGATATTCTGAACATTTCTTTGTCATATCGATTCTTATGAAGAAAAAAACCCTACAGAAGTAACAATGTGCATATCCACTAAAATTTAGCTAAAGCAACAATTCATTTTGTAATAAGACTGAAAAGGAGATTTTCTTTTCTAAAAGTTCATTAAAGTGTATATATTGTTCGGTAAGCGTATAGTTTGCCTATCGACAGAAATCTCTCGATATAACATTTGTTTCATATTAAAAATTAATAATATGAATTTCGATAAACTTCTACTTATATAAATCGTATATTTACTCTCTTACTCTTTTAGTTAACATTTCTTTCTTTTCGATAACTCACCATTTAAATTAATAATATTCTTTATTAAAAATAGTTTCGAACTCAAAAGTAAAAGGTAAAATACAATGTTACACAGAGCATCATTATTACTTATATTATTCGTATCACTATCATTATCATCATCAAAATCTATTTTTCGAAAATCAATATCACGTCGTCAAAGTGATTCACAATACTGTCAAGTTATTGAAGGTTTTGATTGTAAATGTATATATCATCGTGTAACATGTACAAATGAACTTGGTTTATCATCACCAATAAAGATTTTAACAAATGAAAAAAATAAATATCAATCAGTTGAGTTAATTATAACAGCTCCAACTGATATTAATGTTGATGATCGTACATTTGAACCGGTCAAAGAATTATATCAATTCGATGAAGATACTTTTGAATTGCGTGTTAAATTCGAAAAATTTACTCAACTCAATTTAACATCACCTGGAATATTTAATCGAATGTTTCCAGATCATTTATCCGAAAATGCAAAAAAACGTTTGGTAAAATAAAACAAATCTGTTTGTCTTTCTTTTTAATTAAATTCTCTAATATTTTGAGGCAGTGGAAATTTACAATCCGGATGTACAACCACATGATAATATACATTTATTTCAAAATTTACATGCTGATTCATTAGAACTTTAACAATTATATCCATTTCGTGGTACATTTCAACAATTATTTGATGGGGCAAATATAAAATTTTTACGTTTAAGTGGTGGTGATATTCGTTCGGATTTATCTCAACCATTCACAGGAACTGTCAGTCGTCTAGAAGTAGCTAAACAAGCGAATGCATTATCTGTGCAAAATTTTCCTCCTTATCCAGCACATGAGTACATTATAAATGCTTTTTATGTCATGGATATTAATCCTGAACATGTACCAAATTATGATAATTTAGTGGAATTACATGTTTATAGTCCACAACGTATACCAGCAAATGCTTTTCGTCAATTTCCTAATCTTCGTGTTTTATCAGTTTCAGGTAGTCGAGATATTGATCCACATGCATTAGATGGATTAAATAATTTAGAAAAACTAACAATTAAAGATACAAAACCAACATTAGAACTTTTAAATAGTGTACCAAGTGTTAAAGAATTTGAAACGAATATTGAAAAATTAGATGAACATACACAATGTCAATTTCTTGAAAAATTAGCTAATGGACAAATTGCTGTTAAAGGTTGAATTTAACTAAAAATAAATTTCTTCTATTAAATAGTTTCTTTTTCTGTTTAGCTATTCCAAATGGTGGTGAATGTACATGTGTAACAGCTTATTTGGATACAGCTGCTGGACGATCCTCATGTGACGCTCAAGATTGTGATCAATCATCATGCGATGCGATTAAAAACAATTATGATGCAACAACGCGTACATTTAAAGCATCACCACCTATTCAACGTTCAGATGGTACAAATGCTTTCGAATACCGTGAACCACGAGTATATACAACACGATATCAAGTATCACACCAAGATCAAAAAAAGCTTCAACTAGCTACATCACAACAACTACAACAACCATCAAAAGTTGATTTTCAAACATCTGATACTGACGAACAAAATAAAGAGCACATCGATCAGTTTGATGATCTTCAAGGTACGTTAAATATACATTCAGATATTTTCTCAGACTTTAGCAATTCTAGGATTGCGGATGGGAATGTCAGTATGATGTTTGTCTATCACACTCGCACATGCGCCTAGAACTATTAATTTCCGATGTAGAGTTTGAGTCATAGTAGATCAATACAATATGAAGTCAAACTTATCTTTGTTAGAATTAAAATTTTGCCAGTTCTTGAAAACATATGTGAAGATGTGAATTAGAGATGGGAGAAATACTAAGCATGGGAATTGAATACCTATATGTGCCAATATGAGAATTGGTATGACAGAATTGAATCGTTTGGAACAACTGAACTGACTAATTTTTTGTCATTTTTTATTCATTGAAAGAAATTTCTTCAGATAGATCACTGTTCTTCAATAAAACATGTCTATAATAGGATTAAATTCCTTTGTTAAAATATGAACACACAGTAGTGTAACAAAAGCTATTCGTGTTTTACTTCCATTCATCTATATTCTCTTCAATTATTTTAATTAAATTATATTTTCTCTTTTTTGAAAGTTAAAATAAAAAGTATAAATAAAATTGATTTGACATATTTGAAGACAAGTCGTATGTATGTCGAATTAGTTCTGAACATTCATATGAATTTCCTAATAATAAAGTTTTTTTCAAGTACTAAGTACAATATATAAATGATGAAAATTTTGATTAAATCTGCAAAACTGAATTATGCTTCTTCTATTCAAACTGCTAGTTTCTATTTACCAATGTTTTTATTTCGATAAATTCTATTTTTCACATAATATAAATCTTAGTATTTGTTGTCTGAAGTAATATATTTTATCATTTATTCCAACGTAATAAAAAAAGGAAAATTTATTCAACTTCGTCATTTTGTTTGTAGATCTGTTCTCCTCATCTAAACAGCATTCATGTTCAATTGGCAAATATCTTTATCAAGATGAGTGTATTTTATGTACACCTGGCTATTATTGTCCAGATGGTAAAACTCGCATAACTTGTCCACAAGGAAAATTTACTCGTAGATATGGATTATCAGTTTGTCAAGAATGTCCTGAAGGATGGTATTCAACATGTAATACATCAGAAACATGCTCAATATGTCCAAGAGGTTTTTATTGTCCAGTAAACAATCAAGAACCACAATCATGTCCTGTTGGATATTATAGTCGGTATGGTGCTATCGAGTTTACCAAATGTCCATCAGGATATTATACAACCTATAAAAATTCAAGTTATTGTTTTCAATGTCCAATGGGATATTCATGTGAAGATCCAAGTCAATGTCCACAGCCATGTCCAGCTGGAACATATCAATCAGATATCATGTCCACATCATGTAAACCATGTTCTCATGACCATCAATGTGGAGATACTACAAATCTCTTGAAATGTACTGCGACATCATGTATTCAAGCTGAAGAATGGTTATGTGATCAAAATCAATTGGGTCCTCCAACATCTGCTTGCACAAAAATAAATTAAAATCTTGAAGATATGGATACAAATTTCAATATTTTAATCATTTCACACTTACACTCATTAGTTAAATTCTGCACAATATAATATGATTTCACACTTAACTTTTCTTATTTTTTTCCTTCTTTTCTGTGATGTTCCAGAATTCATTATATTTTATCGTTTCTACAATATTCATTATGATTATGCCTATTCATCTAATGCAACATTTTAATCTGAAAAAATGTTTCGCAATCACTTTTAATATAAATTCTACAGAAATAAATTTAACTTATTGGTTCATTATGTTCATTATAGTTGTTCACAGGTTTTCTGATAATTCTTTTAAGTACGAGTCCATTAGAGAACACTCTTAGACTGCTGTTTTTCATACTTTATTTTCTGGTATTTGTTATTTTTTTTTTGAAATAGAAGATATAAGATGATCAAAAGATAAAATTAAAAAAAAAGTGAATTTATCTTCTATGAAAAATAATACTATTTTTGTACAGTCGAAAGTTATTCATTCAAAATTTTGTTCATTTGAAAACCAAAAATGCAATTATAAAATAAGTATTATATAAATTGTTGAACTTTTTACACTATATTTTGTAGGATATTTTATTTTTCCATTGTAATATATTAAGTAATAGAAAATTGAAATATAAAAGGTTGCCATTTAATCCATCATACTTATCAGTTATATTTTTAACAACAACAAATCTTATCAAAATTCTCTTATTGTAATATTAATTGAAAAGAAATCAAATACCATAGAAAAATCTTCGCTTCTTATTCTCTATCATCTCATAAAAAAAGAAAAATTCTTCAAGCTTTTCATACAAAAAGATGATATTCTCGACAATACCTTAGGATTGCTCTAACGAAGGAACCTCCCGAGGTGCCCAATGCCGATTCCCTTCATTCGTAGGCGTTTGATAGAGAGCATCGAGATAATAAAAAGCCTAAAATATCAAAAATTGAAAACTTTACAATTCAGCCAAGAAAGATCGTATACACTTGACATTTTTAGTACTATCAGCTCATAATCACTGCTGATCAATCGGAAAATTCTAGATTGTTTGGTTGTTTCATCCTTGACTTACAGGATATTTGTTTATCATTAAAAGAGAAACTCTGTAGCTTCAAGAAATTTGATTTTTGTGTTAGAACTTTGGAAGTAAGAAAACTCAATGTTACATGAGAAATTTCGCGGTCTATCCGAGAATGGATGTCATCTCTGATGTGCCGTGTAGAGATTTTTCACATTAGAAAGATATTTTCTTTTTTAAAAAATTTTATACAAACAAAACCACAGGAAAAAAATTATTTTCAAACTGTTTACTCTAGTTATACGTTTAACAAAAATCAAAGAAAATGAACGAGAGGAATCTTATAATTTAAAAAATTTTTCAATGTTTGTGATATCTATCATAGAAATGCAAGAAACACATATTCTTTGAACAGAAACTACATTTCACATGAATGATGAATTATATTAGCTGATTCTAATACTCCTTCATGCCGTTCATAATAATCAATGTAGTATACTCTAAAGACTTTTTTGTTGATTTGCAAACAAAAACTGTTAAACAATACCATGTATTCGCTATCATCAAATGTTAATAACCATTTAACAAAGGATAAGAATGAAAACAGAGGACATAGAATTACCATTGAATGAATTAGATTATTGATTGGAAATAAGAAAGGTTTCGAATCAATGACCTTCTTCTCTAAAGAAATATTTTTGTTTCTTTAAATTCGGTAAAATAATATTGAAATAAATGATAAACTATAGCATCGACGTCTGTCAACTAGAGATGGCGCCAAGAATTTTCTTCTGGAGGAGAGGGCTCAATTCCCTTACCTCTCAAAATAATAGAAGTTACACTAAATGTGAATCTGTCTACCTCTTATAACAGAATAGTCTTTAGATTATAAGAGTTACTGAAAGTAACAGAAAAATTCCTTACTTTAATCAACATATAAGAATCATTAAATTGATAATTAAGATTTTACAAGATATTGAGGTAAACTATGAAGGACAATATTTTCTGATCAAGTGAGAATGAGTACATCATGATTATAAAGCAATAAGAAATATTTTATACAATAAAATAAAATCAACTGGATTATTTTGCACACATTTAGCTAAATTAAAAAAGAATGTTTGTTTACGTTTTAAAATACAACCTGTTAAATTCTAGTCAACAAAGTTAACTTCTCAGTACACTCAGATGAAAGATAGGGCAGAATAATAACTAAATCAATCATATCCTAAGAATGAGTAGTTGTTGATTCTGACGAATTATAAACTTTCAAGTTTTTGGTTCGATTAATTCATTCATTTAGTTGATATCCATTATGGTTAGTTGTTATCAGAGATAACCATCGCGGTTGAGAATCTGCCACTGCCGTGTCATTAAAAAAGCTCACCGCTACCGCGACGCTCCCGTAATGGTATTTTTAAAAGTCTTTGGATTTTCAAAGTTCTAACCTGTTTGTACTAGAGTTGTTCCTGTTAGTCGATCAGATTCGTCAAGCCTTACCGTGCAGCACACATTAACATCGAGATTATGCGCAAATTCCTGCGTTTTTGAAATTTCTTTCATAGAAAAGCTACCACCGCCGCGCCGCTGCCGCGATGAACATCTTTGAAATGTAAACCATGCCCATATTGAACTCTTAATAAAGCTGATATTGTTTATAATTGGAATTAATATAATGAACAACATTATCATAAAGAAAACCTACGTGTAATAACTAGTGATGGATCTAGAAAATCAGTCAGGAGATGTTGACTTGCTGCGGAAAGTGTCAATCACGGTCAAAAACTATATTTCAAAACCGATTCAATGCATCATAACCCTATTACTTTTCGTTGTTACTGTGTAAAAATAATAAAAACGAATTTATGAGATGATGGCAGTAGCTAGATCACAATGTTGCTGGATCAGTCAGCAATAACAACTATTCTAGGCCGTAAATTCAATAATTTTTCATTCAGATTTGTTCAATAAAAACGAAAACTTCTTCGTATAACCGCTCTGTTTGTGGTATTCATTCAAATCTTTCAATTCTACAATTTAACGTTAAACCTTACTGCAAAGCTATTGCATTTAATATTCTTGGTAAAGAATGAGATTATTCATATAATCATATATTTCAATTAAGACAACTTTGTTTTTTTTTCATAAATGAAAACTTCGTCAATTAATATTTTTTTTTGTTCTGTTTTATCATGAGATTATACTCATAGTGGCCTTCTTGTTTTTAACTATGTTTGTTGTTCTTTTATCTCATTCTTTTGATTTAGTTAATATGCTTTCATCTTTTCGTTCTTCTCGGCTCTTTTTTGCATTCTTTCAAATTACTTTTGATTTCTTCTGCTCATATGATTGAATATGTATTAATACACATTTTCTCCTTGGTGGGAAGGTATGTTACAGGCGTATTGTTCAGATGCCTTTACACCACTTCGTCTATTATTGTCTAGTTTTTCT
The DNA here is from genome assembly GCA_022393335.1 of Macrotrachela quadricornifera. Classification (NCBI taxonomy): domain Eukaryota; kingdom Metazoa; phylum Rotifera; class Eurotatoria; order Philodinida; family Philodinidae; genus Macrotrachela; species Macrotrachela quadricornifera. The sequence continues at coordinate 1,071,786 of JAJEKB010021035.1, forward strand.
CTATTCAATTTTCGTTCGTTTTGTTTTCATTCTTTGATTCGATTTTTTTTCTATTCTTATCGAAGTTGTTTTTTTGTCTTCATTCATTTAATATTCGAATAAGAATGAACCTAACGAAAGAATAAAAGAAGAAATCTCTGATAACTTAGGCTTATAGCTTATTACTACCGAGACGTTGCATTTTATGATATTTTTAAAGACAATACCGCACCTCTTCAGGAACATCGTGATAACTGACTTTCGATTTTTGACTTGAAGTTTTGTGCAGAGAAAAACCTCAACGATAATTATTCATTGTGAAAGCTTCACAGCTTCTTTTATTTGTATCGTAAGATATGAGTATGATGAAAGCGTGTTCTATATATATAGTTGACATATACAAGCGAATTCGGTGTTCTTATTTCTGAATAGAAATAACGAAAAGGTGTGAAATTTTCACAACGTTTCTCGGAATAACTACGGCATTTTATTAAAAAATACCGTAAATCTACCATATCTCGGTAGCAACAAACTATGGACTTAAATTCTTTTCAGAATAGTCATATTTAATTAAGTTCTATATGATCAATAAAATTTTCATTTAAAAGCAATGAATCATCTTGGACAATTCATTCATTTATAAGCTTATGAATGTAATATGGATCTTTTGTATCATTCAGCATAATGTTTTTCTCTTTTTGCATATTCTTTTCTTGTTATTTTAGCGATAAATGAATAAAAAAGCAAAAAGACTATGATTTCAATACTTTAATGAACTGTTTGATACCTCTCTATAAAGAAAAGAAATCATGTTTCGTGCTATTCCTCTTGATACAAGCAGGCAACTGAATATCTGTTTTCTGTTGTAAAACTCACAAACATATAGTTAATTAGATAATAACCTTATTCAAATCTTATTTCAGTTTTCTGCATTCGAGATTGATTCTATCTCAACGTTGATCAATTCAAGCATTCAATAGTGTAATTTGAAATTGAATTAAAAAATAAATGAAATGGATATCTTTCTATATGTAATCGTATGTTTTTCATTACTGTTAGCATTACCATGACCATACTCAGTTTCAATTTCAACATTACGTCTAGAGCCCACTAAGTTGGATAAATCCAACCAATGATAAGGTCATATAAAAATCTAGGTAGGATAAGGCACTGCTTTCTATTCTCCCTCTAATTTTAATTCTTTTTATACTTCTTTCAATTTATAAATATTTCGCGTTTGAATTATCAAGGTAGCAGTTCGAGAACTGTTTCACAGTGAGTTGTTATCTGTTTCTTATATAACTGGAAGTTTTCACTTTTGCTAAATTTTGTACTTCGCGATGCTATACTATACAATTTATGTGAATATAAACTTTTGGATCTGAAAACTTTTCAATTCATCTTACCAATGCTGATATGAATTGAGATTTCAAAAATTGATTTGTTAAGTAAATTTGCAGATACTAAACTATAAAAAGCAAAGGGCTATAATTCTTGACTTTAGTTTTGTATTCTATGGCGAAGGAAGGTAATCTAAAGAACTTGATTAGTCTGAATTTTGACTAAAATAGACAATAGAGCTTTTTTTAATGTTTTATTGTTGTATGGTTTTGCTATTGAGATTGATAGTTAGATTATTATGGTAGCGTAGGTTTTTATTTTGAGAATGTTGTTTCACTTGTGGAGATGTCTTACAGATGTATAATTTGGTAAATCAAGTAGTATTCCTATTGCATTGTTTTGCATTATTTGCCGATGTCTTCAAATTTTGTCAGTTATTGTTAGAACTATAGATGGACCATATGTAATAATTGATTGAACAAGAGTTTTGAACAGATTTAGCATGTTGAAGTGGTTAAAATGAGTAATCCTAGATTACATTCGAAGTAGGCTAATTAATAGTGTCATTTTTGTTCATATATTAGTTTTATATAGATTGTTCAGTCAAGTTCTTAGTCGAAGAGGATACTGAGACATTGTGCTAACAGTTAAAGCTTAATAATTATACGATTGACTTGAATTTTTTCACCTTGGTTTAGAACTAAAGTATACCAGTTCGGTGTTAATGAACTGTATTTTCAAGGAATCACGCATGTAAATTATACACAATAATCGTAATGCTTGAAATATTTCACTATTTAATATGAATACTCTGGGTGGATCACTATTTATACTTGTAGAGGTATAAAGAACGGAAAAAGTTAGGGAATGACACATGGTGTAATGTAAGAAAGTGTAATCTAGTAATTGAAGATTGTGTAACTTGAAAATCAAATGATCAAGCCAGATCGTATCTAACATTGCCTTCATGTTAAGAAAGATGATAGTTGTATTGCGAAAAAATATGATAATTCAAACGTCACTACAATAGAAATCATCTTTTGTCTAGTCCATCAAATTTCATTTACCTGTATCTGCCAATCTTCATTGATTTATTATATGTGTTTAATGCAAATTCTTTTAAGTTTCACTGCTCTTTTACTAGTATTCGTATAATATGAATCTCAGAAACTAGTTTGACAAACATACTGAATAGAATTACTAGTTGAGAAACGTTACCTATATTTTATGCTACGCATTATCATTTTTTCAATTAATTGAGAAATCAAAATTAAGCCCTGAAACTGAGTCTTTTTTTTTACCTTGAATAATGAGAAAAAGAAAAGACGAGAGTTGAATCACTTTAAGAGTATTCTAGTAGATTCAAGAGCAACAGCTAATCTAATGATTGATGCTGGACATTCCCTAGCAAGAGGAGAATTCAGAGTGATCTACAACTTCTGAATCGATACTTTATCTATATATAAAATCTGATGAAACTAGAAAAAACTTAAAATGATAATTACCCAATTTCTTTTTTCTTTGATTTAGTGACTGTTTTATTGAAGTAATCATCTATAATAGAGAATATCGAACAAAATCAAACTGTTAAAGGTCAATCCCTCAAGTTTCCCTACATGCAAGTCTTAAGTATGATATATTAGTCTGAACAACTAAACTAAAACAAATATTTTTTTCTCTTAATATTGAAATTTTAAAATAATCAGTATTTAAAGATAAAAGTATTTGTTTGAACTGAAACTTTTTAGCTAAGATTTAATATCCAATGCGTGCATGTGAGCAAAGTTTTAGAGTAGAAATTCAATAATTTAATTTTACCCGATATTGTTTGTCATAGATAATTTATCATCAACAAATTAAATATTCAGCAGTATTTTACAATCCCTGCTGATTGACGACAAATACTACTAAAAATTAGTTTTATTCACCGGAAATGATACAATAGAAGACAAGACGTCATTTTCTCTAATAAATAGATTTAATTCATAATTCTTTTGTCAAAAAATGAATATATTGTTGACCTATGATAGTAGATGTGCAGAATTTAAAATGAATCAATAAGAAACATTGATAAATAGATTTATTTACCAATTGAGAAGCATCAGATTTGGATAGTGCAGAGAGTACCATATTCAACTTTGCTTTCACATTCGTTCACGTCTTTATCTTATTATTATAAATTTCGTTTATGAGTTGAACCAAAGATCAATATTTATATAATTTACTCTACTAGTTAACATCTTATATATGAGATAATTCGAAAATTATATAAACAGATACATGAGAAAGAAGAAAAAAATTTATATTTTCTAATGTTAAATCGTTTCTTCTTTCCATATAATAACAGTAAATAGAATTTACGCAATTTTTGTCTGAGGAGAAATAGTTCTGTTTTAATATTATTTAATCGTTTCCATCTTTTCTATTTTATGATTTTTATGTATTCTAAATTACAAGAATATCAGATGAAACTCGATAAACAAGACAGCTTTGCCTGTTTGATACAAATCTGTTATTTATTCATCAAATTCTCATTATAATTAAAAGAAGAAAAATGAATTGAACATTAAAATTCTTTCTTCTGTTTGTCCTACACCGAACTAATCTAATGAAAATGATGAATAGAAAAAAAAGGGTATCTAATGTAAAAGTAATACTTTTTGAAAAGACTTGTCTTGTACGAATGATGAATATATCACTAACATAAAAAATTTTATTAGTGATTATTGTAAATTTTTAATCTTAGAACAGATTAAGTTTTTGATAACAGATTTGAAATTCTTTATAGTTTCATAAGAGAATTCTATACACGACGAAATTGATACATCTGACAACCTCTTCTTTATACAGAATATTTTGAACATTTCTTTGTCATATCGATTTTTATGAAGAAAAAAACGCTACAGAAGTAACAATATACATATCCACTAAAATTTAGCTAAAAGAACAATTCATTTTGTAATAAGACTGAAAAGGAGATTTTCTTTTCTAGAAGTTCATTAAAGTGTATATATTGTTCGGTAAGCGTATAGTTTGCCTATCAACAGAAATCTCTCGATATAACATTTGTTTCATATTAAAAATTAATAATATGAATTTCGATAAACTTCTACTTATATAAATAGTATATTTATTCTCTTACTCTTTTAGTTAACATTTCTTTCTTTTCGATAACTCACCATTTAAATTGATATTATTCTCTATTAAAAATAGTTTCAAACTCAAAAGTAAAAGGTAAAATACAATGTTACACAGAGCATCATTATTACTTATATTATTTGTATCACTATCATTGTCATCATCAAAATCTATTTTTCGAAAATCAATATCACGGCGACAAAGTGATTCGCAATATTGTCAAGTTATTGAAGGTTTTGATTGTAAATGTTCACGTCCTAATGTAACATGTACAAATGATCTTGATTTATCATCACCAATAAAGATTTTAACAAATGAAAAAAATAAATATCAATTAATTGAGTTAGTTATAACAGCTCCAACTAATATTAATGTTGATGATCATACATTTGAACCGATCAAAGAATTATATAAAGCTGATGGAGAATATTTCGAATTTCGTATTAAATTTGAAAAATTCACTGGACTTCATTTAACATCACCTGGACTTTTCAATCGAGTATTTCCAGATAATTTACCCAAAAATGCAATAAAACGTTTGGTAAAACTTTAATTAATATTTCTTTTTAATCTTTTTTTCTGAATTATATTTTTAAAATTCTTTTTAGGCATTAGAAATTTACAATCCGGATGTACAACAAGATGATAATATACATTTATTTCAAAATTTACATGCTCATTCATTAGAACTTTATGGATTGTATCCATTTCGTGGTACATTTCAACAATTATTTGATGGCGCCAATATAAAATTTTTACGTTTAAGTGGCGGTGATGTTCGCTCAGATTTATCTCAACCATTCACAGGAACTGTTAGTCGTTTAGAATTAGCTCGACAAGCGAGTGCATTATCTGTGCAAAATTTTCCTCCTTATCCAGCACATGAATTAACTATAAATGCTTTTTATATAACAGATTTTAATCCTGAACATGTACCAAATTATGATAATTTAGTGGAATTACGTGTATTTAGTCCACAACGTATACCATCAAATGCTTTTCGTCAATATCCTAATCTTCGTGTTTTATCAGTTTCAAGTAGCCAAGATATTGATCCACATGCATTAGATGGATTAAATAATTTAGAAAAATTAACAATTAAAGATACAAAAGCAACATTAGAACTTTTAAATAGTGTACCAAATGTTAAAGAATTTGAAACGAATATTGAAAAATTAGATGAATTTACACAATGTCAATTTCTTGAAAAATTAGCTAATGGACAAATTGCTGTTAAAGGTTGAATTTAACTAAAAATAAATTTCTTCAATTCAATAGTTTTTTTTTCTGTTTAGCTATTCCAAATGGTGGTGAATGTACATGTGTAATAGCTTATTTGGATACAGCTGCTGGACGATTCCCATGTGACGCTCAAGATTGTGGTCAATCATCATGCGATGCTATTAAAAACAATTATGATGCAGCAACACGTACATTTAAAGCATCACCACCTATTCAACGTTCAGATGGTACAAATGTTTTTATAGAACGTGAACAACGAGTGTATACTACACCATTTCAAGTAGCACATAAGGATCAAGAAAAACTTCACAGATCTATACCACAGAATGAACAACAATCATCATCAGAAGTTAATCTTCAAACATCTGATACTGACGAACAAAATAAAGAACACATCGATCAATTTGATGATGTTCAAGGTACGTTAAATATACATTCAGATATTTTCTCAGACTTTAGCAATTCTAAGATGGGGATGTGAGTGTCAATATGATGTTTGTCTATCACACTCGCACATGCGCCTAGAACTCTTAATTTCTGATGTTGAGTTTGAGTCACAGTAGATCAATAGAATATGAAGTCAAACTTATCTTTGTTAGAATTAAAATTTTGCCAGTTCTTGGAAACATATGTGAAGATGTGAATTAGAGATGGGAGAAATACTAAGCATGGGAATTGAATACCTATATGTGTCAATATGAGAATTGGTACGACAGAATTGAATCGTTTGAAACAACTGAACTGACTGATTTTTTGTCATTTTTTATTTATTGAAAGAAATTTCTTCAGATAGGTCGCTGTTCTTCAATAAAACGTGTCCGGAATAGGATTAAATTCCCTTGTTAAAATATGAACACACAGTACTGTAACAAAAGTTATTCATGTTTTACTTCCATTTATCTATATTCTCTCTTTTAAAAAGTTAAAATAAAAAGTATAAATAAAATTGATTTAACATATTTGAAGACAAGTCGTATGTGTGTCGAATTAGTGCTGAACATTCATATGAATTTCCTAATAATAAATTTTTTTTCAAGTACTAAGTGCAATATATAAATGATGAATAGTTTTATTATATCTGCAAAATTGAATTATGCTTTTTCTATTCAAACTGCTAGTTTGTATTTATCAATGTTTTTATTTCGATAAATTCTATTTTTCACATAATATAAATCTTAGTATTTGTTGTCTGAAATAGTATATTTTATGATTTATTCTAACGTAATAAAAAAGGAAAATTTATTCAACTTCGTCATTTTGTTTGTAGATCTGTTTTCCTCATCTAAACAGCATTCATGTTCAATTGGCAAATATCTTTATCAAGATGAGTGTATTTTATGTACACCCGGCTATTATTGTCCAGATGGTAAAACTCGCATAACTTGTCCAGAAGGAAAGTTTACTCGTAGATATGGATTATCAGTTTGTCAAGAATGTCCTGAAGGATGGTATTCAACATGTAATACATCAGAAAGATGCTTAATATGTCCAAGAGGTTTTTATTGTCCAATAAAAAATCAAGAACCACAATCATGTCCTATTGGATATTATAGTCGATATGGTGCTATCGAGTGTACCAAATGTCCATCAGGATATTATACAACCTATAAAAATTCAAGTTATTGTTTTCAATGTCCAATGGGATATTCATGTGAAGATCCAAGTCAATGTCCACAGCCATGTCCAGCTGGAACATATCAATCAGATATCATGTCCACATCGTGTAAACCATGTTCTCATGACCATCAATGTGGAAATACCACAAATCTTCTGAAATGTACCACAACATCATGTATTCAAGCAGAAGAATGGTTATGTGATCAAAATCAATTGGGTCCTCCAACATCTACTTGCACAAAAATAAATTAATATCTTGAGAATATGGATATAAATTTCAATATTTTAATCATTTCACACTTACACTCATCAGTTAAATTCTGCACAATATTATATCATTTCACACTTCCTTCTTTTTTATGATGTTCCAGCATTCATTATATTTTATCGTTTCTACAATATTCATTATGATTATGCCTATTCATCTAATGCAACATTTTAATCTGAAAAAATGTTTCGCAATCACTTTTAATATAAATTCTACAGAAATAAATTTAACTTATTGGTTCATTATGTTCATTAAAGGTTTTAACAGGTTTTCTGATAATTCGTTTAAGTACGAGTCCATTAGAGAACACTCCTAGACTGCTGTTTTTCATACTTTATTTTCTGGTTACATATGTTATTTTTTTTTGAAATAGAAGATATAAGATGATCAAAAGATAAAATTAAAAAAAAAGTGAATTTATCTTCTATGAAAAAGAATACTATTTTTGTACAGTCGAAAGTTATTCATTCAAAATTTTGTTGATTTAAAAACCAAAAGTGTAGTTTTAAAATAAGTATTCGTATATAAATTGTTGAACTTTTTACACTATATTTTGTAGGATATTTTATTTTTTATTGTAATATATTAAGTAATAGAAAATTGAAATATAAAAGGTTGCCATTTAATCCATCATATCTATCAGTTATATTTTTAACAACAACAAATCTTATCAAAATTCTCTTATTGTAATATTAATTGAAAAGAAATCAAATACCATAGAAAAATCTTCGCTTCCTATTCTCTATTGTCTCGTTAAAAAAAGACAAATTCTTCAAGCCTTTTATACAAAAATAAGGTATTATCGTCATTACTTTAGGATTTCCTTAAGTATTTTATTAATTTTATTTAAACAAAAATAAAAATGATAAAATTTAAATTAAACAGATAAAGATTTAGAAAAAAAAACATTTTGATTAATAGTCACGGATATTTCTTATTTCATATTATGACCATCAAATTAACTATAACATATCTAATTGACGTAAAAATTCAGTGACTATATATTTTCATATAAATGTCGCAGAAGAAAATAATACTGATTTTCATATATTTGATTAATCATTAATCGACTATCGATATTGATATTTACTTTTATATTCATGCATGATTAAGATTTTAATTAAGTATTACAAGTATGAATACACTATTTGATCAAATACACCATTTAATAAAATATTTAAAATAAAAATATTTAAAAAACTAAATATTAGAATCACAAATTATTTCAGATATATTAAGTTACACATATATTATTTAAAACAAGTTGTTGAATTGTTGATGTACTATTTTTATATATTTCTGCTGCATGTCTTAATTCATTTATACTTTGTTTTAATTGTGGATCTTTATAATCATATGTAATAATATTTAATCCAGGAAAATTAAATATTAATAATTGTTTTAAATTAATTAATAGATCACTACTAGGAGCATATGTACCAGATCCATTATCAAATACTAATTCCCATTCATTATTTAATTTATCCCATCCATATTTTGGACGAGGATGAAATTCTCCAGCATAACGAACATATTCGGAACCATTAGCTAATAATGCATGTTTACTTGCAATATCTGCAAAAAATTGTACATCAGTTTCACTAAATCTCCATGTATTTTCATCAATAACATAAGTATAAACACATGGTTTAATAGTTTGTGTTACTCTATCTGAAAAAACAAATTTCCAAAGATCAATAGCATTAGTTAATTGACCATTTTCATTATGTTTTAATGTTCGACCATAGAGAACTTTATGTGCTATTTTAAGTGCAGTTTTTGATGCAAATGAAGTCGGACAATCACCAAATATAGTTTGTGCTGCTCTATATGCTCTATTCCAATATTGTCGATCATGAGGTTTAAAAAAAAATGAAATTCTTCTCATTTGAATTTTCCATGTTGAATAAACACAATCAGCATTAAGCATGGTTAAACGACCAACAGCAAATGAATCATGACGAGAATATCGACAAGGACCATCGAATGTATAACGAGGAAGACGTTTTGTTTCTTCAGATGATTCAATTAAATGAATTGATAAATGAAAATAACCATTAAGACGATTTAATGGACCAATTATTTTATGACCTTTAGATGGTGAATGATAATTAAGTAAATCATGCACTACAAATTCACCAATATAATCATCAATAATCTTTTCATCATCTTTATCATAGATTTTAATTGTAAGTTTAGCATCAGATGGAATATTTCGAATAATCCATTTTTCATCTTTCCATTGAGGTGCTGATGTATTGGATATAATAGTTGATCTTAAATTTAACAATAGGATTAGACATCATAGAAATGTTGGTATAGAAAAATTCTTTGTTCAATTCTTTTTTAGTTAAAATTGAATATATTGGAAATAATTCTTACGTAAATGATAATTGGTCATCAATTTTTGCTACAAAATATGGATCAGCATGACCAATAATATCCATTTTTGGTAAATTCTAAAATTGAATATAATATTATGAAAAAAAAGTATTTATTATATTCATCTACCTTAGCTGAATGAAATTGAATAAGAAAATCATGACAATTATTTGAATCATTTATAGCTAAAAATGTTGTTGGTAATAACGTGCGTTTAAGACCAGAAGATACTGAATAAGAAGACATCGTTTAAGCAAAATCTGCAACTAATAAAAAAAAGTAAATATATTTAATTAAAAAAATATTTGATGAATTGATTCACTACATATTAGTAAACATAATGAATCTAAAATGACTGTTTTAACACATCCTTTTTTTTTCTCTTTCTTTTCTTTTATAAATATGAATCAGTTGAATGAAAATACAATGTGACATGCTATAAATTAACTTTTTCCTTTCTTGCTCTTTTTTTTTCTATATAACACCAGCCGGTCTCATTTACTGTTTTATCATACATACATAGGTATTTCCATCGTTACGTTTTTTTTTTTGAAGAAGAAGAAAAAAGAAAAACAACGACAGTTTGAAGCATACATATGAAAAAAATATTTAACTAAATGATAAAAATACATCTTTACCTCTGCTATTCAGACAAATTATAACTATTTTTAAAATAAATCTTAGTCATTTTATATTTCTGTCATAATGCTTGATAAATATTGACTTAATAAAAATTAAATAAAACTTATCATAATAGAAGTATTATTGAAAAAAATAATATGTAAATTGATAGAATTAATTTTGACTATTGTGAAATGGGTTTTAGCTCCGTTAAAATTGATTTGAATAAGATCAAGAGAGTAAATTTTAATTTATATTAAACAGGAATAAATTATGGAAAGATAAAAATTTTATTTTTTAAGATAATTTCTGTTTCAATAACGTCAGTTATGAATCATCGAGATAAATGAATGTTAATGACGTAAGTCATTATTTATTTTTTTTCAGCTGTAATAATTATGATACTTAAGTATATAAAATATGATGTCATGCAAGTTGATATTGAATAGTTTTATTTTCAATTGATAAACGTGAATATATTCATATTTGAAAAAAGTGACACGTTCTTGAATTTGTTGTTTTTGTATATAACGTGCGTTATGTGAAGGTTTTAATGATTCATTATTACCTGTACATTTTTATTATAATAAGCATCTTCAACTCGTACAATACGACAACGTTGTTTTCTATGATTAAATGAAGGAGATAATGGTTCATTGTCATCTTCATACTACTACTTTCTAATTGTTTCATATTATTTGAATGAAGAAAATTACTAAAACTTCTGGGATTTTGATTGAAAAATAGTTTATATGAGATCTCTGTCTGTGCTAATGTTAAGGTCAAAATTTGAAAATACGATTTTCTCGAACGTTGAGGACCATACCATTCTCTTGAAAATGTATAGAAAAAATAGCTACATTTTTTGAAAGACAAACTATGGAAAGAAATCTCTTTAGGCTTTTTACTATCTAATTATACTCTATCAAATGAGAAATGATTGAGGAATAATGATGTGTCACCTCATATAGTTCCCTCGTCAGTGTGCAGATTTTTTATCATACCTAAAATTGTGGAGTATTGTGAAAGAATCAAAACAATCTTATAGTCATCTCGTGGACAGAGTTTTAACTACAGTAGTCACTTTACTTAAATATTTATTTACGATAAAACTGTTTTGTAATTTATTTCAAAGGATGGTACAATTAGATGTTCTCATACAATGATGAGGACGACAACGACGACGACGACGATGAATTGGAGGTTGATAATGAATTTCTTGATTAATGCGAGTTGTTCGAAAATATATGCAGGTAGCCTTGTGATTACACGTGTGTAGAGTACGAGCTGAACCAAATTCTGTAAGACAACTCCAACAGAATTCCGTTTGGCATCGTGTACATGTCATATGATCACAACCATTGATTTTCTCGATATAGACTCTACATTTGGGACATCGCTTAGCGAATTTCGTCAGATATTGCAATGTTACATTGTCATTTGATGATCCAAGTATATCATACTCTTCACAGGTAACTCCTTCATGCCATGGAATATGATGAAAGAAACATGTCGATCGTCGACAATGAATGCACTTTACTTTTGGATTATTATTTGAACGAATTTGTCCGGAACCACATCCATGAGCACACCAAATAAATTCAGGCATTTCTTCCAACAATGTATTAGCCAGATAAGTGTCATATTTGTTCAGTAATATCATATTATCATAATACATCAGTATTTGACGTACATTATCGACACTAAATCTAGTCTGACATATTAATTCAGGACATATGATTGAATTACTAATTAGACTGCCAAGTGTCATGACTATATTTTGATATACACATTCATAGCATACAGTTCGATGAGAATGTTGACAATCATTGCTTAATGGTGCAAGATATTCGCTCTCTAATTTCCGTAAAAAGCAAACAGAACATTCACGTGTTAATCTAAAATTGATACGATCAAAATTGATGAATTTTATTCTCATTAATTCAACTTACTGTTTTCCAATATACTTCGGCGTTGTTGATGATTCAATGTGTCGAAATCGTTGAGTAGGAATATAAAAAGTAGATTCTTCAAGATCTGCGAAATCATCGATAATATCAAGTGATTCTACGGTAGTGATTGGTGTTTCATTCGAAATCTGTTGAACTAAATCAATCGATAGATATTTTAAATAAATATTCACAGGTTCATCAATCTGATACTGATTCCTATAGGATTTTGTAACATTTGATCAGCTGACTATGTCTTAGAAAGATTTGTGAAACGGAATCATATTGGATTCTGTTGATTGGGACTTGATTACTACAGATTTCCTCAGTATCTATTTAATTGACACTAGATTCAGATTTCGGGTTACTATCGGATCGATTTTATCTGAGCTGTAGTCAAGTTTTTTCATATACGTTGTCTATGAAATGTAATAACTGACGTGAATCCTTTTACCTGATTGTTTCGAACGGATAATGTAAAGTGGTGTCTGAACCTTGATAGTAGAATCATTGACATAAGATTGTTGAGTGGTTGACTCTCGGTTGATAGCAGAATTATTTTTCATCGTTAATGCTGTCAATAAAGGAATAATAATAATCAATATTTAGTTTTTTCTAATTTTTATTCACAAGAAAACATCTTCAACTGTCTTATCATTTACGAATTCAAATTCTGTGCATAAGATAAATGTTGATGAGATATGAAAAACTTTAAAAAGATAAGTACCATTAGACCTTCTGTCCAGTGTTATAGAGATTTTACTGGTATTTGAGTATATAGCATGATATATATCAAAAAATCGAATGACGATATATGATCTAAGATTTTGTTCACAGAAAGGTCTGTTTGTGAATAGGATACTCTGAAACGTTCAGCTGAAAAGAATATTTCCTTCCTGAGGTATGAAAATCCTAAAAATCGAAACATTGTAACATTCTTCATAGGATATGAATGATTCTTTGGGCCGTTATATCTCGAGAAGGAAACATTCTTTTTAGCTAACATTTTCAGGACATCCTATTCACAAATAGATCTGTCTTTAGGCAAAACTTCAAGTCGAAATATAACTATTAGAAGATTCATCTATTCTAAAAGATCTCCGACCGAAACTGCATCGTAGTAATTTTGTAATTTTGCTAGCAGAAATAGTCAAAAACTACAAAATTGTTTGACGAATCCTAATAGAAGACCGAAAGTCTTTCATTATGAGGAAAAAACATATGAAACTAAGACAGAAACAACTATGTATCGCATATGAAAACTGACAATAGAGAGAGCATAATACGCCATAAAAAACAATAGATTTTATATTCAAGTCCATAACTACCAAAACATACTCTTTAAGAAACCTGGAGTACCATTTGCATGCGGATCTAACTAGTTTGTATATACTGCAGCGTGAACAGCAGAAATCGAAACGAGTCAAAAATATCCGACTCGACTACACTCGACTCGGCTCGACTTAGAAGTAAATTTCATTGGACTTGACTCGACAAATCTGTTAAAATCTTTAACTCGATTCGACTCGACTTGTTTTTGATCTATGATGAACAGTAACACATTTTGTTTGCTACAGAAAAAATTCTGTCATCTATTGCTTTATGTAACTGCATGCAGCATTATTGCCATTAAATTTTCATTTTTTCTTTCGTTACAATTTTCTATCATAAAATTTTATTCGATCCAACTTGGAAGTGTTGTGCAATATAAATGACGCCATAGTAATTTCTCATGCTTTTTGTTGGTTCAGACAAGGCGTGGGTAGCAGCAAACCTGATTCTTATTCATCATTACCGAATACAGCATTCATCATAGTATGCACAACTTGGCCGACGTAAACCTGATTTTAGTTGAAAAAATTATTCATTGCTGCTGACGTCACTATTTTTTTTGACATTTGTTCTGTTCTGTCAGATAAAAAATCCTTCATTCGCCATTTAAATAAATAAAGCACCTTTATTGAGGTAGACTCATAAGATTTATAAAACTTAATTAACAAATATGAGTCAAATACTAACATATAATTTTTAGCGAATGTTTTTTATTCCTAAAGTAACAATTCAAGCGTAAGCCTGAAAAAGTCGTACTATACAGATGTCTCATTAGGATGTCCAAGGAAAACAGAAATTTTGCAAAACTGCAGTACCTTCTCGACGTAGATTGAGGCAGTATTGAAAATTCGAACAAATGATTTAACGTTTGCATATTTAAAAATATATTACAAATAATGGTGTATGATATCTTCTCTGTTCTTATGCATTCTGGCACCCTTGATTTATAGTTTACACAAAATATGTAACAGCAATAGTCGATATCATATGCAGATCTATTACAAAATCTGCGATTTCTATAGAAAATACCGTGATGTGACGAACTGCATGTTGCTGAAAACTGTTTAAGCTGGTGAACCATAACTATAGTTACGACAATTGCATTATTGAACATCTCTAGAAATCGATGTATCAAACAGTGGAATTACAATTAACAACATCTAAGTGTGTAAAACTGCTTCTGACTGGAACACTAAATATCGCGGTTGGTATTAGGATCACAGTGGTTTATATAAACTGTCTATAATTGCATAATCAAAACGCACATCTTGAATCTAAAGAATTGCAAGCTGGACAAATGATCTCTAGTTAAAAATTAGATGCCATTTCAAATATTTTTGATAACTTGAACCCGAAAAGCCAAGTGGTTTGGGCTTCATACATGTCTGACTGAGAGGATTAAGCAGGAACTTGTAATGATTTTTGATAAATCCTTACAATTTTGTCTACACTCTGGTTAAGATTGATATTGCCCTCCAATGTTTGAAAACGCATATTCTTGAATAGTTATGAACAAGATCCTGAATGAATTTTTTGCAGGATTAATCAATTTCGTATGCTGACTGATCTTGTTACTTTCTTGTCAAGACATTCAAATGATGTGGCTATCAATCCTGACAAGATCCTGCCTTCTCAATCAAGAAAAATATCCGTGTAGAAAAACTTGAAGAAATTCTGAACAGGATCTTGTTTCATCTTGAAAAATCCTAGAAACACGAATTACCAGGATTCAAAGCGAGATTCTTCAAGAAACGAACAAGATTGAGCCTAGAGAATGCAACACTCTTCAGAACTAGATCATACTTTGTTATAGATCATAAAATCATAGCTTAATTGTCGAACAGCAGTCTTCATTTAAAATACAAACAATATTAATATGATTTTAAATTATTTCATATAATAAAAACAAAATCATGAGAAAATACTAGAGATCCATAGACATAATAAATGTCATAGTAACCAGAAATTAGTTTATTCATCTTTAATGCTATCTAATGCATCCTTTATGAAAATTTCAACTAAATATTGTATATATTCACATTTTCCATATGAATGTTTTCGTGATAAAACATTCTCTGAGAAATATGTCGAGGATCAGATTTATCCCCTTCTCGTCTCAATTCGTCTCATCGTACATAAACTGTATCCGACATCGTCACGTTAAAAAAAGTTCTCACTCCGTTTTGTTCTTTGACTTATTTTTGAACGAATTTGAACAAAAAATATTAGATACTAATACATTGGTAATCTTCCTCATTTACACCAAGAACAACTCGATCATGTTTCACATTTTAATTCTATAAAGGTTAGGCTAAGAATGCTAAAAATTCAGTGGTACATCTGTTAAAAAATAGTTTTCACAACTATATGATGTGTCTGTATTGAAATATATGCAAAATTAATTGCATTCAAAAATTGTAAAACATCCGACGTCTCTTTTACACAAGTTAGAGTTAGAAGACTAAACAAAACTTCACTTCTTCTTTCTCCTTCGTTATCGTCTCAGAAGTTTTGATCTTTCCCTAGATTAGATTAGAATCGTTCCTTCACGCATGGGGAATATCACACGTTGCAAAAACCAATAAAACTCATATCTAAGTCCATGAATTATCGAAATAGAATCTTAAAAGAATCATGTGTGCAATTTATATGTGGATCTAGCGAGTTGAACAGTGTATTTGATTCATTGTCTATGCACTGTTTTTCTGTTTATAAATCAATTCTTGCATCTATATTATTCTATAAATGTATTCTTTTTATGTATAAAGATTTTATATTATTAGAACTGTTATAAATTACTAAGAACGTGATTGAAAAAATAATATTTAAAATTTAGAAGTCTTATTTATCTACTCTGATCAATGTTTATCTTTAGTTTTGTTTCTTTGCACGTACCTTTTTCCTTATTTTATTACCTAATTTCTCCTTTTAAGTTCAATTCCGTGGTTGAGTTATTTATTTATTCATATTAATTTAAAAATATAAAAACACATGAAAAATTTACAATAATATTAAAATTATTTTTAAAAAAAAACATTGATTTATTGGTTAATTATTACGTATTCTTCAATTGATTCTTTAAATCATTTCTTTAAAAGGTGTCGTGTTTTTCCAGCCTATTGCACATCTTTCGTAATAACTGATAACTCCACTGGTGCTGATGGTTCTACATGAATTTGATTATTATTCATCTGATTATGCATTGTTGACGTTGGAACAGTACGTTGTACGGATATGTTTCTTAATTCATCTATTCCTCCTTCAAAATCTTTGACAATATATTTTTTCGTTTCTTGTTTCAACCATAATTTATTTGTATGACGTTTTATTATTTTTCTTATTATCATTCCACTTAGAATAACTCCAACAAATACTCCAATAATAGCAAATACTACTAATATAACTATCAATATTCCAGCACCACCTCCGTTACAATCATGATTTCCATTACAATCATTACAACTCGTATTTATAAAAAAACATTGATAACAAACACAATTACAGTGAGTATCATCCCTTTTTATCAATCCACAACAATATCCAATTAAACCAAATAAACCTAATAAAGCAAAAAATAATATTAAACTACTTAAATAATAAACACCAAATGAACTCATAGATTGTGGATATAAATTTTTAATATTATGATTTGTTTTATCTGCAGCTTGGAATAAAAATGTTAGTCCAATAATAAATGCTTGAACTAATAAAATAACTAATGTTATATCACGTGTAACTAATAAACGAAATATTAATAATCTTTTTTTATCAGCTGATGGATTATCTAATACAGGTTCAATAACATATTCAAATTTACAAACATCACAATATTTAAAAGCTCGACCATTTTCATTTAATGATCGCCAATTATCTAAACATTTTCTATGAACATATGCTGATCCACCACTACATAAACATGGACGAATTAAATCTTGAGGATTATCATTATCAAGACATATTCGACATGATTTTGAAACATTTTCTGACAATGTGAGTTGTGTGTTCATTGGAATTTTTTTGTTTAAATTATCTAAAAGATAAACAAAAATTTTTCGACATCTATCATTTCTTTACAATAGTAATATACAATCTAAAAGAAGTGTTGAAGTATAACGATAGAAATCGTTATAGACGGCACATCATATATTTTCAATCTCATATTGAGGGTTATCGTCTATCTTGGACAGGAAGTTACTTATAAGTTTATAGTCAAATTTGATCTACCTATAATCAAAACTAGTAACTATATCCTGTTTCATACTTTAATTTAACAAAGATTGTGCTAACAGCTTCTCTAAAATTATTGAGAATAAATATAAAAAATTAAAACAAACCTAACATTACTTTGCCAATTAATTAATTGTTTAAAAGAAATTTTTTATTTGACAGATACATTCGATATCATTATGTCCACAGATATTAGAGTTCTCTTTTAGAGACCATTGAATGCACACTTTTTGCTAATAGAATCCAACTAGTACTCTTACTATTCATAATTAAATATTTTAATTCGGATCTAACAGTTATTCTGACGATATGAGATGATATTTTCCAATTATACGTATTTCTTGATTAGTGTACCTTATATACACTTTTAGCTAAAACTCATGCAGTCCAAAAATGTTGCATCGGGATACAGATCTCAGCTTTACTTAACGGATTCTAGTCTTTTCTTTTACATACCGTTTTCAAGGCTACAATAATAATAACGTCCAATAAGCTTATTGCCCATTGGGGCATCCGCGGTCATTATTACTAGTTTTTCACATGCAGCCAGCTTCTATTGTCCTTTCTTTTTCCAGACGGTGGTATCTGCATCCTCTTCCGTTCAACATACTGACTAAAAGTATTCTATGGATGATGTTACTGAGATTTGAAAACAGTATCGTATAGGTGCGTGCCAAGCAACGTAATCCCTCAACTATGGTGACTATTTTTAAATGGCATCGTTAAAATCTATCACATTTCCTTGAGTGTACTTGATGGTTAGGATATTTTTCAAATAGGGGTATGAAATATTAATATCGATCATCACCGCAATAAAACTTATACAAACCATCACTCTAACATAGATAATTACATAAATATGGTATATATGTTGTGGTTGTTAATACTAATAATAATAATCGAATAAATAGGAATATTGTCAATGAAAGTGATATTCAACATTTCATTGATAAAATATAGAAGTTTTATGTCGTATTTATTTATTAAATGACGTTTGTGGTGACAGCATTCGTGATATTTATTGACTCAATAATGATTCAGAAAGATATGAAGAGAAAGAAAACGAAAACCTTGGGGTGCAGCATGATAAATTGACATTATCTCAACAATATATGTATCAGTAAGTAGGCGAAGAAAATGCAAGCACAAAAAAAACGAGGAAAGATATATGTCATGTTATAAAGAAAGCAAGAGAATAAAAGATAAACACAGATACCAAACGAATTTATTTCGTTTCATATATAGTAAAACGTTCCGTAGTGGACACTATTTAGAAGTTTGGAGACAATAATCTGACGTGAAAGTCAACAATTCACAGCTACTGATTTCATCGATATCAATTTTTCCATTCCTGTCTTCAATGAATGAAATAGAAACTAATCGAAATGGATGGAGATGAAGGTAACACAAATAAGTCTGTAGTGGAAACCACACCAGTTTTGTCTAGAATATTGAAATTCAGAAGGAAGCTTTATTTTTTTTTGTCTATTCAACAACTTCAGCTGCACACTCTTATCTTCTATCTCAAACTACAATTAAATGACATTTATCTGGATTCAAAAATGATAAAACACAGCTCGAGTAAAAATTACTCTAACAATTGTTGATCTTTTCACCTTCAAAAACAAAACATCGGAAGAGAACTAACAATTTATTTCAGTAGGATATTTTATTCGTTAACACTCTCCACATATATGGAAAACGTGTTTCTTCGAAAAAGTTTTCCTTTGAAAAAGTTTAACCTCTCTATAGCAAACATATTCATTTAGTGAACACTTCTGAAAAGTTCGAAGAATATCCACTAAAGAGACGATTTACTTTTTAGTCACTTTTTTTCGTTCTGTTACTAGAATGGATAGAATCCAAATGAAAATCCGTTTGTTCTTAAGCTGTGCAATATTGTATACGTAGGATGTATCACGAAAGAAGGCATTTTATCTTCAATTCTATTCGTTTGAATGACAGAATGAAAAAAAATGACTTATATTGAGTGAATGACTATTTTTTTTCCCCATCTCTATTACCTTCTATTGCACAAATAGCGAACTTACGTGACAATCCATATAAGAGTGTATGAAAGGTATTTGTACATTTGTCAACAATTCCCTTTAGCCAAAGACTAATAATCGGCTATGTCTTTGAATATTGTCAAATAGTATATGTGGTCTAAATATGACATCAAACAGTAAATCTATAAAAAAAGGGATTTTGTTTTAATATCGATATTGACATAAACTATAATGGAATTGTATATTGATAAAAACCTTTCCAATCAATTCTTATTATGTCAAAATCAAAATGTTTCAATTTACTACAGTTTAAATGCATAATATCAAGCGTAAAATTTTCAGTCATAATTTTTAATTGTTCATAGTTGATTTTAAGGTTAATAGGACGTGGTAAATTTATATTCACAGCAATCAAAATTTTTTTCACGTAATCAATATGCTAATGAAGAAGGTTGAGTTGAGCAACATTTAGAAAATTCAACAATTGATAAGATTTGATCATATTTATTTAGTTGATATGATCGTTTGTATCTCTGTGATAATCGAGTGAAGACTGAACATAATATCTCTACTAAAAATATTTTCCGAATATTTGCAAGTATCTTATGAAGAAACGCATGCTGAATGTCATCACTTGATTGTCAATTCGCTTCGTTGATCATGGAAGTTTAAGTGATGCTATCGAATATGATTATTTGAAGTTGTGACATGTTAATGAGAATATTGTTATTAAGATGAATGATCATAAATAATCAATAATAAGATTTAATGTCAGTTGTTTCAAATATCTCATTCAACAAAGAAGTGGTATGACATAACTATCGTACTGTATTGCATAGTCATATCAAGTTAGGGAATCATATTTTAGATTATATTAAGCAATCATCAAATATAACAATACTGGATGAGAAACAAATTTCAGAAGATAAACTGTGCGTTGTCAATTTTGGGTATCGCTATCGATTACTTATCGGACAGCAATCTAAATCAATTAAATTTCTGAATAAAGACCATGTAAACTCTTGTTAGAAGCTGAAGATATTAAGTATGTATATCCCAAGATAATTGCTAGTACTAAGAATTCATTCTATAGACTATAGCTCGAGTGTAAAACATGCAATACAACTATGTATTCAAGATAAAATGTGCAAATAAAATCGATTCAGTTATATTAGGTAACGAATAATTGTCATCTGTACAATTTCCTTTTATTAATTCAATAGAATAAATAGAATATTTATATGAATCAATGCACTGACAAAGCTTTTTTTTAAAAAAAGGTCACCAATTTGAACTGTATAAGTATCATATTTTAGCCGTAGATGTAGCTTTACTGACCGTTTCGTTTGAGAACTCTTCAACCACTAATAATTATCAATGATAGATTTGATATAACTCAATATTCTTCAATTCTCTCATTCTATTTAATTAAAATAATGTCATCTAAATTCATCATGGGGATATAGCTCAGTGGTAGAGCATTCGACTGCAGATCGAGAGGTCCCTGGTTCAATCCCGGGTGTCCCCTATCTTTTTTTTTCTTTTTCTTTTTTGTTGTTATTTCATACTCTCACGTCAACACAATTAAGTAATTACGAAATCTTAGTTTTACAGATCGACATTCACTATCAATACCAAATATATCTGTATGCTGAAGAAAGAACAGAAAAAGAAATGAAAGAGGAATATGCATTTAGTAATTTGCGTGTATACGGACCGATTGAGGGTTTTCATAGGTATGCTATAATTCACCTCCAACACCATGGCTTTTTACCAGCACAATAGTGGAGAAACAAGGGAATAAGGAGGAGGTTAGAGAAACTGTTTGTTGAGCCATCAATACTGCCACTATTGTAAAGCTGAAGCATGGGGGTGTTCGGGCAGATTTAAGGTTATGATAAATATTCCATCAACTGAAGGAACGATCATATGAAGTAAAATAGTGTGTTAGCCTGATTGTCGTGGGGATCAAAGGTCAAAGAAAAACATGTTCTTAGAGAAAACCCATGAAGGAATCGCAACTTTTGTAAGAACCTGACGCTTAACGTTTTGTCAAAAGTTTTCGGGATCGGGAATCGAATGTTAGTATTAGTTTTTGAAATTTTTGTTTTGATAAAGGAAGGGAATTTTAAAGAAAATAATGATTTTATAATGTAGGACTTTTCATGGAAGTGTTGATTAAGCGACTATTGTTTGAAGTTGATAGTGGTTGTTCGGATCCTTCCAGGTGGTATTTTCCAGCTCTTCAAGACTAGAAATGAGCAAAGAATAGAAGACAACCAGTGAATGATCGTAACCGAAGTTCAACTTTGAAAAGTAGAAAACAAAACAGCATGTAATTTAATGTAATTCACTACTAGGGAGAGTCATGGATAGTATGAATTTGTTTCAAAAAAGAATGAATACAAAAGAGAATATCGTTTGACTTATACAGTATATTCAAACTCCGCTTGTAGGAAAAAATGACTTTCATGGAATTTATCAATTGTATATTATGTGTGAGTATTTTCAAATCTTGTCTTGTGTAATGACTACAAAATAATAATCTTGAAACATGGGATCTGATGTTTACTATTATTATTCCCTTTTCTGAAACAAAGGGTAATAGGACGTTTAAATACGGCGACTAAAATAGTTAAAGTTTGTCTGTTCGAACCAATCAGAAAAAAGCAAGGATTATTTCGATAATACTAGAATGTAATAGTTCCTAAAAATGTTCTCAAAGGGTTGTTAGGGTCGGGAAATCGAATGGTGGTATTAGTTTTTTAAGATTTTGCAAAAAAATAATAATAATTCTTTATAAAGTTTGATCAAAGATTATCTAGATCAAGAAATCGATCAATAGCATTAGTTTTTGTAAAAATTTTGATAGGAATTTTTGAATGCAGAAGCTTTTCGCTAGGAAAATAACGATTTGTTTCCTGAATTGAAGCAGGAATCATATAGTATAAAATAAGTTTGTAGTTTCACAGGTATGCTTGTTTTTAAAATTTGTCGGTATGTTTGTATCTTCACCCCAATTGGAAAATGGTGTTGTCAAGATTAATATTTAAAACTTGTCATGTTCTATAAGAAAACTCCATGAAGTGTTGTGGAAGCTATAAAATTCGAATTTCGAGTCAAATTCGAGGTTAGTAATAAGTAAATAAGCAACTTATAGTTTTTTTTGTTATTTATTTTAAAAAGTTTGATTCAAGATAACCGAAGATCAATAAATCAAGACTGAATGGATTTCACCAAATAATTAATAATAAATAATATGAACTGTCTACAGTGAAAAATCTCCAAATATAATTTGCTATGGGAAACCCAGATCTGAGGTTAGTTTTTCAATATTGTTAGTTATTAATTAACGATAAATAAATAAGTTATAGTTTTTGATAAAACTTGACTGACCGTTAACAAGTACGGAATCCAAGTTTTCTATAGAGGCTTCCTCCATTGCAGATCCTGTAACTCTTTTGAGTTAGTAAAACGTGAATGAGTGTGGTTTTGAACACAAGACAATGCACTCATGTAAAAATAGACTTCAACATGGAAACGGGTGGTCGCTATTTTCTTAAATTTGCTTTAGTTATCATATTACCTGTAAACGATTTTTTGAGCAAGAAAATGAGGTGCTACATTGGTCTATGCTGACATTATATAAAAAACCGAGAAGTTAAGAGTGAAATGGAGCAGGGATAACGATGATCGACTACGACATGTGCTTTACATTGCCATGCGAAAGCTGTAACAAAAAGTTCAAAGACTAGATCTTATAGAACAGTCGTTACTAGCAATCCGTATACATGTATCCAGCATACTTATCAAAGCACAATCTAGCGACCAGTAAGAGATAATGATAAATAGAATTCAGTCGAGGGTTAAGCGAGTCATAGCAACGAGCGCTACTTTTTATTTCGAGATTTTTGTATATTTTTTTGGATGATCTTTTATTAAGAACACATGTATTATCAATTTCGTTTATAATCAACAACTATAAGAGATTCTTCTCTTAATTGTGATCACGATATTTACTGAAGAGAATGTTAAAATTGTTTTATAGGTGGAGCTGTCGTGGCTTAGATTTCTGAATACTGAATTCGATTGTTTCATAAAAATAATCGAAATTATAAATGGACAAAAATTTTTTAGATTTATTTCAATTTAAAAGCTATCAGAATATATTTTGATTATAAACGTCATTTGACTACAAGTGTATTTGTTCAAGTATTGATGAGAAAAAAAATAAGATGTTACAAATGTCCGTGTACTTCTGCTGGTTCGAAAGCCGAAACATTTATGTTATGCGTCTAATTCCAGTAAATTTTATTTAAATGGAAAATCTGATTGTATTTAAAGTCATATTGTAATATCAGCCATATATGCACAAAAGCCTAATAATGATAAAATTGATATAGTTATATTAAATACTTTAATTCAAAAGTATGGAACAATATACGATGATTTATTTTATAATAAAAATTATTAAGTTTTTCAAATTAAAGTGTATTAAAATACCAGTTAATATACTAGAAAAATGTATCAAGATACGAATTGCTGCAAAAAAAATTATAAAACATTTGTCTTCAAAGAGAAAAAAAACGAATTTATTAAAATAATTTTTAAAACAAATATGTCATATGTTGATTAATTATTATGACCCATTAAATTGTCATTAAATTCAAATTTGAATAAAAACTTCGTGTATTTAATCCCATTGGCATACATGCTAAATTACGTTTTTCAATAATTTGATCTAATAAAGTATTATATGAAAGAAATTTTTTTTTAAATATATTATCTCATTTGATGATACCATATTATTGAGTAATTTTTGTGGTTGGCGAAACATAAATATCAATGCACATAATACTCATCAATTATATATTGAAGTGATACATCACTTTCTACATTAAATGTGATTGTAACCATAATTTTTTTTTCTTTCTTTTATACAACTCCAACCCAAACATATTTCACATCTAGAAAAAAAAGCCAACATCAAAATTTTCCCAATATAAAAGACTAAAATCGATATTAAAAGAAAAGTGCAAAAAATAGAAAAGAAGAGATAAGATCATACCTGATATATAAACGATAGTACATAATGTTAAATTTAATCGTTTATAATACTAATATTTTGTTCACGTTGTATATATGTATTATAAATTAATAAAGTGCAACTAATCACACAAAATATTGTATAATACCAAACTAAAAAATATGAAATAAATACAATAATATGTTGAGTATTAACTAACGTATGTATTTCATTCCGTGTTAATAAATAATGATGAATTTGTTTCTATTGAATTTATCATATAATTATCAAATATTTGTAACCGTTTAGATGGGTTTGATGAATTTAATGTAAAATTTTTATTTATTTTTTGAAT
Organism: Macrotrachela quadricornifera; assembly: GCA_022393335.1. Lineage (NCBI taxonomy): Eukaryota > Metazoa > Rotifera > Eurotatoria > Philodinida > Philodinidae > Macrotrachela > Macrotrachela quadricornifera. The sequence goes on from JAJEKB010021035.1 coordinate 1,097,272, forward strand.
AAAAAGAAATAATTAACTCAATAAAAGCTGATAAAATATGTTGTGATGTAATAACGCCAAAATAAAAGATATTGACGTTACATTACGTTGATCTGATGAATTTGTTACTTTCGCAGTTGTTAATTGTTGTTGATGATATAAAATTGTAGCACAATCAAATGCTGTATCAAGATATATTTTTATAAGAAAATCTTTATTTAAGTGCTCTGCTAATGGGTTTAACCATAATAAACATATAAATATAAGTAGTATAAAATCAATTATTGTTAATGTGAATAAAAAAATTTTTGTAAAATGTTTTTCGTTAATTTCTTTTTGAATTTTTGTATGAATAGGTATTGTAATTGATCAAAACGAAATGCTGGAAAAAGTAATGTCATTATTTGATATGAATTTATAAATGATAAGAATATACATAAAACGACGATTTAAATACTATAGTTGTGAATTAGAACGTATAGTGACTGTATTTCCATTGAACTCATTGTATAAGGAGCAGCTATGATTTAGCTAATATTCAAATCGATAGACATAAGTTGCTTCTTATTTATTTTATTCTCTTTTACACCTATAAGAAGAAAAAAATAATTTGAAATTTTTTCATTTCTTTTTCTCCTCTTTTTTTTGACCAAGTTATAATGAATAATAAAGAAAAATATATTTACAAGATTATTATAAAATATGTACAAAAAGTAAAAAAATATTTACAAAATTAAATTTACAAAATTAAATTTACAATTTGTACATGTATGATGGTCTGGAGCCATAGTGATCAGCATACCTGGAACAAAGGCCGGTCATCGTACCTAGGGCGGACCATGAACGCTGCCTTGATGGTCTAAATAACTGGTTCATCCCAACGTATCCTACCAGGTACATTGAAGCTGCTGGTCTGTTGCCATTGAGTACTAGCCCGAATTTGATGGACTCAGTAGAAACCACCTTGTCCATAATGGCTGAAGCATCACGGACCGAGTAGCATGGTCACATGGTCCCTATATACATAGAATCAACATTATTTAAAACATTATTATAATTTTTCTCACCTGGTTGACTCCGCACCAATTTTTCTTTATGACCGGTGCACGTCGCTGCTGATTTGACGCATGCTATGGCCTCTCCAAAATAGGCATGACCCCATGTTGTTGAATCAGCAGCAGCGCTGTCCAATTTTATTGCTGGCATCATATCAGCAATCTCGCTTCCGTGATCTACAACTCAATACACTTATTTAAAATTGTTAAATAATACTCTTACTTTTTTTGAAGCCATGGGAGCCTTTGACGAAACCATTTTTTTATTTGCATTATTTAGTCGCGTAGAAAATGGCATTGTGTAACAAATCTAAAAATCAATAGAATATCAGTAATTTTTGGTAGAGAGCATAAAATGTATCTTGTGATAGACCGAAATAACTTCTTATGTCGTGATATGATATTGCACTTATAGCGAACGAACGAACGAAAGAAAGAAAAAAAATGATAACGTTATACCATCAGCTTTTTCTATTCTTCCCAACATACGTAAATTTATATATGTGTTTCTTTCGTTCTATCATGAATTATTTTTTTCCGTCGTTCTTGTCAGACGTTCATATGGGGTAGAACGTAACAACTATTGAATCCAAAGAGATGACCGGACGACTAGAAGAAAGCATGTATTTGTTACGTCTGATACGAAATAACGTACGAATCGCTTTTCACGTAATGAAAAATGATTATATATTGCTAAAATTAGTATTTATATGTATTAACGATAAACAGACTCTAGAAGAAACTGTTTTCGGTGACTGGTGGTTAAACTTCTGACAGTCGTTGGAGACTGACGCCTAAAAATGCTGATATTTTCATATTCTTAAATAAAAATAGTTTTAAAAAATGTATGTTACTTACTGATATATTTATATTTTTTTGTGTTATTTATTATTATTAAACCATTGGAGATTTTGGTAAAATAAACGGATGAAATTTGAATACAATTAACAGATTGATGTAATTTAATTAAAAATCAATAGGATTAATATATCAGAACACACAAAAAATAAGACAAAAAAAAACATTTGTTTTCGAAATAAGAAAACACTTTAAAAAAAAAACCGTTTCTTTCGTTTTCGCCTTATATTCATCGTATATGAAAACGTAAAAGAAATGTAAGACGTTCATTACGTCGTCTATTATATATTTGTTCTTTCGTTCTGCTGTATCTTTTACGATCATATTCGTCTATATCACGACCTTCTTTTTTCTATTCTGCCACAATTTACGCCGATACGAAAATGAACGTATTACGCTTCTAACGGCTTACGGCCCATCACCATTCATTATATAAGTTTATATCATGACCAACAATAAATGAATTTGAATTTCTTGACATATAATACACTTTAATGGAGAGGAATCGATACATTATAGATTATTCATGATGGCTCGACATTCACTATTTTTTTTTTTTTTTTTTTTTGTATAGAGAAAGAAGACGCGCTTGTATAATTTATTTATGATTGTTGTTAAGTTAAATTTTATTTATTCTAACTCTTTCGCTAAATCTAACAAGCTTCGTTTGCATCTAATTATTCTTATCTACTTATCGCCACTTGTGAAGTCGACAAGTATTCAAGTTATCAGATTACAACACCCACCCTCCCATCCCACTTATTCGCCGCTAGATTATTGGGCACCGGCCCTTTGCCCTTCATTTTAATTTCTCTTTTTGATGCTGAACTTCCCTCACTTTATACGTTCAATCTTATGGTTGCTAATACTCTGCTGAAATGGGTAGTTAGCCGTTAAGGATACTAGTCATGTCAGGTAATCCCAAAGCAGTTGAAATAGGCATTATAGTCGTGTTAAGTGACTCCAAGGTGTCTGAAAGGCATCTTGGTCAGGTCAAGTGACACCAAAGTAGCCGCAAAGGCATTCTAGTTGTGTCAAGTGACACCACTGTAGCCGAAAAGGCATTCTAGTCGTGTCAAGTGACACCAAAGTAACCGAAAAGG
>JAJEKB010021035.1:1100276-1160628 GCA_022393335.1 Macrotrachela quadricornifera
CTAGTCGTGTCAAGTGACACCAAAGTAGCCGAAAAGGCATTCAAGTTGTGTCAAGTGACACTAAAAGTAGCTAAAAAGGCATTTTAGTCGTGTCAAGTGACACAAAAGTAGCCGAAAAGGCATTCAAGTTGTGTCAAGTGACACCAAAGTAGCTAAAAAGGCATTCTAGCCGTGTCAAGTGACACCAAAGTAGCCGAAAAGGCATTCTAGTCGTGTCAAATGGCTTTTATCAGCGTAAGTATTTGTGCTGCTTTGTGTACTGTGACCCAACGGCCTGGAGCCATGGCACTTACCGATCAGCTTAATTTTCTTATATCTAAAGCTGAAGTACGTGACCCAATTGGCGTCATGCCACGGCACGTCCAGCTCGTTTCATTTATTTAGGCTGGACGTTGCGTTCATACAATACCCTCCTTCTGCTCTTCTCTGGCATGTACCGCAATTTCAGACATATTCCACTTCAATGTTACTTTTACTTGGTGATTCATCTTTAATCGTCATGTATATCAACTTCTCCAACAGCGGTTTGAGTGCCCAAACATCTGACAAGACTTTTATATTTAATGTTTATTTCTTTTGTGATATGTTTTTGTTTTTTCCTGGCAGAAATAAATGCCCTACTCGCCACATTTGAATTAAAGTTGTTTCTTATTATTGGGAGATGATCAGCATGAATCATGTAATAATGACTTATTCGAGGTATTCTCAAATAAAATTTATTTAAAAATTTACGCTTTGCGCTATTATTATGGGTTGTTGTTAATTATTCGTTAGGTATATATGAAGAATTGTTTTGATTTTTGTGAATATAAGGACTTGCTTAGCTCTTCTTTTATGTGAAATGGATTTTAATTTAAAAGTTGTGACTTGTTGGAGTCATTCATTTATTCAAAGACATACGAAACAAAAATATTTTTAAAAATTCGTGTTGTTCATCAAAATATTGCAAATTATTTTCTTGAATCTTTTCTTGAATTAAAACTATTAGTTGGTATCACTTGAAATGTTCATGTCAGATAATATTTCAACTTATACACAAACTAGAACATATCTAATACGTTCTAATAACTTCTGAAAGTTTTGCCAAATGAACTTGTTGCAGCTATAACTAATATTATTATGAAATTTGCTAGTAGGAATTAAAGTAGATTTAATGATAACGATTGAATCCTTTGTTTTTTTGTAATAAGCGATAAAGTTGATTTGAAACAAGTAGATAAAACCATTCTAGCATTTGAAAATTTGAAATTTCAAAACATACATAAAACAAGTGAAACTGATGATGCAAATTAATTTATTGTCAGGCTTTTAATAAGATGTTTTACTTTTTAAAATAAAATTAATTTGTTTTTCCATTCATCAAAATGCTACTTCAAGTGATGCAAATGCTTATAAAATCTTAGCGAAAAATGCAAGCAATAGTTAATTTGATAATTAATGTTGAACCACCACGAAAAATCTTTGTTTTTTTCTAACTTGTTTTTCTTTTTAAACTGTTTTACAATTAATCCTCTATATCCTGAAACGATTCCCGAAAGGCCACTGATAGAATCATCATAGAAATAGAATATTGGCCTCCCAAATACGCCAATAGTAATCGATGGAACAACTTTAAAAACCCTATTTCTTTTCTTGTTTATGACAGTGTTAATTAGACTAATGTGCTTTCTATTCCTTTTGATTAGACTCAAATCCAAAACGAAAAGCTACGAATATAAGAAGGTAATTTGAAATAACACATGCATTTTTGACACAGATTTTTTTAGAAATACATTTTTCTTTGAGTATTTATACCACTTATGAAGACATTTAATTGATGATAAATATTTTTTTCGACTACTACTCTAATAAGATTTACGAATAATATATTCATGGTATGTGCCATCTCTCTCTTCCTGTTCAATAGTCATTTCAGGATCCATCTTGTGTCTTATGATTTCTTATCTGGCAAGCCATTGTGAAATTTTTGAAACGCATTTAATTAAATAGTAGACATTTTCCTTAATATAGATAACACAACACAGCGCCGCAATCTCTATTGCGTATGAGTGTAAAACCGTTTTGTTCTTAAAATTTTGTTGTTTTAAATTCTTTTGAAAGTCATATATCTCGGAGACACAGCAACGAATTAAAATATTTCTTTTACCAATCGATAGGTTATGATGTTTCCCACCAATATTGATTTGGGAATTTTCAATCCCATCCTTTCTGTATTTTCTGGAAAATTTTGTATAAATGGGTCAAAAATGGGCCAACAGAGTATAAAGTGTTAACTTATTAAACTCCAATTTAACTTTAAATCCAAATCTTTTTCCCGCAATTACACTGCATACAATTTTTTATCTTAATTTAATTGAGTGCATTCTCCTATTGGTTTAGGTACATAAATATACAGACGAACTTTAGAAACAACCGTACGTGTAAAACTACCAACTAATTTAGGCAATATAGTCTATCCTTCACTCCAGAAAACAGATTCTTATTTTCTTTTAAAAAGGCCTTCGGTAAACAAAAATGCATTTTCAATGATATCCAAACTCTTATGATACGAATCGGTCTCTCAAACCCTCAATTCTTTGATCAAACTTTATAAAAAAATCCTTATTTGCCTAAAATAACCTTCCTATAACTTACAAAAACAAGTTTCCGATAATAAACAACAGCACAGAAATATCTCACGTTATATAACTTAGATACTTAAATTCCCGATTCTATGCCAGTGTCAGTGGAAAATCGAATGCACTGAAATCCCGTTATAAAAAATCATTGTTCAAAGGTTGATATTTGAAAATATCTCAGTGACTCAATCTTCGGTTCGAAAACATCTGATCAGCTGGAAGGTCAATATCGAAAACTTCTAATTAGCTGAATATTTAACACAAAAACAACTGGTTCATCGAAAGCTCAATATCGAAAACCTCTGATTGGTTGAGTTTTCAACATAGAAAAAGCTGATTCATCGAAGTTCTTATAGCGACAAAGTCTGACTACGGATTTTTAAGCCGATGTTCGTTTGATCCAACTAAAAGACCACAAACTCATTTTAGTTTTTTTCCTATGACGCTCTCTTCAGTCGAGGAAATCGAAAAAGAAAACTAATTGTATCCTCTCTGAATTTTTGGTCAGTACAAGCACTAGCAAGAAAAACCATATCGATTTGTTTTTCAGAATCAGCATATATAAACATAAAATTCGAAACATTTGTATTGTGTCCTTTATATCCTGCAGTGTGGTGAGGATTAAACCAATATATTTAAAAATTTTTCTATGATTATTTCAATACAATCTTGATTACTGAGTATTTAAAAAGTCATTTATATAGAATAGTATTATTATCGTCGCCGCCGTTGTCCTGAGCTTGCTTCATGAGGAATTATTGCAATGCTATGACCGTTACTCTCATCAACATGATCATCATCATCCGATGAGGGTTCTCGTACAAGATAAGATTGAGAACGTCTGCCAGATATTGGAATTCGATTGTCACTAATGCTGTTACCGATAAACTCTTTTTGCCAATCTCGTATATCCCGTTGACTGTCGTGTCCCTTCACTACCTGAATGTCAATTTCTTTTATTTCTTTGTTGCATGAGCGAACTTTAACAGATTTAATATATCGTTGCATATAAGCGTTGAAATTTTGTAGTTGTTCTAATTCACGTTGTTGACTTCGATAAAAAAGGCGTATGCATTCTTGTTCATACTCACCTTTTGCTGTTACACATGCATTCTCAGCACTTGTTATGCGAGTTTTGTATTTTTGCAAACGCTCTTCTAACGTCTGTTTCTTTGATTTGAGCTTATCTCTCTTAGCCTTTTTTAACAAAGTATCATTTAATTGGTTACGAAGTTCATTCAAATTGCTTTGAATTTTATTTTGTTTTTGGTTCAAATCCGCCAATTTTTTATTGTTTATATCTACTTGTTTATGTGCATGTTGCATATCATTTTCAAACGTACAATTTGGAGATGGACTGATAGCATCAAGCTCTTGCTTGATCTGACGGCGTGCATCCTTGAAACAATCGGCTAACAGTTCACCGATTGAAGTAAGGTGTATAAATTGTTGCTTAATCAACGGATATTGAGCAAGATGCGAATCTTTATTCAAATTTCGTGTATATTTCTCACTATGTTTCATTAATATGCGTTCTATCCCTTTATATACTCCAATCATATCTGCTTCCATCGATTTTAGTAGATCAATACAATGGCGAGCGCCTACGATACAACCGAAAATCAGGAGAACTAAAAGTTATATGTCTCTTACCATGAACTTCTTGTTGAATGCATGGCGAAAAGTCGGGATATGACATGCTTGAATTAAGCTTTCAAATATTACTACTATATACTATTTCAATGTTTCACTGTATGTAAAACATGGTTTTTATACTGTTAACATCAAGATAAAAAATTGGATTTTTCAACGCAAATAAATCATTCATACTCTGTTACTATATATGGCAATGCGCGATCAGTTGATATGTGTCATAATTAAATTTCTTCCACAAGAGAAGCAATAAAGTAATACACATTTTCCCACAAGATTCGTTCTGTGTTTTTTTTGTTTCTCATAAGCGCCGTCTCTTCTATAATTCAATATATTTATTGACTCGTGTTAACTTACTATTGACTTCCTCTATTTTTAAAGCAGTTATGTTGGTAATGAGAAAAGGAAGATTTTTTCTGACGATAGAAAAAACCTCCAAGCATTTTAATAAAAAAAGAATATTTACAAACGACATTGCAAATCATAAATATTGACTTTAATACTAAATTGAAGCCGTATCTGGTAACGCAAAACAACATACAACAATTTTTATTGAATTCAATTTTTTTTCCCATTTCTCCAGTAAAAATGACCCAAATCGGTCACACTTGCTTTATAACCCTCCTTTTGAACACTGCTAAAAAAATAGAAGAAGTGACATACTTCTATAAAGCCGTTTCTCCATAATATAATTGAAATTTCGATTATCGATGCACTGCAAACGACAGACGATTTTATAACCTTCCCAGTGACCATATTTTAGATTGAAATCAATATTAATATTACGCTATATAGCAGAATACTCAGGAATCATTAAATAGGTCATTGTATACATCATTCTTGTGTACTCAACAAGTTCATACACACTAGAATCGGTTAGCGTGTCTGGTCGACCACTTCCATGATAACTCTTCACAATTACATTCGATTCAGCTGAAATTTTGTGCACGAAATTATCTGATTACTATCTCGGTCGAGAGAAGAAGATGAGAATGATCCGTCAAGAAATGGCTGAGTTATCGAAAAAATCATCATTATTGACCAGTCCATCCTTGACGGGTAGGTACAGAGATTTTTTCAAAAAAGTATTTTTCTCAGAATTATTTAAAATATGTAGGAATCAACTCAATTTTCAACGATGATAAAGAATATGATATTAGTTTTGAATCAAATCGGAGTTTTTTAAGTGAGAGTTGACTAAACAGAGGCCCAACAATGCACGAAATCTGTATTCTGAAGCCACTGTGCCTAAATATATCTTGGGTAACTAACGGTTTTGTCGCTACTAAAAAGAGTTATCAAATGGAAAAAATTCGAACTCGATAGCTATCTATATTGATGGATTATTATGAAAATACTGATATCTCTGTGTATCATATATCTATCATAGGTCCATGAGATCACCTACGATCATAATCTCACTAGATACAATCCTAAATCTATTCTGTGATAACTCCTCCGTACCCAGTTTTTTAAATTGAGCACGAATCTAAACTTGATTTCTAAAGATATTCAATCACTGTTGAAGTTGCGTCAATGATCAGTAGATAGGATCGTCTACAGTGTCGTCCATGTTATCTCGGCTTCCCAGGTTTTTTATTCTTACAATTTAGTGGCAAAAGATGTGTCGTTGATGAGATTTATGTCTTGTAGAAAAATAAGTCTAAGATCTTGTGCAGCACGTGAAATAAATCCAAAATCCCACTTCCCGCAGTGTCATATTGCTTCGGGTTTGCTCAGTTTTTGACTTCTGTCACTTCTTTTATATGATAATTTGCTCACTTAAGCAGAATGATATGGTCAAAATGCTGAGCATAGATTCTCAATAAATAGTTTTTTGAGAGTTAGATCAAAATTAATTTGTCGTCAATTATTTTTACTTTTTGAAGTACACATAAGACTCGGATTTAAATCCAAGGTTTTCACAATTCTTTTTTTTGACTATAGAAGAAACTACCAGGGAAAGTCAGTAGAGATTTGTTCTTATAATCTTTATAGATCTATTCATGACGTATCTTTTGAAAACAAACGATGTTAAAAACATTTTGTTTAGTATTTTGTCTATTACATCACAATTTTATAATCAATTCAAAAAACTTCTATGAAAATGAGCAGCACAAAAAGCTCTACAAACTCCAATAAGACAAAAGATTTCTGTATATTTTGTAGTCTATAATAGCAATGTCATTTTGTTTTTTTTATATAATTTTTTTCTTAGCACTAATATTTATTTTTCTTATTCTATAACATACTCAAAAGTTTTTCAAATTGAACAGATATATAGATGCACTACTCAATCTCTGCTATTTAGATATATGATTGAATTAAATTAATATTGTGTAGTTTAATTATACGACTGAAAGCAAAAAATTGGTGGTAAACTTTTAATGCTCATTGTATTTTAAAAAGATTGACACTGAAGAAGTATATTTCTTTAATGCAGCATTAGTTTTCAAAATTTCTCGATTATGGTTTATCGTCAAATATGAAAAAAGGACTTTTTATGTTTCATTATTTCTACTGTCTAAAACTTTATAGAAGTATAATAGTTCTGCCAAACTGGTAGTTTAAACAGCGTTGATTTTGTAGAACATACAAAGCAATTATGGTACTGGGTGATTTGCATTTGCCGTCTAAATAATATCAGTTTTATCAGATTCATTATTGTAATAATTAAGATAAATACAAATTAATATAAATCTTCTCTTTCTATCGACAAAGTCAAACTTATAATAGTGAAAATGAGGGCAAAAGAAAAAACATCTCTAGGCATATCTCGAGTGTGTTCTTTTACCTATTATGGTAAAAAGTAATAAATACAGCATAAATATAAAAACTTAAACAACTCACAAATACTTGAAACAGAAATTGTCCAACATTCTATTACATATTGCAGCATATTTTTACTTTAGGAGTTTTTCATATTCCAATATATGACGATGTTTCGCACAATTCTACAGATTTTTCGTTCATTTTAACTCATATAAAAGTTATTCCTAATATATATTGTTTTACCAGTAGCTGTTAAATGGCTGCAACATACCTGATTCTGTTGATTAAAATTGTGTGATGATTGTTGGCTCAAATTGAATTTCTACTATTGTTCAGATGAAACGTACGATTGTTCGAGCTATATTAAAGATGTTCCTTTATGGAAATTCAATAGGTAGACATGCCCATGTTTCATCTGGATAATAGTTGGAAAAGTCTCACTCAAATTTGATTGGCTTAGATAGACAGACAAACAAACAAACATGCATACATTTTTCGATGTAAGGACTTTTCTTTCAGAAAAGGAAATATGTGTCATGTCATTGATTATAAAACTTTTAAAATAAATACTCTTGGTTAACGTAAAAACTCATACTCATCACTGAATCATTCTGTAGGACAATGCAACTACGTACCATAATGCATAGTTCTAAAAAAGTACTTATAAAAAGTACAATTGTCATCAAGTTTAGAGACAGTTTATTTTATTTCGAATCATAGTTTGAGTATATTCTGGTTACGCTATATATACAGTGATCGCGTATAAATTCGAGCGCTCGTTAGTAATTGTAAGAAGCATATTATTGTCATTGCATAATAGAGTGATATTCGTCATGCTAAGCAATTCTATAAATTGCAGATTTTATCACTTATGATTTAACTTTGTCTATAAATTTTCGTCGAAAGATTAATCTTTCTTCATGTTACTAACTATTGGTTCAAAAGTTGTCGTTAAAAACATTGATTTTATTTTTAAAAAACATTGCAATTCTAAACTGGCTATACTATTATAGACTATCGTAAGAGTCTCATAACATATATGCTTGGATACATTTGATAATATCAACAATGTTCTAAACAAGATAAAGCATGGTAAATAAACAAACCAAATCATTCAGTCCAGGGCTAGGAGCATCGAAGCGACGAGTGTAACTTGTTTTAGAAACGTATCAAATATTAGACATGTGCAGGTAATAGGATATATTTACTTTCCTTTTCGATTTTTAATGTTCCTACACTTCTAATGTATTCTTATCGAAGTTGGAAGAAATATTACTTCTATTTTTTAAATAATGACGTATACAACCTTAAAAACATGTATTGTATACCATGGTAATGATTATATGTTATATAGTACGCAATAAAAAATGATAAATATTTGTCGTTTCTAGATGTCAGTAGATATTTATATACTCTTACTAACTGGTATCCTTTTTATTCATTGTCATACGTCAGTGTTGTATTTATTTTTTGATGACATATTTATTGTTGTTGGAAAAAAGGTAAAAAATTCCAAAAGAATATATGATTAAGTTTTTTCGTGTCTTTATTGAATAAAATTCATCAATAGTTAAAATATTCCAAGTTGGATTATATTCAAATGATATAGTGAAAAATAAACAAAAAAGAATCTTTTTTGTTTTAATTTAGAGAAAAAATCTTGTTATTAAACTACTTATTATGGATAGAAGAAAACAAGCATCATCGTCTAAATCTAAAACAATATCTGCTCTGATTGTCAGTAAAGCCAAGTTAACACCAATTCCTTCTAACCGACCAGTTATATCACGTACAACGAATGAACCAAAACGAGCATTAAAGAGTACAATCGACACAACTTGTAGAACTGATCAACAAGCTCCAGCTAATAGAATTAAACTAACATCAAATCCGTCCAATAAATCCACTTCAAAAGTTCTATTAAACAAGATCAAAAGAACATCAATCACTGCACCCGCTACATCAATCGAACCTACATCTGATACGATCATTAATCCGACAATAGCCACAATGATTTTTTCTAGACTCGAGGAAACAACATCGGTACTTTCTTACCATTCTTCAGTAAAGTCATTATTTCCTCCGTTTCAACATATTCGACTCATTTGGTTAAACTCAAACGAAATTCAATCTAACAAAGACTATACAAATTCAATTAATAAACTTCGTACTTTGATTGGAACAATCGATATCTTTACTAATTCCAAGGAATGCATTGAATTTGTTAAAGCAAAAGCAGGTGAAATATTATTTATAATTATATCCAATAAATTCGCTGAATCGACAATACCATTTATTCATGACATGACACAAATTCATTCTATCGTTATATTGTGCGAACATATGCCTGAATATGAACGATGGACAAAAATTTGGATAAAGGTAAAAGGTGTCTTTAATTCGATTGATTCGATTTATGAAATACTTGAACGAGAAATTAGACAATGTCGTCGACGATGGCCGTCGATTACTGTCTCTACGATTGATTTGCTTCATATTGATCCATTATTTATAAGTACACAATTGCTTAAAGAAATAATTGTTGAAATGAAATTTAATGATAATGCAAGAAATGAATTTATTCAATACTGTCGTCAAAAGAAATTTATTAATAATTCAATAATCGATGAATTTGAACGTGATTATCGTTTGTATACACCGATTTGGTGGTACACTAAAGATTCTTTTCTTATTAATATGATTAATCAAGCATTTCAATTACAAGATATCAATCTCATTATCAAAATGGGTTTTTTCATCCAAGATCTTCATTATCAAATACAAAATATGTACAATCCATTATCCAAAAAATTGATACTTTATCGAGGACAAGGATTATCATGTGTACATTTTCAACAATTACGTACAATGCAAGGTGGTCTCTTTTCTTTCAATAGTTTCTTATCAGCAACAATCTATGAAGAGGTGGCTTTGTCGTATGCTAATCATTATCGTCATGATCCTAATTTAATCAGTATTATTTTTAAAATGCACATTGATCCAACTGCTCTCACTACAACGCAATTAGTTTCATTAGATAATAAAAGTTATTTCTCTAATTCCGAAGGAGAATTTTTGTTCACAATACATACTATCTTTCGCATTGGTGAAATAAAATATCTTGATGATAATCTCTGGCAGATTGAACTTTCATTAATAAATGATAATGATAAAGATATCAAACAACTTACTGAATATATTCGACAATTGACACAAGAATTAACTGGATGGGATCGACTAGGTGAATTGTTATTTAAAATTGATTCTTTTAATAAAGCTGAAGAAGTTTTTGAAATACTAATTGAAAATTCATCCCAAGATGATCTAGAAGATCGTAGTGGCCTTCGTTATCATTTAATGGGAATAATTAAAACATATAAAGGCGAATATAAAAAGGCAATTCTCTTCTATCATAAGGCATTAAAACTTTATCAAGTCTCTAAAAATTTGAATAATATAGATTTAGCAACACTCTACAAAGATATGGGATTATTATACCAATATATGGAAGAATACTCAGATGCATTACAATTCTATCAGATGGCACGAGATATTTGCGATCAATCTAATCCTTTGGATTATTCAAATCTGGTTATCATCTATGGTTATATTGCAGAATTAAATAAAATCATGAAACAGTATTCAGAAGCGCTACAATACTATCAAATTATATTAGAGATTCAGATGAAATCTATGTATTTTAATGTCTCAGACATCGTTTCTACATACACAAATATGGCTGACATATACTTGTGTATGAAAGAATATACGAATGCATTAAAATTATTTCAATATGCATTTAATCGTCAACAAGGTTATCTTCCTCAAAATTATATTAAGATTGCTACTATCGAAAATAACATTGGTCTAGTCTATGAACAAATGGGAGAACAATCAAAAGCAGCTGAGCATTATCAAAATGCATTGAAACATTATCAGACAATGCTTGAATCTAATACACAAAATGTTTCAGATTTGGTTATTATTTATAATAGTATTGCACAAATACATATGAAGAGGAAAGAGTATTTAGAAGCGTTCGAATTTTGTAAAAAGACATTAAGGATTATAAACAAATATCCTTATATGAAAAAGCCAGATTTGGGAACAATATACAATGATATTGGTCAAATGTGCGATGACGTCGGTAATTGCCGGACGTCACACCTCTGTTATCAACAAGCTATGCGAATTGCACGGCAATCATTGCCTCAAAAACCTTCTCAACTTCGATTATATAGAACACATTTTGACGAAGTACAAAAGAAGCTTTAATGAACTTTTTATTATTAAAGTACAGATAAAAAAATGTGTATTAAAGGACTAGTTAGAAGTGAATATATGTTTCTTAACTGTTGATAGCTTGATTATTTGCTCGTTCATGTTCGCAACTATAGATAGATCAATTCATTAAATTCATTTTTGATTCCAACAACACTCGAAATAATTTTATGTGAAATAGAATGGTATGATGAAGAGATATGTAGTGTCTGTGACAATACTAAAATTACTGATAGTAATCAGGTGAACACTGATACACCGACTATTTCAAATTAGTTACATTTTCTGTTCCTGAAAATAACGTGAATTTCAACAATCTGTAATTTTAGAAAGGCTAGTATTTATTTGAGCAGCAAAAAAAATGAGAGAAGCAGTAATTATAGCACTATTTAGCAGTAATTTTTGTGCGACAAAATAATTTGATTTGAGCAGTTTTATATCATTAAATGAACAATAATTTAATCCTTAAATAGCAGTAAAAATTTCATGTATTAGCAGTAAAAAAAAGAAAAGTTACAATATTTATAGACATAACTGGAAGTGAAAAATAGAAGAATGAGAAATTATTTTTGTCATCCTATCAGTAATGCTTTCTTTGCTTTGCATGATCTGCCCTCTTCCTTTTTGATGCAATAGCCAGATTTTTTTTCTCGGGTGGAGGTTTACAATATTTTAATCTGATAGGCATACCTATGATGCGCTTGCAAATATAGTTTTTGAGGAATGATGGGGAAGTGTGAGTTCCTTTTTTCCACTATTCGCCATTGGTTGGCAAACATATGCACCATATTTTAAAGTAAACAGACTTGTATCTGTCAAATAAACTGAACCTACACATCTTATATCGTTTTATTTCTTTATCCGTTATTGTAGTTTCTTTATCAGTAGGCAAATAGCATGTGATTTGATTACCATTTGAAATAGATATAACTTCTTTGTTTAGTTTTACCTAATTATACCCGTCGGTTCAATGTAACAATGCAATTAGAAATATACCGTGCTATACGTTGTGATGGAGTCATTTGTAGAGGGGTAAATCAGTATTACTGATAAAACATGAATTTCGCTATTACTTTGTAAATGATCACAATATATACAGTAAGCGAATAACAGGAAAAAATCCGAAAGGACTTGGAGTTAATACGAAATGCATTGGAAAGTTACAAACAAAAAATGAAACAGACGAGAACTGTTGAAAAATTCCAACAGGTTGAAGAAGAAGAAGTTATTGTAAAAGCAAAGAAATATATAATAGAAGAAGACAAAAAACGTCTATATTGCCATAGCTATGTAGCATTCACCTTTAGTTTGATTAAATTATTGTTTAGCCAGTTGTATTACTGCTTTATTGTAATTTTTATTGCTCGATCGCTATAATTACGACTGAGTCAGTATAATTACTACTCAATCAGTATAATTACCGCTCAATCAGTGTAATTACTGCTCAGTCGGTATAATTACTGCTCAGTGCATTTCTTTACCGCTAAATTGGATTACTGCTCATTCATATTATTTTATTGCTCATTCATGTTATTTTATTGCTCAATTAAATTTTAGTCTTTTAGAAATAAATCATATCTATCTCTGGTTTTGTTATATAAGTGCCACCTTTTTATCTAAATGTCTTCTATTGAAGTTTTATTTTATTTTCCTTCTTTTATACATTGTACATATCTGTTCTTTTTGCCGAAGTGTTCAACAAAGATAAAATACTATTTATAAATCTTTAAATAATCACATTTTCAGTGGATAGGTTATCTCTGTTTTCAACTATGACGAGGATGTAGAACATATTTTCTAGTCTAAATCGAAGTTATGTAAAAATTTAAAGTATCTATTTTGTACATATGATTTTACTTGATTAGTTTAAAGAATATGAGGAGTTCTAAAAGTTTATTTTATATCACAGGATTGGTTTGCAATGTCGATTCTATATAAACTACTGTAATTCATATAACATCTTTTAAATATGTATAAATTGTGTCATTGAATGAATGATATACATTTTCTTCTATGGTATTTAGTAGTTTTTGCTTTTATGACATGATTTATTTACGTTGGCAAATTCAATGTTTTGGCAAACGCGCAAAAGGGACAGAGAGAAACATATAGGAACAAGTTTTTCTTAACGGTACATGAGTATAAAATTTCTTCATAATTCTAATTTAGTTTTATACTGCTTTTTCATTACTTGCTTAAATTTTTATCGATTTTGTACCAATGATTTGGAAAAAATAGTTAATATTCTCATACTACCACAAGTACAAATCAATTCGACAATAAATCGCAAGAAATGAAAATAATTTTTAATTCACCAACGCAATGAATACATACAAACAGATATTCTATTTATTTTGATGTTATTATTCTATGTACAAAAAAGCTCTAAAGATTAACAATTCATGTTATGAAACCAAAAACTATCTTAAAGATAGTGTTAAAATATCAGCTCTTTATCTTTCGTTATTATAGAGTTATTCAGAGAAAGTCCACGACCATGTATCTTTGAAATGGATGTTAGTCAAAATGCTGGATCAACTACTTGATGCTTTATAAAACTTACTCGTCTTTCACTTTCATTTTATTGTGAAAAAAAGTATTATATTTATCTTCACATTAACAATCAAGATCTAGATGCTGATAACTTTTCCGTAACATAGATATTGTACTATCATGAATATTCTTCTTGTTCTTTAATTTAATCCCATCATACTGATGTATATATTTATAGATGCTGCAGTATTGTAACAACTATCGGAATCATTTTATAATATCAGAAAACTTCATTAGGGAATAGTTGAATGCGCTTGTAGTAACCACAGGACTCATTCAGATTCTTACATACACGTTTCTTGTCAATGTCACGAATTGTTAATATGCTGTATTTACAATTTAGGAGAAAATATCAGAGACTTCTCTCCTGAAGTCTCATGAATAGTCATAATAGCAAATGTTTTTTGCAAAATTTTTTTCTCATTTGTTTGTTTATGTCACTCATGTTAGCTAATAAACAGCTGGCTTTATCTGTCAATAATCAACACGCAGCTTGCTTATGTATAATTTTGAATTGATCTTATCAAAACTGCGCATTCTGATAGAATTCATTTCATCCACATCTAACAGATCAGTACCAACCTTGTTTACTACAAATAACACAGAATATCTTTTGATGGCATTCATATTGACTAAACGATACAATGGCACATAATATTACAATAGTCGACGGCGAAAATACATACTTCTTTCATGATTAAATTTCTATTGATTCAGTGCAGCTACTATCTTGATCTGATCAAAAATTCTAATTCAATGAACAAATAGTTACATTGACAATAAGAACTCTCAAAAAATGCAATTTTTGTTATTGATTCGACGAATGATCGGACTCAGCGTACATACCATAATTTTTTTTTATTTTTCTTTCATCTATATAAGAGCATATTTCTGTTCATTGTCTCTTTCTCGTTCTCTCTTTTTTCTTTGAATAAAAATCATATGCAGTATAACATGTGCACATATATATACGAATATTTTATACATAAGAGTGAAGTACCGTGACACCTTTGCAATACAAATTAGATTTTTCGTACTGAAAGAACAAAAAAAAAATCCAACGTCATCGTCATACAAGTACATATTCAAGAAGAATGAAAGAAAAAAAAAGGTATAATCAGCATGACAAGAGTACATATTTGTGCATATAAAACATCACAGGTAACTGTCTTTTTGCACATCATACAGAAAGAATTGTGTGAAACGGATAACAACTGAAATAACAATATAACTAAAAATGGGAAAGCTTGACGGAAAAATTGCTCTCATAACAGGTGGTTCTGATGGTATGGGTTTGGCTACTGCTCATCGGTTCATTACTGAAGGTGTAGAACATGTTTTCATTACTGGACGACGGCGTCAAGCACTCGATGAAGCCATTAAACAACTTAATAGCAAGAATGTCACTGCAGTACAAGGAGATGTATGCAATCTGGATGATCTTGACAAGTTATTTAGCTTGATTCAGAAAGAGAAAGGTCGATTAGATATTCTCTTCGCTAACGCTGGCATCGGTGATGCGTTACCACTTGGCTCAATTACTGAAAAACATTTTGATGATTTAATCAATATTAATGTAAAGTCTGTATTGTTTACTGTTCAAAAAGCTTTGCCAATCTTTGTCAATGGAGGATCAATCATTTTGAATGGATCTGTTGGTTCCATCAAAGGAATACCAGGTGAGAGTGTCTATTGTGCTACAAAAGCAGCTATTCGTTCTTTTGCTCGATGTTGGACAGTCGATTTAAAAGAACGTCACATTCGAGTCAACGCTTTGAGTCCAGGACCAATAGATACACCTGGATTGAGAAGTGTAGCAAAGAACGAAGAAGAAAGAAAAGGATTGATGGATTTTGTTACAAGTGCTACGGTAATGAAGCGTCTCGGTATGCCCGATGAAATAGCCAAAGTTGCAGTCTTCCTCGCTTCAGATGATAGTAGTTACATAACTGGCATTGAACTGTTCGTCGATGGTGGCTGGGCACAAATTTAACAAATTTATTTCTATATGTTTAAATTGCTAATAAACTATGATCATATTAATGTTATTTACTATAGACAATAAACTTCTAATAACAGATAATTGATTATTTATAATTTAATTCATAGTCTTTTGAAAATAATTTTTATCTGTCAGACGTGTATGAAGTTAAACTCTCAAATATTAATTGTGTAGTTTATTATAAACTTTCACATTTGTTCTAAAAGCTTGCACTAAAATATACATTGGGGGAGTGGAAATAAGTAGAATGACCGCAGTATCTGGTATTTTAACATGCACCATTACACAAAGATCATCTAATGATGTCGTCTTTATCTAATTTAATTTATTGAGTCCTCCTCCATTATTAAAACAAAAAGGAAAAAAAAGTCATTTCTCAGGTTTTCTCTTACATTTCAATGAATAAAAAAATCATGACTCTACAAAAGAGCAAAAACACAAACAGAGACTGAAGATGACACTATTCAATATATGCACTTTTGGTTGTCGTTTTTTATGTACTTTCCTCTCAACAAAAGTCAGTCATATTAACTATCTGATGAGTGGGTCATAATGAATGAATCTCTCAGTATTTTTCAAGTAATTTTCTTAAAGCTAGTAATTTCAACCTGAAATTTTGTCCAAATAAATGTCTAGGCTAGACTAGCATTCATTAAAAATTTCAGAAGTTTTGGACAGAGTCTCTTTGAGTCACGAATTTCTCAAGCTATAGCCTTATTTCATCGCTACTCTATAAAACACGTATCTTTTGAAAAATTCATAACTGGAAGGGACTCTGTCCAAAATTTTTGGAACTTTTAATGAAAACTAGTCTAGTTCAGACCTTTATTCGGGTAAAATTTCAGATTAAAATTCTGAAATTTGATTTAGTCTGAAAAGTGGGGTAAGATACAGAAGATTTCCTAAAATTCTTTTTATTTACACTATGAACTCTACTTATGAGCAAAACATGAGTTGAAACAGAATGTATTAGTTAGTGAGGTTTTCTCGTAAGTAATATCTCACTAATTAATCAGTCAAGATAGTTGTAACTTGAAAACGCTTAAAAAATGAAATTGATGTAAATTTATCTGTTCCATATTCTGACCTATTATCTGTTTTTAGTATTATCATGTGACGCACGTAAGAAGTTTATAATTTTCATCTATATAAATATGAATAATATGATAAGAGGTAGATATTACTTTCAATCAGCTGAAACCGTTTCATTAATTATATTATTTTGCGATTTTTATTATTATTCAATAAATCATTTCTTTCTTACACATTAAAATTAAATAATGTTCTAACAAAAGTAGGAATGCGGATTTCAATGTCGAGCATATACTATTTTATTTTATTAATTTATCTTTTATTTTCTTAGAAATAATTTTCCTCGTCTCTTGAGATAAGTTCTGTTTCATTTGTTGAGTCATCTCGTTGCTCTTCATCAAGATTTTGAAACCCATTTCGTGAATTAAATGCCACTCTATTACTTTTTGGTGTATACTGAATTGGAAATGTATCAACTGTCTTTCTTGCTTGGTCACTTGTAATACGAACGACGATTTGCGGTAATACATATGTATTTTCAAATACAACTAATTCATCGGTGGATGATTCATAATTTCCATCAGGACGTGGACGAAAATCGGGCGAATAACTGCTATTATGGTTTTTAGCAACGCGAGCATAATGGCAGAGATAGTTGCGATGATGACCTTTACCGTAGAATTTGAATTCATGTGGCTTAGCATCAAGCGGTGCGTCGCTGCTCACAATAGGAAACGGATTCAGAATTAAAACGTAACACATCATTATACATCCGCTCGAGTACTGTAAAGCATAATTAGCATCTGATGTAAAATATAGTCCCGTTCCAAACCAACCGTCGTCTTTATTTTTAAGAGAGACAAAACCATGTTGTAATATAGGTTCTAGAAGTTCACTGTTGGATCCATGCCAAACACGAATAATTTTACACTCTCTATTATGTTTTACTTTTTTACACAGATCTTCTAAGTGTTGAAGTACTTTTTCCCTTTCCCGAAAATTATTTTCCGCGGGTAAATTTGGCTTAAATGCCTCCTGTTCTTGACGATCTTCAACAGCTTCAATTTCATGAAGAAATTTCAGATAAGTAGTTTCATTATGTACGATTTCAATACTTTCTATTTTCTTATCTGGTGGTAATTGTGTAATCGATGAGATAATGTAGTCGTACAGAATTTTATGAGATTTTTGTGTACGAGACAATTCACAACTGAGGATTTTACCGCTATAATTTTTGGTCCTCTTGCGAAGTTCACTAGATGGCACGGGAGGCTGAAAATCGCCTTTAAAGCCTTCTTTAAACTTAGCAATTTCATGTTGTCTTCTTCGAAAAATTAAACATCCAGCAATAATTGATAGAAGTCCAAGAGCTCCAATAATACTTCCAACTATTATACCAGTCCGATTGATTTTATCCTGTTTAGCTTGTGACGAGGTAATACCTGTATGAAGAAAAATACAACGCACCTTTTTCTGTCGATATAGAAAAGGTAGCACTTACCTTGTACTGTTGGTTTTTCAACTTCAATATGTATAACGCCATTCTCCTTCGTTATCAATATCAACTGTGTTGGTGGTGAATTTTCTAATGATGTTTGTATCAAATCTAAGCAACCAGTTTCTTGGACGCACAGAAAGGGAAGGGCGAGTGTTGCATTAACTTGTAGCATATACGTTACAGCTCTGTTCGATTTCTGTTTTACGTCAGTTCTAACAATTCTCGCGTGACGTACGATTACATCAATATCAGCAGATACATTATCCAGACTGCTACGAATCTAAAATAAATTGATATCAAGTAACAGTAATTTAGTAATGCTCTGCAGCTTTCTTACCATGTATTCAATGTTTGGATAGCTTGATGGTATAACATCATCCGAACTAATGGTTGTTGGCAAAATGAATTCGTTTATCTTGTAGCTCAAGAACGTGTTTAAATCTATTTGTGAAATATGAAGGCAAAAAATATTGTAAAAATACTATATCGGATTTTGGTCTAAAAACACACCTTGTTGAAATAGATGCGTAGTGTTTGCTGGAAAACTCGTAGTTGAAGTTGTTTTGTCTGCAATTGATGTTGGTGCCGCTGAAATTGGATCAGTACTTTCGTTCTCGATACCTAAGTTGATTAAGAAAGGTATTAGAAGCTAGTTCTTTTTTTCTGTAACAGAGATGAGCACGGCTCGGTTTGTGACTTTTCAAACCGATCTCCTTGTCGATTGGGTTTTTAATCAAATGGATGAGTTGAGATTATTATTTCGATATGTAAAGCAAGGAAAGTGAGTAAAAAATGTGTGATCAGAAACAAACACATTCTTTATGAAGAAAAGTATTTATGTAATGGCTAATTAATAATTTCGAAAATCCCTCAGAAATGGCTGCATTGTCTCCTTTAAGCACTTATGCAGTGGATCAGAAAAGATGACTGAAAGATGTCTAAAAAAGCCTTCCTAGTGAATGTAGTGAGCTAAAGATACCTGAAAAGTACTCTGCTACTAGTATGTCCTAGGAACTTTCCGATACAAAAGTACTTTTAGGTACGTATAAGGTACTGGAACAGATATCCTATTGGAAAGCGTCTGGTAAATGGATACTTGAAGTTACTAACCAAATATCTACTCATATACTATTGCACAGTATTTTTAGATGTTCTATTGCCAGAATTGCAGTATGTGAATGATCGAACATAACCTTTGAATTTTTCATTTTTGTTTCTTTCATAGTAACTAATGACATTTTTTTCGATTTTGTTTAATACAATTTTTCCAAATCTGAAAACTCAAACAAGTCAAATTCCGGAATTTGACTGAGTTTGAGTTGATCGAATCTCTACCAGATTACTTGAGGGTAGTCCTCTCTCAATTTACGATCGATATCGGCATGTTCTCCACTTGTAAATAGCTAATACATAGTCTAGAAGAAATTAGTATAGAATAATTTTTAATTTCTTATGTTTTGTCGAGTTGTTTATATGAAGCCATGCGTCCAAAAGAAAACGGTGAATAAACAGTTGCCACACAGAACTCGACTCATTAAGGATACCTTGCTGAGGCTTTCTCAGCATATGGGTACCCTTAGCTCAGTGCATTCACTAGTGCTGCTATACTTGAAATGGGACACAATGGTTACATTGCATTGTAAAAAAATCCGAAAGAGACCTAATTTTTAACTTTACAATACGGTTTAAAAATGCATGAACTGCTAGGGTAAAAATCGGCTTGAGATTCATATGATATTCTTAATACTTCGCTAGTCTATGGCGTTTTTCGTTAGTAACTGAATTTTTAAAAAAACATATGTTGTGTTTTTTCGGACAGCGAGGATCTGGCGAGCCCAAGAAAATAGCCTCTTTCCGAAACCAGAGTAGATGAGAGCAAAGACACCTCCTTTATATAAATGAAGCCTCTAAAAATCACACAGTCCATATCGCGTGTCTTCTTGATTTTATTCACGAATAGTTATGGATTTCCTTGTCAAAAGTCATTACTATATAATGTAGACCTCTTTTTTTTTATGAAACTCGATCCTAGGAGAGGTGTTGATGTCCTTAGGGTGGAATCAGGACCCATCCTCTATCCTCGCCTCATAAATAGATGTGGCATACATCTTAGGAACTGATGTTATAGACTTGATAGGCATATTAGCATTCAGGCATTGTAGACGCGACGGATAGTTGAACAGGAACACATCACGTCCATCGCAGATGATGTCATTCAAAAGGATTGTGCTAACAGTTTTTTTTATAGGCTAGAGAGTCTTCGTAGGCTTTAGAATTATTGATCATTGAAATTTATCAATATACAGCTATCAACTACTTTGACTCCCGGTATATAACAAAGGTGGTCTATAGTTATCTAGTAATGAATCATAACTGAGAATAATTCTAAAGCCAAGATCTTCTAGACCCTCTGGTATACATATAGTCCTCACTACTATGGAGCGACTCATTTCATTAGAAATTATTATAAAAATGGCGAGCGTAAGTTTCAATCCAAACTCACGAACTTTTTCACCTACATACAAAGCTGCCTGAATACAGATGAATTTCCTAACGTTATTTTTTGTATCATTTAATAGGATAGAAAAAGAACCAGTTCACAAACATCTTCAGCACAATCTCTATCGGATTAAGATTTGAAATATGATAGAGACATTTTAACCATTATGGAGCAATTTTGCCATGTCTGCTACGGTCTGTGAAGGAACCAATAAGTGGCATGTTTAAAACCTACTAGATCGTTACATACTGTATCAGTATCAATGGAACATGCTCGGGCGCTCTTTTCTTCCCGTAGATTTCAACATACATTAAGAATCATGTTTCATAAAACTTATTATTACAAACCTGTGCTGTCTGAAGCTTGTTTCGATCTCATAATTCTTTAATTTTGTGTCGTGCACACATCTAGTACTGTTCTCAATTGCCGTCTAATGCGTGTTGAGGTTTTTATCCTATTTCATCTCGTATCATCTAAAAAAGATTATCTCGTTTCACTCTATCTCGTGAACGGATATTTCAGTCCACGTCTCACTATTTTTCAAAAAACCGTTTCTTTTCCTCTATGAATGGCACGATATACTAGAATATGATGTTAAACGCATTGCTATACTCAGTGCCATATAAAAACGTTTAGTCCATTCGCTAGATTTCTAGAAAGATATTCTTACAGGGTTTTTTCTTCACATATATGCGTTCTTTTTGGTTCGAAGTCAAAGTAGAAATGTATGATATATCGTTGGTAAAGTTTTAATCCATTAATGGACATCTGATGTCTAAGGTCTGGTTTCATTACCTATGGCAATAGTAGTATTCTCCAAGTTTTATTTACCTGTTACATCAGTGGTATCGGAGAGTCTTGGCAATGCTGTTGAAACTAAACAAAATCAATAGTAATAAAAAGAAAAAATTTTTCTGTGAAAACAAAATTAGCATGAGCTTCAATCATATTTGCGAGAAATGCGATACTATTTCGACATATTTCTTGAGTGACTACCGATAATAGATCAAACCTGCGGACCCTGTTATAATGGAGATGTCTATCAGAAACGTAGTCTATTTCGTGTTACAAATTGTTTTGAAATCCACAAAGAAAGTACGAACCATACACGATGAACGCACTTTCGAATCTGTTCTTCCTTTCCATGAGAGAGAGAGCAAGACGAAGTCTTATGATTAGAACGACTTCCTGTGTTATGAAAGTTTGGTTAGCAATAGTGATGTACTAAGAAAAAAAATACAGAGAAACAATCCTTCCTCAAAAGTTTTATATAACCGATTGAAATTGTCATATGCAATCAAGAGTGCCTAGCGATAACCAAAATCTGGAATGGAAGAGATTAATTCTTTGAGGACTGTATGACTGTTAGAGGATGATGTGCATCATCCTCTTTTCTTTCTGTTCTCTCTTCTTTCGTTCTATTCACATGTGTCATTTTCTTTCGTTCTGTCACGCATCATCTCTTCTGTCGTTGCATCATCTTTCACATTGTTCATCTTCTGTTATCTCGTTTCATCATCTCTCATTGTTCTCATTTCATCATCTTTCTAGTTGCATCAGTTTCTCTTTGTGATGCTGTCTGTTCATTTCGACTCGTGTGTGCTATATATAGCGCTGATTTCTTTGCAATAAAGGATCACTGATCACTCATCCTCCATATTCACTCACCAGTCATCTTCTCTCATTCTCTATCATCGAGCAACCCGCTCACATTGGTGCCGTGACCCAACTCGACGTTCATCCAACATCACGACGAGCAACAGCGAAAGCACCAATCTCTCTGAACGACTATTCCGTGCAGATAATTGTGCTATTAGATGTACAATTGTGCACTTCGTAAGTAATCCTGACAAGTCTAACCGCGTGCTACCATTATCACATATCAAGTAACAATCATCAAAATCAATAATGGAAGCTAACGCTTCGGTATCATCTTCGGTCACAATGACTGATCTTCAGATGATTATGGAGATGTTACAAAAGATGCAAGTGGACATACACAAGGGATTTCAGGAAGTAAGGATGGAATTCAGGGAGTGGCGAAGGCTTGGAGAACCAGGAGCTGGAAAGGATGCTGCTTCATTAATTACACGAGCTGAATGTAAAGGTGATGAATATATTTTAAATGGTACTGAAGCATTTAAAAGTGGTGGTGGTGAAAGTGAGATTTATGAATTAGTACAAGAAGTGGAAGAAAATTTCGGTTACTCTACCACTGTATCAGTCGAACTGAATAATATTGTCTCACACCATACGTGCATTATGCAAACTGGCGGAAATAATATCGATACAGTTTGGCCTGATGGAGGTGAGTCTTGGTTCATATACGAGATACTTCCACAACGTATACGATTAGAGAATGAAATTGTGCCGTCTTTAATGTTATCCGTTGACTCCACGTCAAAGTCGGTGGATTCTTCGACATTAGCCGTGGTCATGCCGCCGATTGATAAACGCGTTCCTTCACATAGTCTTTCTTGTGCTTACGCTGACTTTTTCGGCTTACAACGAATTCTTCTCCTATCTACACTCAATACCCGGTACAAACAGCACTGTCGTGCTGGTCGTGTTCAACAGATCATTGGCGAAGATTGTTGCATTTTTATCGATCACGCCTTATTATCAATCTTTTGGTTCGATCTCGAGCGGCATCACATGGTCTACGACTGGGATTGGTTCCGCGCCTTAATGGTACCCTAAACCAAGTTGGTCATCAAACTTCAGATGAGTGGGACCTCATCTAGGTGG
Source organism: Macrotrachela quadricornifera (assembly GCA_022393335.1). NCBI lineage: Eukaryota > Metazoa > Rotifera > Eurotatoria > Philodinida > Philodinidae > Macrotrachela > Macrotrachela quadricornifera. The sequence goes on from JAJEKB010021035.1 coordinate 1,123,934, forward strand.
AAAGGGGAGGTGTTAGAGGATGATGTGCATCATCCTCTTTTCTTTCTGTTCTCTCTTCTTTCGTTCTATTCACATGTGTCATTTTCTTTCGTTCTGTCACGCATCATCTCTTCTGTCGTTGCATCATCTTTCACATTGTTCATCTTCTGTTATCTCGTTTCATCATCTCTCATTGTTCTCATTTCATCATCTTTCTAGTTGCATCAGTTTCTCTTTGTGATGCTGTCTGTTCATTTCGACTCGTGTGTGCTATATATAGCGCTGATTTCTTTGCAATAAAGGATCACTGATCACTCATCCTCCATATTCACTCACCAGTCATCTTCTCTCATTCTCTATCATCGAGCAACCCGCTCACAATGACATACATTTTCCTACCTATTTTTCACTAGAAAAAATGTGCTTAGTTCGCATTAAACTATTAAATATACAAGATCATAAAGACTATAGACAACCGCATTTGACATCCTATACTTTTCTTTCTTTTTTGTCTCATAAATTCTTTTCAAACATCCTTTGTTTTTGCTGTCAGGGTGCAATAGCATCATGAATTCTCTCTCGGATTTGTATATACATATATTTCTGTTCTCACTGATGTATTTACGTATTTCTTGAATTTGCAAAGCATCATATTTCTCTTTCATACTGGTATTTTTCATTTTTTTTAAGCAAAAAACCAGAGGAAGGTAGAGATCATGATATTATTGCACCCTAGCAGTAAGAACAAAGGATATTTGAAAAGAATTTATAGAAAACAAAACTATAGGATGACAAATATGTTTGTCCATGACCTTAATGATCTTGGATACTTAATAGTTTAATGGGAACTAAACATTTTTTTTTCTCTGCGGAAAAATAAATGAGACAACGTATGTCCCACATTCCTGAGAAGGTTAAATGGGTTTTCAATTTGTGAAGTACACGGTAACATTGTTTTAATAAAAGTACAAAATTATACAATAGTCAAAACAGTTTCTTGTGAAGAAAAAAGCCTATTGCAGTTCATGATAGAATAACTACTTTCTTTCATGATATTTTCGAAAAAAAGTGTCGCATAAAATTTAAACATATCTTTGTGGTTTTACGATAGAAAACGGTCACGTTGGCGACGCTTATCGAACATGAAGCTTTTCAAGCAGGAAAACCGCGTACGCAACCACTTCAGAGAAGTATCACAGAAGGTAAATGTACAAACTCATTCTTGGCCAGTTCCAAATCGACAGAAAGACAAATCTTTTTTGAAAAAGAATTTGAAAACATCGAAGTGATTCATTTCCTAACGCTAACGAAATCATTATTTGTTATCTCGAATATGTGTGCAATCGTGAACTAGTAGTGTGACTGAGGATTATGTCATAGAACGAAGAAAAACAATGTTCTTCACGGATCTCGAACCATGCATCCTCTGCTGTCCGAGCAAATGTCCTAAGTCCGTTAGACTAGAAGGAATATCTTAATCTCCATTTAGTTCAGGTGTTTTGGAGTAACAGTTGTTGCCTCAATACTAAAATTTCTGGCACGACTCTGGTATCTACCCCTTAAAATTGTAAAAACAATTCATTGTACACCTAACTGATTTTAATACTTTTATCGATGAAAGTGATTGCGCATACAATGGTTTTTAAATAAACATATTATCTCTTCTGTCACGTAACGTCACATGTTTGATCAGGCGGAATACTGGAAGTTCGCCAATACTGACCTAATTCTGCCTCATTCTCATATCATTTCTTCTATGGTCCTGTCCATTTCGCGAGCACTCAGTAACGTTTGATCGTAATTGAATAGCTCAACATCTACCGTCACTAGATTTTATTCAAATACTTTGTAGATTAATCGATGCTTGGCACAACACGTGCCGCAGCGCGTTCACTCCACATAGCTGATGAGGTAAGTCACTCAGCTAATCAATCGACAACTGATGAACTATCTACAAAATCGCAATCATCACTTCTAGTGGAACAAAAGAGAAAAGAAAGAGGAAAGCTTTCATTTAGACTTGCCACTCTCATTGTGAAGCTTATTATTTTATCATACTTAGATTGTTCTTAATCTTTTTCTAGTTTGTTTTCTTCCCTTATTTTATTTTCACAACATGTTTTATTGTCTTATCCTTCTGCATTTGTTGATCTAAAGTGTGTATCGTTCGTTCCTTCACTTTCAACTTTTACACTTTCATTATATTTGCTTCTCCATGAATATATCATATTCGAGCATATGCTTAGTGAATTGGTTGCGTCGAATACTACTAATATTGGCGAATGTCCACACGACTTTCGTCAGTATATCTACTGGGCATTCGCCAATATAATCCCCAGACTTTCGTCAGTTATTGGCAAAAGTCTTATTGGTGAACTGCCGGATCTCCGATCAGGGCACAAACGTAATATGCCACATTGAATAAATAGAAAAGTTCATCATTTTTCCATTAAAAATTTATGAGAGAACATTGCTACCCTTCCTCCTTCTTTCCTCCCTGATAGTTACGAAATTACAAAACGAAACCATCCTGTAGTAGTGCCTACTGTAGAACTGGAACGTAAAATATAGAATGATAATTTGGTTATTAGTGGCCAACGATACATATTAGTCTAGCATGTTAGATGATATTTTATTAATACAATTGAAACCGAATTGGCACATCGAAACATTTGTTATTTTTCCTTTGTCTTTTTTTTCCTGCTGTTGTGTTACAATGATTTTGTTTAGTAGAAAACAATCACGAAGGAAGACCACCAACTGTCTAACTACTTTTGAGCTAAAACTCAATAGACAATAGGTAATTAGCGGTGCTGAATCCGAATTTGACAATGGTTTGAACCAATACTGCTTTTTAGAATGCATTCTTTTCAAAAATCATATTTCTAGACGGAAAAAGTTTTTTAAAACCGTCTATATGGAAGATCACATCATAAAACTTATAGGAAGGATCTTTTCAAACTCATCGGAACGGTCTTGAGAGGATTTTACAAACAAAAACTCGAGATGTAAAAAAAGTGCACCTTGGAAGTTACAACCTTTTCATCAATTTTGTCAACAAAACTTTAACTAACCGGTTTTCATATAGTCGCTATCTCATCATATCGTTGTGTGACATTACTGTATGTATAGAATGCCTCAGAAGTAATTACCCAAAAGTAAATTCGTATAAAAAAACTTTTCAAAAGTATCACCTCCAACTTCAGTACAAAAAGATAGCTATTTTTTGTAATAAAGTTCAGGATGATAGTTTTGAACAGTAATTATGGAACTGTTTTTTAAAAGAAATAAACTTGGCACAGACCTTTATCATCCATGAATAACTCAACTTCATAGACTTAGATAGGGTGAAAAGATACGAATTTACTTTTGGGGCACCCTGTGCTATATCATTATGTATATTACATCCATACTTTTTGTTACATTCTTTTTTGTCTTCTCGACTATACACTCAGGCTATCATATGTATAAGATTATTGATACTAATGTCCGTTTAGCTTTTCTTTTATTAATACAAGAATAAAAGTTAAAGTAAACTATTAAGTTGAAAGAAGACGATAATATCGATTTTGACGTTTCGGTAGTTTAAAACTCCATTTACGAGAAGACGACCTTGACCCTATATCTTTGCCAGTATTTATATTGAATTGCCAATGATTTCACTATGAATAATGTAATAATACGAACTAATTTTTTCAACTTAATTTTTCACTTTAACAAAATTTATTCTTGTATTAATTATTTTGCTGTATTAATAATAAATTTCTGTTATTATTAAAAGTCCCGAAATAACATTAATAAAAGCTAAACAAATCCGCTTGATTGCTAACTTACGCAAGATCCGACACACCAGTGACGCAACTAGAAATTTCTTGAAGGAGGAGTTGTAATAGAAAAAGGCATTTTTCGTCTAGCAAAACGGAATTAGGCTGTACCCTGTACAGTTATTGGAGTCTTTCGGATAGAGAAGAGGAGGTAGTTCTCGCAATCTTTCCTGTAGTTGTGTCACTGCGAGATACTTTCATTTATGCCAAAAGAAAACTTTGATACTTGCTAGCTCAGGAGCTAATAAAGATCTTTCGAGACATCCATTAAAATAAACCAAATATATGACAAAAGAGAATGGATTAAACAGAAAAAGTGTAGGCGTAAATAGCAAAAAAACTTTGAACTTAAAAAAGTACATTTTCTCTTGGCATTACGAGTGTTTGCCTATAAAATTTTGTGAAAACCGTTCAGATGAGCTTAAAAAGTACTTTCCTATAAGTACTATGATGTGATCTTTCGTATAGACGAATCCATTCCAAAAATCGGCATTATCCAAAACCATTGTGAAATTCAGATTCAGCATCTCCAATTATCTATTGTCTGTTGAGCTTCAGTCCAAAAATGATTAGATAGTTGGTGACCTTCCCTTGTCAGTGGCGATATCGAGGAAAGCAATTGTGTTTACAATGCGTAAAAAAGAATTCTTTCCTAGACCTTTTAGTTTTTCTGAATAAAAGAAGCGACATATCTTTGCTACACAGAATGCGTCAATCTGTTCCTAAAGCAGATAGTGCAAATAAAAGGCTTCAGACGATCTCTAGTCCATGCGGTACCAGTTGAGAACATCTGACCCACATACGGCACTTAATTCAATTATGACAGATATTGGTGAAGTCAGAAAAAGCGTACATACTGCTCATTGTACATCAATCATAGTGAAACATGTGACGACATGTTTTACCTTTACTTTGAAATACTAATAGGTAAACATGAACAGAGAAAACATAACTATACCTGACACACTAAAATGAAAACTAGAAGATATCAGATAAAACGAAGCATAAAAATTAATTCACATTACCCCAAAACGACGATCAAGTAGTATATCCTTGTTACTACCATTTTTTTGTATTATTAAGCAATACGAAATAAAATAGGTGAAAGAAATGTTGTTACTATCTGTACTTGTCTTGCAAGATTCAAATGATATCTATGAAGGATATTCTTTTTAGTTACCACTTGCATTTTGTTTCAGGCTTGTAAAAAAAATTGTTGACAGTCATCAAGATGCATCATTCTTCAATTGCTTATCATATACTTTCTTTGCAAACAAAAGTAGATATGCTCGTGTTCCGTGTGCAAACATTTCGTTTTTTTATAAAAAGGAAAAGAGAAAGAATGTGCGTCAATCTTCTTTTGTTCACCCTACGCTGCCGGCTCGTACTATTGCCAGTGCTCAGTACCCTTGTCAATGAGTATCGAAGGGACTATATGAATTAATCTGAACTAATTGAAATGTAGAAATATTAATGAAGGGGAACTTGACTGTCGTATTCGAAAGTCTGAATAAGTGTCTGTATCATAATCAAGTATTGAAGTAAAAAATCAGTCTTAAGAGTCGTTGTATGAGCCATATCGCGCGCTATAGCTGCAGAAGGAATCAATATTTTAGGCTTAAGCTTTTATCTCGGACATTCTGAGTTAAGGGTATTCGTCTGCCTAAACTTTTGCGAACTCGCACAACCAAACGAGAAAAATTTTTGAAAAAAAGCATGAGCATCGTGTTCTGCTCTGTGCCGTGTCCTAATCTCATTCTATCTTATCCTGTCGATGACTTTGGAAAAAGCTCGTGTGTTCATTTTTTTGCAAAACAGGACACACACTTACGGATGTTCGTTACTAGTGTGCACATGCGGAACAAAAATATAAGCTACAAAATTACTAAGAAGTTATAACAAAACATAATATTTGGGTATTCTCCGTTAAGTTTCTTTCAGTTGGAGAACAGTAGTATGTAGACATTACAATGATATAATAGAATATGACAAGTTGGATGCAGTATAAAATTCTCCTTTTTGCCAAACACTGGTGATAGATAAAAAAAAAAGAGTCGTTACATACAAATGATAAGAATGAGAGGCGTATAATTCTTTGCAAATCAAAACAGAACTCTTTTCTCAACACTCAACTATGTCATTTTCAGGTCCCAGCGAATTTTATTTGGCGTGCCGTAATAACAAACTTGATAAAGCTAAGCATATGATCGTTCAGATGACTGCAAATCAAATTAATCGTTTAGAACAAACAAGAGAAGGACCAAGTACAGCATTACATGTTGCAGCTTATTATGGCCATTATAATATTGTTAAATTATTGTTGGAATACCATGCCGATAAAACAATTAGAAATTTTATGCATCTCACAGCTAGTAGCGAAGCTAAAACCAGAGATATTAGCTGTTTGTTAAGAGCTCGAGAATTGACTGATGTTACATTAAATAACCGATTTAATCAGTTGCAAGCGGAAGTTGAATGGATTCCCAATGATAATAATATACAGAAAAAAGCAGAATATTGGCAGCAATGGATGAAAATCAATAGTCATAAAATGGAATATTCTATCCATGCAATCACTACTGATTATTTAGAGCAAAATGAACAGCTGACAAATGATTCTGATTTTCGCGCACTTAAAAAGTTATTTCGGAAAGCAGCTGAGGAACATGATCCAAAATATATCGTAAAAGCTTACACATTAGAAAGCGACTTTTATCGATCTTTGAATGAAAATCTATCAGAGGTATCCACTCGTATTTTGAATGAAGGAGTTGTAGACAATGATTTACTTCAGCAATTTTGGAGTCGACATGGACCGATAGCTCATATTATTGCACAACATCCAAGTATGCATGAATATTCATTTACAGGTGATTGTTATCGTGGCATACAATTGACTAGGGAAGACTTTTTCAATTATAAAGTTGATAGAGTTATTATGAATAAAACCTTTATGTCGGCTTCCACAGACCAAGAAATAGTATTGAGTTGCATAGAGAACGGATTTGATTCAATGGCTAGAAAGTTTCCAACTATATGTAAATATACAATCGTACATAAATGTTCAGCCTTCAATATCGCCAAATTATCACGGTATCCAAGAGAACAAGAAGTGCTAATTCCACCTTTTAACATGTTTGAAATTAAAAAAATTACATGGAAAATATTTAAATGGAAGACGAGTGACGGAACAACAAGAGAAATAGAAGGAAGAGAAATGGAATTGAGAGAATGTAAAGAACAAACATCTGGCTGTCGGATAATGTAGAAAAAGCACGACGTGACATGAAAAATCTTTAGAAACTAATGAATTTTTCCAAAATTTCCCTAATAAATAATTGGCTCCTTTATTAACGTTTAATAATGAACTAATATAATGTATAAGAAGCAATTTGCAAGTCTCATTCTGAAATATAACTAAAAGATCTATACTCAATCTAATTCTTTTCGCAGATGTAAAAAACTTTATTGATATAATATGCTCCAAGGAAAAGTGTTATAGTCATGAGAGTTTTGCCGGTTTCGCTGCATAAAATTCTGTCTGCTCATACTGGTAGTTGGTAGAATTTATCTATAAAAGTTCTTTCAAGTGAAAGGAAGGTTATATGAAATAAAATACGTTTGTGGGTGATCTTGTCGTTGACTTATTAAGAAAGAAAGAAACTAACTTTGAAGCATTCGGTGGTCGTCAAAGACCTCTTTTTAACAACGTTATTCCATAAATGTGCAATAACGCATACCGTGGACCAAATAAACCATTTGATGTTTCTCCAACCATTTCACTTCCACAACCAACTGCGATTTCAGCTCGTTGTTAAGATAAAATTTGAAACTTTTCATTAAGTTCAAACATAATAAATGATTGAATATTGACGTCAAGATGATGTTCAGTTAATTACCGCAGGGATACTACTAACGGCACTACTTCAAAATCTTTATAAAAAATATGAGCAGTTAATGAAACATAACACTTTCGAACTCCACTCGTCCATATGTTGGCAGTAAACGCAACAGCTGGTACACGTTGAAGTATATTCTAAAACAACGAATAACCAAGGGTGTCCTTTATACACAGAAAACTTTCGTGGCAAAAGTGCAAGTATATTTGCATAAAAAGTCACCTTTTTTTTCTTCTTGCTGTTTTTACTAACTAGAGAACATATTTTGGTGGCAAGCAGGCGTTGGTGAGGTATGTAAAACCTCAAAAGGATTCGTACTCTCATGCCTTTATTCCCAAATTATGATCGTTTTACTCGATTTTTAGCTTATTTGAAGGTATTTGAAAAAAATCTGATGATGCATTTTCGACCTGAATTTTGTCCATAGATAGATCTCATCGGCACTAGATTGTTCTACAAATCTCAATCCGAGTGTTTGTTTCTTTCACAAGATAATAAAGTTTCAAGGCGGATCAGTTTTTTTCGAATGATTAATAAAATACAGGATTTTTTAAAATTCGATTATCTGAAGTAGGAGACATTTGTTTGGGCTGAGATTTGTAAAACAATCTAGTGTCGATGAGACCTATCTATGAGCAAAATTTCAGGTGGAAAATGCCTCATCGGAATGTTTTCGAAATCCCTTGGAGTAAGCTAAAAATCGAATAAAACTATCATAATTCGGGAATAAAGGTACGAGGGTATGAATCCTTTTGAGGTTTTTCATACCTCACCGAGGTCTATTTACCGCCAAAATATGGGTTCTAAACTGCTTGAACACATAAATATGTTCCCTCGTAAGAGCATCTAATGTTAGTCTCTATTCTCGCAATAAAGCAAAGGATCGTCTGTCAAAATAAAGTGTTCGACAAAATACTTTTCGTTACGTGAAAGTCTTGATGTTCGTAAATATTTCATCATTTAAATTAGAATAAGGAGAAAGATAAAGTTCTATATATTTATCGTTAGTATATGATATTCTTCCTATGATAGTCATCAACATATTTATAGTAGATATCATGTACACTAGTAGCAATAGTAAATCGACTAAGCAGTTCATATCGAGAATCAAATGTTTTTAACAAATTCATCAACCGTGGTTTCATAAATGCGGTAAATGATAATAAATTATCAATAATACAATCAATACTTGCCTTGTCCAACTGTTTTCTATGAATAGTCGGAACTGTTGTTGACACATCATCTGATACAATAGGTTTTCTTTTTATTTGAACTAATTGTGAATCATATATAGCAGAATAATACCATGTGTTATGAAGAGATGTTGACGTAAATTTTTTGCTGATCCATTATATGTCATGTATACCTATCAAAATGAAAAATAAGTTATGTAATATTGAACTCAAATGATAGTTAGAACAAAAGAAGAACAAAAGTAAGTCAAACTGTTATTTATAAATATTTAATATCTGTTCAATTGAAGCAAGTTTACCCTTCTGAACGTTTCTGATTGGATTTTTAAAATAAGCCCATTTTTTCTTCCGTTTATCTAGATGCTTTATTTGATATTTAACAAGCATATATTTCATTGAAAAGAAAAATTAGAAACGAATGACAACACGTGTATCTCGAGACATATCTCACAGAAATATTTTTCAAATATTTAAAAACGAAGACTCTTCTATTGTTCAAACAATTTTCCAAATTTCAATTATCATATTTGAACAAACACACTTCAATGAATTAATATCATGAAAATTTCCTAATATGTCAATCAGTTTCTATTCTTTTGAACAACAATCAACGTGTGAAAAATGCTCATTCACGTAATAAATATAAATCCTTAAATTTTTCGATTGATTGTTGTCATAGAAGTAACAAACTCATCACTTACACATATGTCAACAGAATTGATATAGTTTAGATAGACAGTAATTCAAGTTAAAGCTTCTTCAAATAAAAAAGTTATTTGTCATTCTTTTGTTATTAATAGCAATAACAATAACTCCCCACCCCTACTTTCCAACACATTGGCATACAATTATTTCGCATGTTAAAGTTTTCAATTTATAGTATAGAATCGGCTCAAGATTATATATACTGGGTAATTGCTTATTGTCGCCATTAAATCTGCATGCACATATCCAAAAATAAGCAGTAATATTTTGACTGTTAAACTTCGGACATATTTTACAATTAGTCACCTAAAACTTTTTTCGAATTTCTTCACTTTGTTCGCCAACCGAAAAAGCTACATCACCAGTAATGCCCATTACAACCATAACGAAATTACTTTCACTATTTCACTATTCAAATAGAGCTAATTTATATATAATTGCATTTGATTATAAAACAACAATATGAATAATTCAATAAAGATGAAGAATAATGCAAATTTCTTTCTCGTCTCTTTTGATGCAAACATCAAGAGAAAAGAAATGACAGAAACAGAAGAAAATCAAGTTGTTTTTTAGGTCATCTGTAAAATAACGAAAGAATATATTTCAGTGCACTTCTTATGTATGTCACATAGAAATATCTGCTGAACAGGTTCTAATTGAAAAGCAAAACGGTAGTTTTGAAATAACGGGTATGAAATCGATCGTAGTTATTATTCAATATTCAACAGTATTCACTAGTTCAATAATTACTCGATGTACATGTTCTTTCCTATTAGTCATATTTTCGTAGTCTTTAAGTAAATTCACTCGATCTAATAATAACTAATGTTAATATATTTAATTTTACTCGTAAATCAATCATTTGATATTCAGATGATAATAAAAGAGTTCTTTAATAGCTTTTCTAGTTTGATCGATCATTATAGAAATCATTGATTATCATTGGATGAAATGAATTGCTGGATTGGACATTTTCCGTGTACGTTTCATGTTTTGATCCTTCACTGACCAATATGACTAACATATGTATGGATTGAAACCTATTACAAAAATATTATCATGCTTTTGCATCCGCTCTATTCAATAATTTATTACGTCATATATTTCTATTGCACGGCATATCTCAAGTAATTGACTAATAAATATTACTAGTAGTACACTTCGACCACGAAATTCATCATATAAATGTTTTTGTAGTCGAATTAGTTTTCAATAAATAATAAAAGTTATCAATGAAAATAGATCATGAGTCCTTTTTTTTCTCTTTCTCTTTCTCTGTCATCATGCAATAGTAAATCATTGCTGAAATATATAGATAGCTATATTATAGATACAAGTGCACGAATGAAAAACAAGTAGTAGTATACCCTTTACCGTCTATAGATGTTTACCTCCGTTTGGAAAGGCATATAAAAATAGGAACTAATGACATGGAATTGGTGATCCTTGGACTTTATCAAAGAAAATCCAGCTGATCAACGTAGAATCTTTCGAACGACCGAACATGTTATTTTCGTCGAAATGCTTTAGATACTTACAAATATGATACAATAAGCAAAAAAAGAGCTACTTCGGTTTTCATTTAAATGCACTTGAAAACACAAGCACACTCACCAATATGAGTGATACATTAATATTCTTGATAAATAAATATTGACATTACAGTGATTCCGATTAGAAAATTGGAATGAGCACACACAGCCCACAAGCATTTGAATGATATCAAAAGTGTTAAGCAAAGGCGGCTGTACTATTTCTCACCGATAAGCCTCGAAAAGAAACTAATTTTTAATCGTATCAGACCCACTCAAAAATAATCAACGCAAAGGTAATAGATTATATAAAGCTGTGTAATTTCAGAATATCGTTCTTCTACGAGACTATATCATTTTGTATATTAACATCATGCATATGTTAATTCCGTTCTACGTATTATTATCAATTTTATTAGTTGACGGAAAGAAAAATGATTGTGAATACACATCTCGTGAATATCAGATTGTTCTCAAACCAGAAATTCTCTCTGGGAAAAATTCTTTTCTTTATGGTGTTTCTCTTGTGATTGATGAACTTGCTGCAATTGAAGATGCTGGTTTTCTTGATTTCAAGGTGAGCCGCTCATCACTTACAGTGAAGAATGTCACTTCAGCCAAGTTTTCTGCTGATCGTTCTGAAGACTTGATTATGAAGATCACAATGAAATCTCGACAAAAGAAGCCAACTGAACCTGGCGATTTTGTTCTCAAATTTTCAAATCCAGATCCGAATCTTGCCTGTATGCCTTTAAAAATAGACGACTTATACGCTGCCAATGCTGAAAGAAAATTTGAACTTGATTTTCATGCAGTTAATGGCAAAGTAATGACTAAAAGTGCTATGAGTTATTCAATCGATATGCCACCAAGTGTGAATTTCAGACAAACAGTTTCTGTCAATCTTTCATCCATATTTCTCAATTCAGCGGAAAAATTAAGTCAATCTGGCCGCACCATTATTGCACAACCGGCTGGTCTGGCAACACAAGAAACAGCTGAATTTACTATGCGTATAGCCGGTGCTAAAATTAAAGGTGTTATCATACTACTTCAACGAGGTGATGTTCCCAGAGCCGAATTCTCCTTCCGACTCAAGGGTAATGATCTCGACAGAGATCTTTTAGTAACAGCTCAAAATTTGGCCAGTATAATGTCACGTTCACCATTGATTGCTCTGTTTGCGGGAACAACGGACGAAGATACCGATTAGACTCCTTCTCCTTTCATCTATTTCTTGAATAAAAGTGGAAAATTCAGAATAAAATAAAGTACAAAATAACATAGTTATTTATTATTGAAGTGTGAGATTTTTAAAGCACGTGAACTATTTAACAAAAAAAAAAGGAAAAGTCCTTTTTTTTCTATCGTTTTGAATTAAAAAGGTTTCGTACGCACTCGTTTGCACTGAATCTTTTTTGGTCAGCGACACAATGACTGTCGAGGGAAGCTCCAGAGGTTTTCAAACAGTGTAATCTCCACCTTGCATCTACAAGTCGATCTCATTTAGATATGAAACGCAACATGAAGATTAAACTGCTTGAATATCTCTGGAGCTTCCTTCATCAGTCGGAAATAAAATTTAATTGCCAAGTAGTTTCTTGAATTAGTCTCCAACAAAGGGCAAATGAATTGATTTTATATAATAAAATAAGCTTACCCATATATGTCATATGTGTGTCGACCTAAAAAGAGAAAATAAATATATTGATTTTCTCCAATGAAACTTACTCACGATTCTGATATAAAAGTGAATTTTAGATAATACATAAGCTAATATAGATTACATGATAAATATACTCACCAATTCCATGTTGAGGTCAATCTATAACAGATAATAAATTCAGTTGTTGAATACAATAAAATTACCTATTATTTGTCAGATTTCGGAGAAAATATTGAGTTCGGCAGTCTTCTACGATACCTATAATTATATAGAATTAATCAATTAATTAGGATATTAATTTATCAAAAATGTGCTTACTTAATCATGTGCATTCAGATGCGTAGGATATCTTTCACAATATGACAACACATTTACAAAAGTACCTAATCTTAAAACATTCTCTACATAATGATAATTTTTCATGAACTCACTCGTATATACATAATTTGGTTGTATCGACAAGACAAAATGGTGAATGGATAGTGAACAAAAAGGTTCCGTAAGTTTTTAATGCGTCCTTAAGGGTACTAAGGGTCACTTTTCGACGGCTATCTTGGAGTACTATTAGTAAAATCTTGGCAGTTATCACAGGAATAGTACGTGCAACTTTTTAAGACCTATCATACAGTACATCTCGTAACTAATTAAGACTATTTTATTGTGAAACCAATAAATTTTAAAGTCTATGTTTCAAAGATTGGATACTTAGTACGGTACTTATTAATGTACGTGCTCAGTACAATTTTTAAGTATCCAGTATTTGTACTCATATTTAGTATACTGGTACTGACCTAATGTCTGCTATGTTTGAATGCTATCTCTGTCTTCTTGTGAGCTATCTAAACATACTTCATACAAGGCTTATTCGAGTCAGCAGACTGTAGACAAAACAGGTATTTTACTGAATTATCTTTTTAAGTGCCAAAAACTGAAAAAAGTTTTGAAGTTTTACTAGGAAATCCTCTAGAATTTCCGTACACCGTGTACTGAATTTTTGTTAATTTCGTATGTCTTGTACAAAACCGTTGACAGTTTCGTCGTACATCATCTCAAAGTTCCATTTAACTTCTACGAAGCTATTTGGAGTTTCCTATATATTTTGATAGTTCCAAAACGATTGTAAGAAATCAGTTACGGTTTCGTAAAACAACTAAAAGCTTCGTATATCTTATATGAAGCCATTAGCAACTGCGCCAATTATCTGAAAGTTCAGTACATATGTTACAAAACCGATGGTAGTTTCGTAGGGTATCTAAAGGTTACCTATAAATTCTAGGAAATCATTCATAGTTTCATAAAACATATACCGAATCATTGCTTCATTGACGAAGCTTTCGATCGATTCGTATAAGGTATATATGTACGGCCTTATACTCTTATGTCACAAGTATTTTTATATTCCGTGCAATCTTGAGGTCCTATAGATACTCTCATGTTAGCTCTTGAGGATCTATCAGTACTTATACAACAGTCGTCGAGACTTTCCCTCTTATCCGGTATCTGACAAGCAAACACTGAACATTATATATATATGTAGATTTTGATATGTTCTACTGGATTTCAATGGAGCATAGGATTCATCAGGCACCGCTTTTTCCTTCTTGGGTTATCAGGCGTCCTCTTTCATACGGCTTGAAGAACACTATATTTTGTTGTGTACTCAAAAAGTGAGTACACTCTAGAATCGGTCAGTGTGTCCGGCCGTCCGTATACACGATAACTCTTCACAATTACATTCGATTGAGCTGAAATTTTGTGCACAGAATTGTCTCATCAATATCTCGGTCGAGTTCGAAGATGAGAAGAATCCGACAAGAAATAGTTGAATTATCGAGAAAATTGTCATTATTCATCAGACCATCCCTGAGGGGGGGTACAGGAATTTTTTCGAAAAAAATTTTTTTCTCAGAACTACTATTTAAAATCTATATGAATCGATTCAGTTTTTAACGCTGATTCCGAATATGATATTAGTTTTGAATGAAATCGTAGTTTTCTAACGAAACATTGTCTGAAGAAGGTCCCAAAATGCACAAAAACTCTATTCAGAAACGAAGTTGCTTAGATATGTCTTAGATGAACAATAGTTTTGGGATTTCCTAAATGCCTGGTTTTGTAGCTAGTCGAAAGGACTATCGAAAGGTAAAAGCCCGAATCGATAGCTATTAATATTGGTGATTTATTATGAAAATACTGATGCTTGTATCTATCATATATCTCTTATAAATTCATGAGGTTGCTTACAGTAGTAAACCTGTTAGACACAAACACAAATTCATTCGAAAATAACTCTTTTTACCAAGTTTTCAAAGATGAACACGAATATACACTGAAATTTCTGTGATTTTTAAAGATATTATATCACTCTGAGAGTAGAGTCAGTGATCATCGAATATGGGCACATACTGCGTGACCTATGCTAGCTTAGCACGCCTATATTTTCTTCCAATTTAGTGATAAGGGATGTATTGTGATGAGATCTATGTCTTACAGAAACAAAGAAATACAGGGCCTAGTGCATCACGTGAGAAAATTCCAAATAACCCCTCTCGAAATATGGCATATCGCTGAGTTTACGCAGTTTTTGGCTTATAATACTTTTTTATCCCATAACTTACTCCCTGAGTGTAATGAAATTATAGATTAAATTGTTTTCTATCCAATTGAGACCTTCTTTAACTGAAAGGGCCAAATCGTTCATGAGACAAAGTTATTTTCTATTAATTTTTCGTAAGCCGGAGGGGTGTGTGTGCCTACTGTCTCCCTTATTTACGTCCTTAGATGGAACAGTGACCAATAAAAATGAAGTTATGAGAAAAATGGTTTTTCATAAAGACAATTTGTCATGATAATTTTGGCGTTCAAACATTCCATCATGACTCATCTGATTCATACACTTTTTGCAGTACACATAACGTTCGGATAAAATCCGAAGCTTTCGCATTTATTTTTATATTAGAAGAGAAAACTTTCTGAAAGCATACTCTTCCTAGTGAGACTACCAAGTCCAAATTTTTCGAGAAGTCGTTTTGCTTTTCTAGATTTCTTGATATTAAAAACATATGAAAAAACGTTATGGAATGATATTATTTGCAAAAATACTTTCCCTAGTGAATGCTATAAGATTGTAGAATTTTCGTTAATCTGTATCGGGCAAGGAAAAAGTTACCAATTAACTTGGTTTCGAAGCTGGTCGTTAACGGTAAATTACTTCCCCTATTTCAAAGCAGAACACGAGATCTGAGCTGTTTTTTTATGATTTTCGTTAGTAGAATTCATATATTTTAAAAACGTAACTGGATCCATAGATATTTAACCACTTTATTAGAAATAGATTTTTTTACTGACTTTTTTATGCTGATTAGATGAGTGGACAACAAAAATAGCTTTGACTGCAGAAAAAACCTGTTACTTGCATCTAAAATAGTGGAGATTTTGGTCGTTTTCTCAGGATATCTTAGAGGTGTCATATAAGCTATCACATTATCCAAGGCTCATATTTTGTCAAATGATAGAACAGCACTAGACCTAGTGCAACGTGCAAAGAATTTCTATTTTTATATGTACTGTGGACAAGATACACGATTTTTAAAGCTCGTAACTATTACGCATTGATTATTAAAATAGTGGACGTGGGCAATATATTATGTAAAGGTTATGCTGCTTAGAAGGCTTTTATGTTGGTCAAACTACATTTGAAAAAGGAATTCTTTAGAGATTGCCTTATGTCTAGTGTTGCACTATAATTTCACAAAATATGAGCCTAAAATCATGTAATAACTCATGACACCTCTAAGATATTCTGAGAGAACGACCAAAATATCTACTATTTTTCGATGTGAGTGATAAGTTTTTTTCTGACCAAAGCGATTTTCTGCTGTCCACCCATCTAACCAGCATCAAAAAGCGAATAAAAAAAATTTGATGTGCTTTTATTGCTACTCGAAATTTCTTGAAATTACGAAATTAGCTTGTTTCTCCTTGATATTTCTCCTTGATTTTAGGAGTGGATCCATCTCAAGGCATGCTGGATGAATATAGAAAAACATTAGGTTCAAATGCGAATATCGAAACAGTATGTATGGATGCTGTTACATTTAGTCAATCAATCCTGTATTCACCATATGATCGTATTTTCGCTAAACACGTGATTAATTTGTTATCACGTGAACAACGAATAGTTGCGTTGGCAGGTTTTTATAAACAACTTGCGCCTAAGAATGGTAAACTATTGATAGTCCACAGTGGACATACAGGCGAAATTTATCCATTTGACGAACACACACGAAATATGTTTCGAAAAGCAAAAAATGTTGAAATATTGCTTGACGAATTAAAAGATGTAGGTTTTAAGCAAATTCGGCAGGAAACATTTACGTTTGAATTTCCTCCAAATAGTGTTAAAGCTGAAGATTGGATTCATATTATAGAAAATCGATTATGGACAGCATTTTCAAAAGAAAATATAAATGAACAACAAATGAAAAATTTAATTGATCATGTCAAGAAACAATATGAGAGTCCAAACAATTTTCAAACGGTAGATAAACAAACAATAGTAACATGTTCTGCAGAATAAATAATATTCAATTTTTAACATCTTTTAATGGATGATGAGGCATGTTTTGCAGTTTTCGTACTTTTGTTGTTACAGAATTGAAATAAACTAAGAATAGTGATTTGATGAAAGACAAAGCTGATATTATTGCTATCGAATGGTCACCAGAGGATACTGTCAAACGTTGTCATACAGTCGTTGTTAAAATCAAAAGATCATTCCAACGAAAAATATTCTTATTGGATACAGTGAACGCTTTACAATATTAGTATTCATCATGTGAACTGGAAATCGTTTTGTTATTCGCATTCACTGATGTGTCCTACCTGTAAAAAGAAAGAGAAAAGATAAGACTGTTTTGATCCTTTCCACCACTTAGAATTAATTTATTTGTATCAGACTTGAATATGAGACTGCTAATGATAAATTTTTTCACCTTTCACAAGTCAAAACCTAGTGTACTTATCAACGCAAGAATGCTGATTACGAATGTCACAGAGAGAACTCTCAGAACTTTCCTTATTCTATACATAATTCTAATTGCTCAGTAAACGTTTCGAGTTCTCTGTGAAGGTAAGGGATTTTTATATAATATTATATCGTGATTTACAAGAGTATCAAAATCTATTAAAAACTGGTTGTGAGTGTACTCGTAATACACATTCAGTACTCAGGAAAGGTCTTGAAAATGAACGCATAGTTTTTCGAGACGTCGAAAATATAAAATTACAAATATTTATTGAAAAATATGATTAACTAAAAATATTCACCACTCTTTATTTTTTAGTTTTATTACAATTGATCCACTCAATCCAAGTTAGATGTATTTTGACATTCTGTATTTGCTCTTGTGTAAATGGTGAAGTCGGGATAAATTTAGTTTCGTGATCGACGAGCTCATATAGTTTGATTCTAAATCGATGATGTTTATATGAGATATATTATTTGAATCTAATTCTTCCTTTTCATAGCATAAGACTTTCCATCAATGCAGAGATTTTGTGTTGGATTCATATAATTTGAAAAGTTCTTTTTGAATTGATCTATGATTGGCTTTATTTTCTCGAGACAGACTAATCAAAAATAGATGTAGACAATAAAATAGCAGAGTTTCAATAGTCATAAATCGTATTTTTGCAGATAATCCCAGTAAGTATCGTAATTGCAAGGAATATTTAGATTTATACTGAGATTATATCTTGCCGGTTAGATATGCGCTGTCGTTCATCAACGGGGTTCTAAGAATAGTAGCGATTTGTTTCGTTGACTAAACGCTGCATCACATTGTCATCAAAAAAAGATTGAAAATAATCAAGTAGTGTTTTTCCAAGCGATAGAGTCATATCTTTTTTGCCTGGTATACCGTTTCACTCGGGTATCATTGGTATAAATGATCTACATTGTAATTTACGTTCAGCTACATCTTCTCCATCACCGGAGTCAATAGATACAGAACTAAAATTTGATAAGAGTTCATCTTCTGATAATAAGTTCAACTAAAAATTATTCGTAATTTCGTTAATTTCATTTTCAGCCAAACGTCGTTTTGTTTCTGAAGCGTACATATCCAAAATGTGTGAGATTGATTGCTCAGCTGAATAGTTATTATCCAATAAAGAATGTTCCCTCGACTGTAGGGAGGGTCATATGAAAAAAAATAGTTTGTCTGTGTCTCTGTTTGTGTCAGGGTCAAAGGTCAAAAAAACATCATATTCCCTCGACTGCAGAGGGTTACATGAAAAAAATAGTTTGCCTGCTCGCTTGTCGTCGGGGATAAAGGTTAAACAAACATGTTCTTAGAAAAATCGATAAAAGAATCATACTTCACGGTCAACTCAACGCTTAACGTATGACCAAAGATTTTCTTGGTCGGAGAACCGACTGGCACTATTAGTTTTTCAATTTTTCCGAATAATTTTTTTTGTTAAAAAAGGCTTTTTTGAAGAGAATAACGATTTTTCATAAAGTTTGACCAAATGTAATCGTGGTCGGGGAATCGAATGGTACGCTCGGCTTTTTAATGATTTTGGAAAATTTTTAATGCAACAAATACTTTTCTTTTTACAAATAGTGATTCTTTATAAAGTTTGATGAAAGATTGTTCAGATCGAGAAATCGATCGATAGTATTAGTTTTTGTAAAAATTTTTATAGGAATTTTTGACTGCAGAAGGTTTTTGTTAAGATAATAACAATTTGTTTTCCGAATTGAAGCATGGATCATATCGTATAAAATAAGTCTGTAGTTTTGCAGGTATTTTTGTTTCTAAAGGTTGTCCGCATGATTGTGTCTTCACCCCAATAGGAAAATGGTGTCGCCTAGATTAATATTTAAAACCTATGATGTTTTATAAGAAACATCTTTGAGGGGTTATCGAAGGTATAGACTTGGAATTTCGAGTCAATTTTGAGGTTAAAAGTAAGTAAATATGCAATTTATAGTTTCTTTTTTGCATTTTTCTTAAAAAGATTGATTGAAGCTAACCGAAGATCGATAAATCAAGACTGAATGGCTGTTACCAAATAATTAATACTAAATAATATAAACTGTGTGCAGTGATAAGTCACCAAATATAATTTGCTATGGGAAACCCAAACCTGAGGTTAGTTTTTCAATATTGTTAGTTATTAATTAACGATAAATTAATGAATTATAGCTTTTGATAAAACTTGACTGCCCGTTAAAAAGTGCGGAAAATCCGAATTCAAAATGAATAAAAGCTTTTTTGATCTATTTCTTAGCTATTTAATGAACTTCTTGTTATTTTAAGGCTGAACTAAGAATAATCGATGGTTATGAATCCATGTTGGACATTAGTTCTAATAGAAAACATTTTTCTTTGCACATTACTCTACGTCCGAGTTTTGAGTAAAATTTATACAGAAATATGTGAAAAAAAAGAGGTGGCTGCTTGATGTTCTGTTGTTGAATCTTCATAGACATCAACCTTGAAATAACATTCAAACTAGGCAAAGATTTTTCTTAGACCACAATGTAGTGTACTCTACTGGTAGCAGTTTTTGAATAGTTTCTCTTTTTTAGTTCCTTAATGAATGTACTAACAAATGTTCAGCAACTTTTTGGGAGGAATTCAAACGAGATGCATCCATTCAGTTCAAACTAAAACTAATAGTGATGGATGTAGCGGTGTTGAATATGCAAACGGCTAGTCGTGAGTGACCGACCGGAGAGAGGCCGACGAACGACTAGATGTTGACTTAAAACGTTATTTCAAAGCATAATTTGAAATAAGTTTCAAGCAATTTAAGTCGATTTTCCAAAGAGCCTAATTAATCTTGTTTGATAACGAATCCGGCAAAATATCATTTTGTAAAAACAAAAAAGAAATTGAAAACTGATGAAAACTATGTAATGCTATTTGAGTGTTGGAAGTTTTCGATTGCGTATCGATATGTTATGAGTAAGCTACTTATGTGCACATGAGAATCCTAATGTGACAGAAAAATAAACCGTACATAGAAACGGCTAGTCGTTGATTTAAAAAGTTTATCATAAGTACAATAAGTGACATTTGAAGTGCCTTAATAGATTCTCAAATAGCTCGATTTTTGAGGGAAAATAATTCTTTATTACACATTTCATGTAACAGAGCATATCTAGTAAAGAAATTGTGTATACTAATATTGTGTTATTTGCCTATTGTAGCGTAAGCAGAAATAAATATGTAGTCATGTCGTCCTAAAACGTTAAGAAGCTGTCCAAAATTCTTCAGTTTGGAAAAAGATACTATCTTTATAGAGTTGTGGTTTGGAGTCATCACCATTTGGTCATGCTACTGAACTTGATGAACAAAACAAAGCATCTGAACTATATCTAATTCCGCTTTCTTAAAGAAACAGTCGTATACTGATAAATATTGTGCTTAAAAAAACATGAATGTTTGCCTGTTCGTTTTGTTTAAACAAGTGAGAGTTCAGGATTGGAAAATATGACGTCCCAAACTACTGATTATGGTCAGATATCTGTATTAGACTTGATCAAACTTAATCGAATACGAAGAACTCGAACTTGAGGTATGCTTGTCGTTTACATATGTATATATAGGGATATTTTTATGAAATGATTATCGCTTGAGTGGATGTTTTGTTTCCTTGCTTTCATGCAATTAAGGAGATTTAGATATAAGATAATACAAATGAAAATTATTTTAAATGATAATCACACTAAATCTTCTTTCAGAAAAGGGTCAGCGGATCCGTAGGGTTCGCATTACTTGTAACTGTAAAGAAAATGTTTGTCTTCCACTTTTAAAATATGATGCCTTTTTAAGTGAATAGTAACAGAAGTGTAGAAACGAAAGCTGGTATATTTCCTCGACGAAGGGAGGATTGAACAAATTAAAATAAGCTTGCTTGTTACCGAGTGAAAAGAACATCGGCTTAAAGATCACAGCTCAGTTATTTGCACTATACGGCTTTCGTTCAATCAGATTATTGAGTCTGTGAACTCAGCCAGTGGCAAAACTTTTACATCGAACTTTTGACCAGTCAGACTCTATCTGTTTAAAATTTCAGTCAATGAAATGCTTTCCAAATCTATCTTTCATCCAATCAGATTTTGAGAATCTAAGCTTTAAGGCGATCAATATTTTGTGATTTTATTCCTCCTTGAATCAGATTTTGAGGAATTCATGCATCGAAAATATTCGTTATTTGCAAAAAAAATAATTAAGATTTCGCAGTAATGTTTCATAAACCTAGTCATGATCCACTTATTTATAGATTTATGTGCCTTTACTTGTTTTTCTTCAAATTTCCTATAGAGGCTTATTCCGCTGCAGATCCTGTAATTCTTTTGAGTTAGTGGAACGTGAATGAATGTGGTTTTGAACACAAGACAGTGAACTCATGTGAAAATAGACTTCAACATGGACGCAGCTAGTCGTGAGTGACGACGCGTAGGGACGCCGACGAATGACTAGTCGCTAGTTTCTTAAATTTGCTTTAGTTATTATATTATCTGTAAACGATTTTTTGCATATGATGCGTTATAGCGATTTTCAGGAAATTGCATGTATTTTGGATATCAAATAAATTTCCGAAAATTGAATTTGCTCATCAAACAGATTGAACAGTCCAATGGAATATGATCCATAATGGGCATACTCAGCATATGATGCGTTTGAAGAATATCTCCGAAAACTCGATTAAATACTAAGAAAGCAGTAGGAGATATACAAGATGTAGGACGAAAACATAGTCGGAGGGCGTGTCACTCGCTGAGGGTGTCACAAAACACGAATAGACACCCAGTGGGTATCTCTCTCGATGAGGGTGTCACGGAAACACGAACACATGCGGAAACATATACAGATGTCATGTCTCTTGAGGGCTTATGGGAACTGCAAGGGTTATAGGAAGTATAGGAGTTATAGGCGATATAGCTCCTATACCTCCTTTACGCATTATGCCAATTATGCCAGTGAAATCTTAAGTTCGCTATATTCTTCCCTACAGCTGTGGTAAAAATGAGTTTCCTGGAAATCGCTATAACGCATCAAATCTTTTTTCGAGCAAGAAAATGAGGTGTTACATTGGTCTATGCTGACATGATATAAAAAATCGAGAAGTTAAAAGTGAAGCGAAGCAGGGATAACTATGATCGATTACGAACTGTGTTTTACATTGCCATACGAAAGCCGTAACAAAAAGTTCAAAGACTGGATCTTATAGAACAGTCATCACTAGGAGTCCGTTTATACATGCACATGTATCCAGCATAATTAACAGAGCAGAATCTAGCGATCAGTAAGAGACAATGTTAAATAGAATTCAGTCGAGGGTTAAGCGAGTCATAGCGACGAGCATTACTTGTTGTAAACCTCACATATATGTAATACATGAAACTTCAATTCAAGTATTCAACTATTCAAGTATTCAGCTATTCAACTATTCAACTATTGGAAGACGGAGAGGAGAGACATTGGGAGCGCAGAACCTCACAGAGCCGCCTGCAGGCGAGGGCGTAACGCTGGCGGAGGGCGTAACAGCACCACACAGGGACAGCTGAGGTTGATTGAATACTTGAATAGTTGAATACTTGAATTCAACTTTCAAGTTTGACACTGCTGTCTATTCATACGATACATTAAAAGGTATAGTAAAGTGCTATGCAACTTCATAAGTGCCGTATGGTACCATTCTTTTTTTCAGTTTATATGAAAGGGTTTGTTATACGTTTCACTTTGATTAATACTTTAAGGATTTATTATTCTACTCTTAATTTTTTACAGTGAGAATACTAGTCTTTCAGTGTAGAAGAAAAGCATTGATATGATTAGAGCTCACTATGAGAAACAGCAAACTAATGTGTGAATAGTTTCATATATTTGTAACTGTGTGCTATTATCTTTTCTAGATGCAATGCTAAGAAAAATTGTGATGCGAATAAAAGTTGTTCGATATATATAAATATTACCCATAATGACTAACAAAACAAAAGTGATAAGTACATGTATCATCGTGTTTGTATCGTTTGCATCAATATACAATTTCATCTTCGATTCCAAAAGTTTATTTTACTCAAAATTCATATCTCCAACTATCTCGAAATCAGACATCAATAAAAGCTTATATTTCAGTCGATTTTTAAACAGTAGTCTGTCATTAGAAGGAGATACAGATTGCAATTTAAATAAAAGAACCAGTTGTTATATTGCAAATAAAAGCTTGGTTATAACGTTCTGGCGAGAAAGTTCACGCGACAAATGGTTGGCGAAAAATATGTTAAAAGTATTCAATGATGAAAATTTCGTTCGTATCATTATTGTACATGACAACTCGAGCTGGTCATCCTATCCTGATAAAGAGCTATTTATCTGGATACATGTTAACTCTCAGAAGAAATTTT
Source organism: Macrotrachela quadricornifera (assembly GCA_022393335.1). Taxonomy (NCBI): domain Eukaryota; kingdom Metazoa; phylum Rotifera; class Eurotatoria; order Philodinida; family Philodinidae; genus Macrotrachela; species Macrotrachela quadricornifera. Next base: position 1,148,163 of record JAJEKB010021035.1, read on the forward strand.
GGTATGTCAAACGTTTTTTAACACCACCAATTCTGAAAGCATACAAGTATATATGGATTCTTGATGATGATGTCGAATTATTGTTTGAACCATTACAGTATGAATGTGTTGCTACGCAACTGAATATTAGTTTATCATCTCCCGGACGACTACACGGCGTTGCCTCTCATCAAATCACTCTTGTGAACAAAGTTTTCATTGACAAAATTGGTCGATGGACAGATTTTGTCGAGATTGGTCCTATCGTAGTTGGCAGCTCATCAGCATGGGAATGCATATGGCATTTTTTAAGCCCTTTTGTTGGACTAGGTTGGGGACTCGATTTTATTTGGTGCGGGCTTCTCGCTCACAATTGTGGATCAATTATAACCATGCAAAAGACATGTGCAGTGTTGGATATTTTCCAGTTCAATCACTTATCGAACTATATTGCGACTTCAGTAGCAGGAAGTAAAGAAATGTCAGCGTACGTTCAATATTACACTAGTTTTCATACCCAGAAAGTAAATATTGCTCCACTTGCAAACGATCTCACAATTCACTCATCTTGCACCAAGAGTTAATGATGCTTCAATCATATTACAGACAAGGATAAAATTTTATTGTTTTAATTAACAATGGACGTTTGCCTACGTTTTCTAATTCGTAATTCGAACTAGTCTATGAATGTTGCTTCGATTAGTCCAGAATTTCCCTAACAAATCAGCTGCATCTGAATATACAGGGTGTCCCAAGAGTCAACGAGAAAAACAAATTCTTTTAACTCCACTTCTTATCGACTTTCACCAACTAGTTTTCTTTTGAGTTATATGTATCACTGTGAAGTTTATATTGATACTGGCAAACTTTACAAATACTGCTCATAGTTATGATTTTCGATTTAAATACAAAAAAACAACCGTTTTTTTACTACAAGATAAGTCAGTACTTGCTGCTTCTGTTTCAAAGCTTTATTTCTTTGTTTTTTATAGCGTTGGAATTGACCAGACATTGAGCTATCATTTTCGTGCACTCATCTCGATGTATTCCTGCAGAAAGAAGCCTAATGGTGTCAGTTGTAGAACTGGTATGATCGATTCACTTCTTTCATTTCACTGAAGACTGTTTACAAATAAAATGCTATCATAAGTTTTCTGATCACTGGACTTAATATGATTCTGCTTCTTTCTGCAGGAATACACTGGGATGAGTGCACGAAAATGATAGCCTAACATCTGAGTGATTCCAATGCTACAAGAAAAATGCAGAAATAAAGCTTTGGGAAAGAAGCAGCAAGTAATGACTTATTTTGTAGTAAAAATAATCAACTAGTGGATGAAGCTGCTTCAATTGTGGAATTAAAAGAATTTATTTTTCTCGTGACCTTTTGGGATATCTTGTAGTGACAGTAATCATTGACTTAAAATATCAACTCGATATTAATTCATATTTATCCGACAGATGATTTCAAATAATTTATTTTTACCATAAAAAAATCAGTTTACATTTCTTGATTGAACATAAGTAGTAAAGCACATATTTATGTTGTTTTTTACACTGGAATAATGCAAGTATTGTTTTATTTTATGCTTCTTTCTCATTAGGAAAGCAGTCTTTGGTAATAAAACGTAACAACCTTCTTAGAATAGATATAGACGTGTCCTGTTGAGTCCTATCATCGTTATATTCTCGTTTGAAAATCAATAAACATTTACGAAATATTTTCACTCGATAAGTTTTTTCTTATAATTTTGTTCATATTCAGAGATTTTTTCAGTTTATCTATGTTTGTTGCTTTATGAAGTTCTACAAAAACTTTTGTCATTTGATTAATGTATATTAATAAAACCTTTAAATTCGTGAACTTATGACAAATTTCCATGATAACAGAATAGCTGAAAAATACTCTTTAAAGAATGTTCTTACAAGGCGTTTAACTGGAAAATGTTACAGATAATGTGTCATAAACATTAGCAATTCGTTCTTTTATTTTATGAAATTACGAAAATTTTTTTTTTCTTCTTAGGAGGCATTGCACGTAAGCCACGACCAGTCCTACCATAACGTTGCTCAATTGATGTCTCCGATTTGGCTGATATTTTTACAGTAGATAGCCCAAACAAAGCTAGGAAGAAGTCCAAAATTTCAGCTCAAACGGATGAGTCATTGTGGAGATAAAGATGATACAAGTATGGGGGGTAGGCTATATTTGCAGTGCTTTTTTGTGCACCCCCTTTTCAGTAAATTTTCAATATCTATAGAACGACATGAGCTAGAATCGAGATTTTTTCACCATATATACTATCGATCATGGGCTATCTTTTGATGGTATTAGAAGTATCATATGGGCTGATAATTTTTTCATGCCATTAAATATCATTTTTCGAAAACATGTCTACAGTGTATAAGGCAAGTTGGTCGAATTAGTGCTCTAGAATAAATTGAGAGTAGTCTCACCTGAAAGAGCACATCAAACTGTGTCGAGTGACGTTCTCAGAAATTTGTAGAATTCAATTTTTCTATAGAGAATTTTTTTGAACAATATTTCGCTATTTTAACAAAAAAACCTGATTTTTAAAAATAGTTGTACTTGGTATTTTCAATATATCATTATCATTAGTTTTGATTCATGGAAAAGTAATTATGTATTCTGATAGCGCGTGAATTTCTACATCTTTTAGTATATTATTCAAAAAACTAAGATACGTATATAGGTATTTAATACGGACAACAAATGGTGCACTCAGTGAAAAACCACAAAAATTATAAAAAATCTGTTCATATTCAACAGCTCTTCGCCATAAAGCTTAATTTGAGACAAAAAAAACAGTATATTTGAAATCAGCATAAAAAAGTACATTATATCAGACACTGTTGAAAAAAAAATTTTTTACCAAAAACTGACCTGGAGGGGACTACGCGAGGGGGAAAAAGCCGATCCTGAATCCTTGGGTCCTGTGGATCCTAGGATCCACCAGGATCCGCTTTTTCCCCCTTGGCATATATATATAATGGGTTTGAAACTGAAAGAATTTATTAGATTTTGTAGAAGAGCTAGAATCGACTGGAATTTCATACAAAGATGGCATATTATAAAGTGTTATAGAGAATGAAAAAAATTGTTATATTGAAACACACTAGAATAACTGAAAACATAGATAAAATATACGTGAGTGAAAATAAACAAATATATACGTTCTCAGGGGCCAAAAGGTTAAAGAAAATTCGATATTATTGAAAAATATCGCTTAAAAAGCACATATTAAGTAAGTGTAATGATTTTGTTTCTTTTGCTTGAGATCAGTATGAATTCTCACATCCCTTAAGTTTTTCTCTAGAAACGGACGAGATCTCAATAAACTAATATGAAAATATTTGTGTACTACTATAGCCCTTTCATTTTTTAATGTGTTCAAGATGGAGAAAAATCAATTCATTTTTGATCAACACCTTTCGAACAAATATTTAGTATATTCTTTCTAATTCCACTTATTCTAGTTTGTGTTTCAGTTCATTACCTTTTCATCTTCTTATTTTGACTACTTTTCCTGTATTTAACTCTATTTATGCTTTGTCATGTTGACTGTTATGTAGAGACCTGATGAATGTTTTACTTTCAAATAAATAATATGGAACGCATCAGCGAAATTAATACCGCTACATTTATTTTTATCTTACAAGCACAATACTTCAAATTTTATTTATCTTCGTTTGACAAAAATCGATTGCTGAATAGCAAGAGTTGAGAAGAACAGATTGGTTTTGTCTTTTCGTTTTAATTTACTCTTTCCATATAGTTAAGGCATTTATGGCGGCAATATGGATGATGTCGTATTACTATAACACTCAATAATGGCAATCAAGTATCAAATTGCCTAACGATTAACCAGTTGAATTATTTCAAAAGGTAACGGTATTATTGTTCAAAAATAGAATAACATTCTATAAAACTTGAAGAATTGAATTGATTTGATCGAGCGATATCGTGTTTTTAATTCGAGCCGGTATTGTGATAGTTAAACGACTTAAGAAAATCTCTCTCTATGCAGATAAATAGAAATGGAAAAGTTTTAACCTATTTCATTCATAAATATAGAGTTCCTCATATATACAAAACGGTCTTATTGAGATGAATAAAAGGGGAAAAGATAAATGATATTAAAAAGCTGAATGAGAATTCTTCCAAGGATATCCTGTAAGTCTCATAAAAGAAGAAAAAGCTAATCTTTTACTATGCTTATAATTTATAAGTAAGATATGGTTCTCATATGCGTAGGGCAAAAGCGAACAAAAAAATTCTCATTACATCATACAGATAGTCATAGGCTCCATCACACTTCATTCTGTATCAACAGCATTAAGGTCAAGTACACATTATCTTCTTGCCTTGACATTCATTTCGTGGTTACGTTCTAAAGTGCATTTCGTGTTCATCCCCATCCTTACCCCTCAACATCGGGATAGTTGAAGTGTTGGAGAAGCAAAAGAAGAAAAGTAACGAAAAAGGCTTTATTAAATAAGTGACTAGAATAAATATGTCAGAATAATAAAAAGAAAATAATGTCTAATGTCATTGATAAGGATGAAATCTAACTGATTTGTTAGGCTTTAATTTTTTAATGATGATGTTGAATGATTATCAAAATGTGTTAATGGTGTTGATGTCATAGAAATGGATGGTGTGTAAGAATCGGCATCAAATATCGAAACGATCGAATTCTATGAAACTTGTATTTATCATAATTTTATCAATGTGATGATTGTACTCTTTGAAATCAATCTGTCTCTGATCGTAGATTTCTAACTTTGCTGGATACGGACTTTTTCAATAAAGATTTGAATGATTCTCATGTTGTTTTACAAAAGTTTGATAGTGTAGATGTAAATGTATCCAAGCAATTTAAATAATTCTCAATATATAGTTTATAGATGATTCATTCGTATTTGGTAGATTTCGTCTACAAATACTTAGTATAGCATTAATAAAACAAAATTCAAGTTCAAATGACTCACTGATGTCGGCTGCGTATGAACAGAATATCACCACTTCTATCATTTTTGGATCAGATATTTGTTTTAGAAAATTTAAAACATCTGATGAAATTTTTTCATTAAGTAAAGTAATCAAATGTACATAAATCAGTTTTGTTGGATTATTGGGCAAAATAAACTGGTTTATATCTTGATACTCGATTGTATAAATTTTTCCTTCATCTTTCAAAGTTGTTTCATCTAAGTTAAAAGAGTAAAAAGTAACTTAATGTGCATTGTTCCTCCTATATTACCTTCAATACATGTATATTTGCTATTTTGACGTGCGGCTTCTGTATATTCAAGTGAACCATTATATTTTGAAACTTTACATAAATCTTTATATAATGTTCTTATGGAGTTATCACCAATAAATAAATTAGCCAATCCATTGTAGATCTTTGAATAATCGGATGGTGATAACATATTTTAGAAACGCAACTTTTGTTGATTTTTATAATAGTTTATCATTTGTTATTAATGGTATTTTAATGAGATTAGACACTTAAAACTACAAAATCTCCACAAAAAAATTATTACAGTAAACATCATACTCAAAGTTCATAATATCAAAACAAATGAATGTCATTACTTGAAAATAACATTGTAAATAAATCCAGGTTTTATTATAGACTACTAATAGAAAACAAATTATCATTTACCTTATCTTTTAAGAAACAACCAATAATTAATCAGGATTATTGTATTAAACACATTAAATAGAACAAAAAAGTTAAGACAACAATCAATCAATTTAAAATGTGTTATAAATTGAGCAGAATCATATCATTAGTCTATTGAATCCATACCTGTCTCTGCTTCTTTTAACTGTCATTTACGTAGTGTACTCAAAAAGTTTTGTCACTTTGCTATATCTTCTCAAAGACATGACATTCTATCCGTCTCTGTACACTATATATATTACAGACAGTTATTGCGATATTTCATGAAATATTTCAGTCTTTGGTGTTCGAGTTCTCAAGAATTTGTAAAAGTTTTCAAATAGAGAGCAGATCTTATGTGATAATATTAGTAGCTATCAGACTTAGACTTTCCATTATAATATTGGATCAAAATCATTATAAAATTTAGATTAACAAACGAAACTAGTCCTACTTACGGCGTTTATGGATAATCGTATCTAAGACAATAGTAAATGTGACTCTCTTTCTGGCATTCAGAACATTATTCATTCTATAAATGTTTCTATAAAAGCGAGCAATACTTTTTGTATTAGCAATAAATGTTTGGAATCATAAACAAAAAAATTATCGAATAAAAAGACATAGTCAAGATCTGATCTTATCAGTTTCTAACATGGTTTTTTTTTTGAACTATGTGTAAAAGGAAGTTATTTTTTACTTCTTAAGGAAGAAAATTAAGTTATAACTAACCAAGCATACTGACCCAAGACTAAACTCTAGGATTCTTAAGTTTTGAAAATTTATTTCAGTCAGGTTAGATGACCATGGATTGTAATAGTGTGAAAAAAAACATTGTTTCCTTCGAAAGAATGTCTCAAGAGTCAGTTAAAAAAATGAAACTTTCTATGGAATATCAGAACAACTGCCTCGAACATGTAGCGTAGATAAATGGATAAAACATGGTATCCTTGAATAAATTCAAGAAGGGGATAGAAGTTTTTGACTACTCTATGTAATTTTGCTTTATTCGATCAGATAGTTACTACAGATAATCAAACAGATTACATGAGTACAACTCATTTAATCTATGAGAATGTTACCGACAACTATGCAAATTCACTTGTTCGATGAATGAATTCGAGTCAAGATACTGAATCGATAGAGAAAAGCCGAAAAAAGAAAAGAATTAACCAATTGACACAGAGAGGAATCACATAATATGTTTTGGATGTGTGTTCATCTCCATGGCCGGAAGAGATCTAGTGCTACTGGGCAGCAACTTCCACATAGCACATCGCTAGAACGATGACAGTGACTTTAAACAATAAAAGCTTTATATTCAAGAATGTAAAAATTATAGATTTAATAAAAAAAAGATGATCAAACGAGAGCTCAACTTTGTTTTAAACGAATGAAAAAGCGAAAACGCAGAGATATAACTAAGTGGGTACTTACCTAGACCACAAAAATAACAGACTGAAAAGAATCTTAATTTGAACAGCTTGGTCCAAAGCCTATAACAGAAAAAAAACAAAATATTAAATATTTTAAGAATATGCAAAAAAGCTTTCTTTTTTACCACGTATATATAATGAATGTCTATTGATATTAATCAATAATGTGAACAAAATCTGCAATGAAATTACAAAATAGATCCGCAAGATTGATTGTAAAACTACAAAATCTATATAGAAACTATTATAATAAATGTTTCCATAAGTTCTTCAACATACAAAAACTTGCAATAATAGAACAAATATTCAACTTATACAAAACGAAAATCAGTCGATTAAAAGATGATATTATTGAAATAACTCCTATCATCAATGATTCAAAAGTTCAATTAACAACTTATTGGACACAAGATCTCCTTTATAAAAGCATTCAAAGAGTGCGTGAACTAACTAGACTAGACATACCAGAAACATTACAAACAAAAAATGATCCTATTGATCGATCAGAAAAATATATATCAGAATATATCCAACATCATACCAGATATGTCAAAAAAAATGAAACAAAGCAAAAGTCAATTAGCTAAAGCACAAATGGAAGATTTACAAAGTTTATAAAATTTTTTTAGATAAAAATAGACAATCCTTTTCTTTATCTCTATTTCTTTTCAGTTGAATACATTAAAAATAATCACGCTTCATTTTATTTTTTCTATTGTAGATGTACATAAAGGGCGTTAGCTAAGTTCTGATTCCCTTATTAATTTTTCTTTTTTAACATCATTGTTTGATTTGAAACGCTGATATTTACAGTACATATCCATGATATGAACACCTATTATGTACCAAAATTTGGGCTTTATACTCTTTATTAATGTCAGGATTAAAGTATCAGAAAAGACAAAACGAAAAGTTTTTCATTCATATCGAGCAGTTTTGAGAACTTGATTACAATAAATAACTGAACTGGTCTCGGTTGAAAACAAATTAAAAAATCAAAAAGTTTGTTTGAATTAAAAATAGATAACATCAATTAATCATCAAATATTTGTTCTCCATTTTTATCGATCACTAATTTCAACTGTTTCGGTATTTTTTACATTATTTGTCGGCATTTCTGTGAAGTAAATGTTTTCCAATAGACTGCTACCCGCTCTTCCAAATCTACTTCACCATTAAATTCTTGCCCTCGTATCTTTTCTTTAATTGCACCCCAGACTTTCTCAATCGGTCAAATATCGGCAAATTTAGCATCACCTGCTTTCGGATCGATCCGTTCATTAAACAGATCAGCAACGGTATTTTTGACAAGTGTCGTCCGATGTTTGTTATCCTGATCATCTTAAAATATAAGTGTTCCACGAGAGTTTTCAAATACTTCATGTATTGTTCGTGCGGCTTCTTCTATTAAAAATTTGAAACATAAATCATCAGTTAAGTACATTTTTTTAACATGGTATTGTTTCTCGTGTAACCATTTTATCAAATTAATCGGTGCATCGACAGGAATAAGACCATTGGATGATATTGCGCCTCAGAAAATTATTCCTTTTTTAAATTTATCTGTTGGTGCATTGATTAAAGATGATGGTATAGCTTCATTTTCTTCCACCCATATACCATCATTTCTTTTATTTTGAAATGGTTGTAAAGTAAATACACCACTAAAATCTGTATTAACTACCCTATCCCATTTCCAGTTCTTTGCATTTCTACTAACACCAAATTTCGATCTCAATCTTTTAGCACAATCAACTCTTTCGACTTTATTTTAATATGATAGTTTTTGAGATTTTCTTGTTTTAAACCATTTTAATTTTAACTTTCGAGCAGCTTTATAAACTGTATATGTTGAACATCTTGTTCCATTTTTATTCAAATTCGCTGTGACATTTCTAATAGAAGCTCCTCTTTTTAATCTCATTGATGTTTTCAGTTGCTGTTGAAAGATTGGTGTTGATATTATGATCGGACATGCTGGTCTTTGCCTATCATCGATGGCGTTTCTTGTCAACGTTCTTTTAACTTTTGTAAATAATTGACGACTTTTTAATAAAGGAGGATTTTCGATTTGTCGAAGAAAAGTTGAAATTTGAGATGCTGACCATGATGGTTTTAAAGCTTTTAAGCCCAGAATAAGAGATCGAAATATTAATATTTGACTTTTACTAAAAACCGTGGATACTATTCAGAAAAACATTAATTGTATAAAAAACGAACTTGATTATTGGTAAAATTATCTTGTGTCTGCTTCTAACATACTAGTACAAATTGTTGTTTCTGCACGTGATGTTCAAAAGGATAAAAGAATACAAATACATATTTTTTCGGTTCAAAAAAACATCAACAAACGCCAGAACGCAAAAAAGACGAGTTAGCAAATCATTATTAATTTCACAATGAATGATTTTCGTAATAAATACAAGTTTTCTGAACCAAAATGATCACAATTAAAATGCAAAAATTTGCTTTATTTTTTCCTGACATTTGGAATGCAATATTGATAAAGAGTATAAAGGCCAAATTTTGGTACATAATAGGTGTTCATATCATGGATATGTACTGTAAATATTAGCATTTCAAATCAAACAATGACGTTAAAAAAGAAAAATTAATAAGGGAATCAGAATTTAGCTAACACCCTTTATCAATTTCCTTTTTTTTCTTAATTTTAATAGCTTTTGTTTTGCATCGATAAACAACGTTAATGAAATATCATATCTAGTTTTATATAATGACAAGACAATATAATTATATATTTGAAAAATGTATGATAAAACAAAAAATTAAATTCGAGATTAAAAATATAACAAATATTTGACTTTTGAAAACATTTTTTATAAAAAATAGACAGTTAACACAGTTGTTTGATTAAAGATACGGATACTATGATGTTAAATAGTACAACTAGCTGTGCGGTAAGCTAGAAAATAGTTGTATTTGTTGATTTTCAGACGGTACTTTCTTAGCTGGACATCCAGACCATTGACTATTCGGCTGAAGATGATCATTTTTCATAATTAATGTACACGGATAAACAACGTTGTTGCCTTCCAATTTACATCCTGGAAAAATCATTGAATATGGCAGTAAACATACATATGATCCGATTCTAATTGGGTTAAATCTAAGCAAGCGTTGTTCCATGGTATGACACTAGAATACAATGAACTAGATATTGCATAACTAAAACTCGGCAAATCTTACTTGAACAATAGCATGTGAACTGATTCTAATATGATTGTCCATTGATACTAAATGATAATCATCTATATTACTCAGTTCAGATATGATTACATCTCGCCCATTTATTTTTACACCAAGACCTCGTAATACGAATAGTAGCCACCCATGTAAATAGGAAACGCAACATTGATGCGTTGAAACGCGTTTCATAATAAAATGCGTCCAGATGCGATTAAAAAGGATTCCTTGACGCGTCCAAACTCGTTTTCAATATGAAATACGTTGGGACGCAGTTATAGAAAATTTTGAAACGCTTTTGAACGCAGTTTTTTAATAGAACGCGTTTAAATGCACTTTGAGAAAAAATATTAACCGCGTCTCAACGCATTTTACATTGATGTCGCGTTCAAATGCATTTTGAAAAAATATAAAGCGCGTCTTAACGCATTTCATATTGATATTGCTTCTAAACGCATTTTGAAAAATTTTAAACCGCGTTTTAACGCACTTTGAAAAAAATATAAACCAGGTCTCAACGCATTTCATATTGAAATTGCGTTCATACGCGATTAGTAAAAATTCGACTGCATGCGTTCAAATGCGGTGCAATACGAAACACGTTTCCGAAAAAATATGATATACAGCTGAACATATTTTTGTTAAAAGCCACGTTGACATGCAATTAATAGCATCAGATTTCTTTAGGATATGTAACACGAGTGAACTAGACCAAATTCACTTGACAAAGAAAATTTATTTCTTAGTCTCCGTACGCTATGGGTGCCTCCGTGGTTTTAGATTTATCTAAATATAGGAGAAGAATATATAATAAATATTGACATGAATAAAAGCCATAGCGTACACAAATTCAGAAATTGGTATCATCAGTTATAAAAATAGATTTTTATCAATTCTATTTTCTAATAAGTGCCCGAAAACTAACTGAACTTTAGCAGCGATAATAAACAAATTATTTTTGTCCAATAAATTCTGTTAAGAAATTTTTCTCATTTCGGGCACTTGCCTGCAAAGATCTCATAGAAAACTATTTTATTTTGGTCGTCTTTATCATATTTCAAACTTTTCTTAAACAAGCTGTATTATTTTGATATATAGGATTGAGCAATCTGGTTGGATGTCTCAATGCTTTTTTGAACATTCAGCCGCTATAATATATCAGCTAATATGATTTTTTTTACCAGTTATGGCATTCGTATAATGCTGATGATCTGCCAGGGATAAGAAGTTTATATCTTGTTTGAAACCAAAATAATCATCTGTCTCCCAAACTTTTTTGAGATTTGCAAGCAGATTTTGTGAAAACATTTGATTATTTAAGTTTCAAACAGGATATAACCACCTTGTCCTTGACAGATCATCCGCATTATATGAGTACCATAACCGATAAAAAAAATCATATTTATCAGATATATTATAGAAGCTGAATAATCGAAAAAGCATTGGGATACCCTGCCAGACTACTCAAACCCATATATATATTATCATTAGAGAATATTCATTATTAGAACAAACTATACATACCTAAATAGCTTTCGAAATTGAAGGTGGAATAGTTATAAACGCCACCAAAATTTAGAATAGATTCAGATAAATGCATGATGGTATGAACCGATATAACATTTTGACGATCGCCATATAATAAAGGAAACTCATAAATGAATTCATTTGTCAAACATTTGATGTTTAAGATTTGTTCAGAAGAAATGGTTTTTGATTCGCAGAGATGGGCTAATGCTACGAGTAAAAGGAAATGTTGACAATACTTTTGTGGTAAATATATACAAAAGGATGCAAATCCGAAAAGCAAAGCACATCTTAATTCATTAGCTTTAAATTCAGTATTAGGCATGCACCGAGCCCGGGAATAAACCGGGAATCCCGGGCTCGGTGTTCCCGGGCTCGGTCATTCCCGGGCTCGGTTGTTCCCGGGCTCGGTCATTCCCGGGCTCGGTCGTTCCCGGGCTCGGTCATTCCCGGGCTCGGTCGTTCCCGGGTTCGGTCATTCCCGGGCTCGGTCATTCCCGGTACCGGGATTCCCGGGAATTGAAGTACTTATATAAAGGTACCCCAGAGTCCTCAACTACTATACTATGGGGGTACCCTAAGGTCCTCATCTGCTATACTATACGGGTACTCTTAGGTCGTCATCTG
>JAJEKB010021035.1:1161028-1173224 GCA_022393335.1 Macrotrachela quadricornifera
ATAGAATCCCCGACAGTTGTCCATGAAATAAGGGAGCTACATTTTGCGGCCATCTGATTGGGCCATTTCTCGACTAATAGAAAAGCGGATGCCGCGACCAGCACTTAACGATAGATACTTAGTTACTAGTGGAATAAATATATGGCGCGATCCCTAGCTTTAGGACGCAAGGGTACTCCTACAGTATGACACTTGAGAACCCAAGGGTACCCCTAAAGCATATTAGATAAGAACCTAAGGGTACCCGTAAAGTATAGCAGATGAGGGCCCATGGATACCCCTATAGTATAGCAGATGAGGAGGCAAGCGTACCCTTATAGCATAGTATTTGAGGACCCAAGAGTACCCCCATAGTACAGCAGATGAGGATCCAAAAGTACCTCTGTAGTATAGCAGATGAGGACCCAAGAGTTCCTCCGTAGTATAGCAGATGAGGACCCAAGAGTACCCCTATATAATAGCAGATTACGACCTAAGAGTACCCGTATAGTATAGCAGATGAGGACCTAAGGGTACCCCCATAGTATAGTAGTAGAAGACACTGGAGTATCTTTATATAAGTACTTCAATTCCCGGGAATCCCGGTACCGGGAACGACCGAGCCCGGGAATGACCGAGCCCGGGAACGACCGAGCCCGGGAACGACCGAGCCCGGGAATGGCCGAGCCCGGGAATGACCGAGCCCGGGAACGGCCGAGCCCGGGAAGCTCGGGCTCGGTGCATGCCTATTCAGTATATTTTAATATCGTTCGTGGTGTTCGACAAATTGTTGACGGAAATATATGAGTAGATAAAGACACATCTATTAAATTAATTTTTGATGTCAAAGACCATGGTTGATCACGATGTACCTTGTCAAACCAAAGTTCAAGTAATCTCATCTAAATATGAAACGTACAGTGTATCTTTTATTTTCAAAGAAAACTAATTATCAGAGAAAATTCATTATATGTATCCTTAAACTGAATGCTATTGTAAAGATTAATTATCTTTGATCATATAGCATAACTGTATCCAAACCTTTAGATCTTCTAGCCCTACAACTAAGCGATTATTCTTCTAAATATATTTTATAATTTCTTATAAATTATAGACTTTCATTAATGCCTTATTTTCTTCTTGTAGAGTAAAAGTATTTATTAAAAAACGCAAAATAAGTAATATCTTTATACAATAGCACAATTTAGGTGACACATAGTTATAATATTCTCTAAATATAACAGCTGCACTTTATAAATCGATAGTTTTGAATAACAAGTACAACTCTTAACTTTAACGATCTGTTTTAATATATTAGCACAGTTGGTTAAATAATTCCATTCCAACAAACTTAATTACATTAAAAAGTAAGAAGAATATCTCTATGATTAAATTATTTTAAAAAATTAACCTACTCTATTACAAACCGAATGCTCTGAAATATACTTACAAAAGTACCGCGATAAAGATTGTGTAGCGTATCAAATGCAAATGACTGACCAACATCAAAGTATCGTAAACTCCGAAGATGACATTCACCACGATGACCATGCATGAAATATCTTAGAGCTTCTTTTCTTCTTGGCCGAAATCGTTCAGGTATGGCAATTTTAATATCGTATGTAAAGTTAGTCCGGTATTTTGGCGGTTTATCATTTCTTCGTATTGGAAAAACACGAATTTTTGTCAAGGAGTCATTTTTGGTGGGCACTGTAATGCCTATGAAAACAGAAAATAGAAAAAAATCATATTATTCCAAACATATAATAATAAAAAACCAAATATCCGATTTTGTAGACTAATATTATAAGATATAACTTTATTCAACAAAAAAAAATTATAGTATTTTTCTATTGTATTTTTAATGACCGTTTTGTAAAATTTGTGTTCAAATCTTTTGTATTTATAGATAGCATTTTATTATCAAAAACTACTTGTGTTCCTCCTTACTTTTCTTGTTACGTAGTTATGGCTTACAGTATTTTATATTGGCATTCTGCTTCTTCTTTTACTATTGCATCATCAAAATTAATCAAAAAATTAATCATACCCTGAAGAAGACATTTCCCACAACCATAAGCACCATTTGAATCACCGATGTTTTGCACTAATGCTTGTGCTGGTTTGTCCATACAAGCTGCTATAAGAAAAACTTTAATAAATTTAATATTTCCATTATAATCTTCAAAACAATGTTCTTTTTCTAAAGTTATTAATTCATTAACAATTGATTGCAAGTATACGCTCATTTCATTCCGAGTTGGCTTTGATTTGCCTGATGCAATACCACCGACCAATACATTTTGTACTTGAAATCTTTGTGATTTTTTCAGTTCATTTATAATAAAACTTATCACCCATAATGAAGATCTAGAACTTTTGGCAATCGATATTCCGTCAACATTCATTGTTAATGTTATAAAATTTGTTTCTTCATTTTTAATAACCTTCTTATAGAAATCACCTTGAGTAATATCAGATGAATTAATTAATGTTGAACAGTGTTGTTGTTTTAGATGAAGTGATGGAAAACGTAATAATACATCTTTTATTTGATTTTTTAAAGACATACGAAGAAATACAGGTGGACATTTAGTAAAACATTTATTTTCTTCACAACTTATGTTTGAATAATTGGTTTCTTTCGAAGATAATTGGTCACATTTTGAACAATAATAAGATGGTGATGTAAAATGAACTGTTGAACCGGATAAAAGAATATGCTTCACGTGAGCTGAACCTTTTGGTACGTTTGAAACTTTTAAAAGGCGCATTAATTGACATATATGGTCTAAACAACGGTTTGATAAATTATGTCGATTTTTTAATATAATTAAAGCAGCGGCAATTTCATAAGTTGATGGTTCAGCAGATCTTAATAAAAAATTAATTAAGTCAAAAACAGCAGCTATAAATTGGAATCTTTATACGATTTAAATCAATTATTATTACAATTATAGATGTCTACTCATACAAACAAATAATGCACATTGGTTCTATATATATAAAGTATTATTATTAAAAGATATGCATTATGCTTGTCAAATATATTGAGAAATACTTTACTCATGTTGATATTTCTCATAGTTTCTTGTGCTTGCAGTTTTTCTTCTTAAAATCTCGAGTAATTTTTTATTTTGGTACTTTTAAAACTTATAAATTAAAAAATAATTATTTACAAATTAAAAACGTCGATATCTTCAAGTGCTTCTTTATTTTCTATAATTAAATCCGGTTGTATTGCTTCGAGTACATACAGTTGAACATCTTCAGTTGGTTTCATGGCATCACTAATATAAGTTGAAAAAGAATTTGATTGTCTATCCAAATTATTTGTATTTTTTTCGTTATCTTCATGTAGCGATCCATGTAAAACGGAGGCGTCGTGTGGTGAAGAAAGACTTGAACTAATTATTGTCAAATGTATAGATTTAAAAAAATTGATTATGCACAAATATTAACATACTTATTATCAATAAAGTTTGGTAGCACAGGATTATTCAATACATTTTCACCTAAGAAATCTTTTGCACGTCGTCGACGACGCCATTTGGTGGTCCTTGAAATCATATCTAGAATAAGATAAAAATCAAGTTGCTTTCTTTTTTTTCTAATGTAATGTCTATTTTTTAAAACACAATCCTAATAAAAAAAACGTTGAAAATTTATTTCTCTTATTAAAAATGTTCATCAGAATCTGATTTTGAAAAATCATTCATCTTTTTGTTTCGTTGTTGAGTACAAGACGCCGATTTTTTGGTGTAAAAAGCATCAATTGATTGTTGTCCATTATTAGTTTCTTTTTTTTTCAGCTGATTTTTGTACAGCTTTTTTGACAAGTTTTTGTGCTTGTCGTATTTTAAATTTTTCTTGACGAAACACACCGTCAATTGCTTCATTAAATTGATGATCTGGAATAGGACCATTTTGTAACTCTACAAAATCTGAAATAAAGAGAAATAAGAATACATTGATTACGGTTATCCTATGGTTTTATACGAAATAATTTTCCTATACGATAATACTTACTTCTTATCACATCTCGTTTTTCTTTTGAAACACCAGTTTTTCCAGACTTTGTTAATAATATTTCAGGTGTACATATACATCGAACAATTTCTCGTACTGTATGTGTTCCCCGATTTTGAATACAATGAAGAAGTTCATTCGGATTATTAATTCCAATAAGACGTGCATGAGTTGCAATATCATTGGCAGGTATTTGTTGTGTTAATTGCCTTGCCAAGTTAATGACCCAAGTCCGACTGTGACTGTCAGGCATTGCTAAAAGAAAATCGGTAAAGTTAATAAATACTCTTTGATAATCAAATGAAACCAAGGAAGAAAAATATTTAATGTAATAGGAACAAAAATTTCATTGTGAAAAGATAGTATGGTAAATAATTACAAGAAAATTGAGTTTACCAAAGGTGAGCAATGTAATAGAATAGACTAGAATAAAAGTTAATATCGAAGCAGTAGTGTATTGACAAGCTAATATAGTATGCTTCTATGTGATGGCGGTTAACAAAGTATTATAGGCTTTTAATTCTAGAATAAGAGTATATTAATTAATTCGAAAGCTTTATTTATTTCTTTAACGATTATGTCATCAATAATTCAAAAATACTCCAATATGAGAAAATAAGAAATTCTTTGCAGTATAATACTCAATTCTGTATTCAAATTAAAATAGTTTGTGTACTTAAAAAATTATTAAAATACAATAAACATATTTAATACATTAATATAATAATATCTTTACTTACGAACGTAATTTTTTTCATAAAGTCAAGTTTGCTCTCTAATGATATATTTTGTTTTTGTAACATTAAATTTTCTTTTTTCAATTTTTTATATGCTTTGAATGAAACGGGACGTTGTTCATTCATTATATTATTATTAGTTTCATTTGTATCATTTTCGTTTGAATCTAAGTAAAAGATATTTTTGTAAACATAATAAATAAAAATAATTCTGATACCGTCTTGATCATTATTCGCATCATCCAAAACAATTTGATTTTGTAATGGACTTGATGAAACAATTGAAGGTGATTTTATATTCGACGTTGTTTTTTTATAGTTAATATTTGATATTTGTTTTAAAGATAAATTTTCAATAAGGATTTTTTTGGATTTTTTTGTTGTTGGTAAGTGTTCTTTAGTTTCATCATTACTCTCTTCTAAAAAGACAATTCAAATAATATAAATATATTTTGTTGCCCACATACATTTTAATTTTTATTAATTTATAACACCAACAACAGTAATAACCAAATTATTTCGAAAAAGAAACAAATTTTTGGAGAAGTTTTTTTTAAATTTCTTATTGTCTTCTCTTCCTGTAAGTTAAACAGACTCATTGAAAAAAGATTTTTTTTGAGAGATTTGAATAAAATTGTTGGAAAATTTTATTAAATTTTATTCAACTGATTTAGCTATCAACAACATCATACCATCGAATGAATAAGTATTTTTTGAATTCATGTCAGTATCACCAGCAAATAATTTACGTTTGACTTGTGAGACTGTTCTTTCGTTACGTTTTGGTAAAACAGTTATACTACTAGCTGTATCAATATGCATCGGAGATAATGTATTAACTGAGTCATAATTTTCTAAAAGCAGAAGAAAATGATTTTCATATATAAAATTAAATCAATCGTTTTAATTTCAATTATTATCTGAAAGAAAATGATCTAATTATAATGGGTACTAAATCTTTTTTTTTTCCAGATGTAAATTAGTTTCTCTTATTTATAGTTTAATATGAATAATATGATTCAAAAAATTTACCATTTATTTGAGAATGATGCTTGCGTTTTGATAAGTCATTCATCATATTCATGTATTTCTGTTTGTTCTTGCTTTGCATTTTATGATCTAAAGAAATAGCTAATAATTCAACTCAACACAATGATTTACTCACATGAATGACCATTAGTATTTTTATTTGAAATTGTTGATGATGAACCTATTTTACCTACATATGCTAAATAAAAAGAATGTTCCAATGATAAAAGTATAAGAAAATAAGAAGCTTTTACATATTTTTCAAATGAACACTATAGAAAGATCATGCAGTTAATCAATTAGTTAGTATTGATAAACTAGTATTTTAGTATACCAACATCAGTTGTTGATTTTTATCTTCAGAAAGAGCTACCTGACAGAATCCTAAATCTAAAATTTTTTATTTGATTGGTGATTGCAGGTATAATTCTGCGTCATTTTTTATGAACCTATTAAACAGATATTTTATTAAAATTATATTGCATATATTCTTTATTATGCAAACGAATGCTAAGATCATCATATGTATAAAAATGAAATAAATTCCTAAGTCATGCAGGCAAAAAATTTTAACAACTACTATTGTGAAGTATTTACTTGATGTTTCTGTTGGATTAGAATCTGTGAAGTTTAAGAAATAATTTAGATTTTTTTATTCAAAAAAAGCTCACTGTGTTTCATTTCTGGTGGTTGATTTTCATCAATAGCATCTTCTTGCAAAACTTGAAGATGCTCAACACATAAATCTTCTGTTCCTATAATGGAATAAAAAAAAAAGGGAGTATTAAAACTGCATGCAATCATACATTTACCAAAAAGTAAAACTTTTCCTCGTTCTGTTTTTCGAGAATCTTTATTTAATTTATACGTGGCAGTTTCTCGAACTTTTACAACTTTACCGAAATTAATAAAGCTGTCCAATGGTACCAACATGATTTTTTTGTCCGTTTCTCTTTGAATAATAGCATGAGTATGTGTATCAGCACATTGAGCACTTGCTATTGATGAATATCCTAGAGAATGAATGCTAGAAACAGAACTTCGCCGAGCCTGTTGTTTTTCCATCTGAAATAAAAATAATACATAAATGCTCATAGATTCCTTGAATAGAAATTTAAAAAAGAGCTGTATTAATTCTTTTTAAATATATTTTCTATTTATCAACTATGTGAAGCACCTTCTATTAAACTGTTATTAAAAAGTTTGTTCAAATCTTGAACATGTATTTTTCAGAATAAAACAAACACTCTATAACGAACAAATCTTTACAATGAACAAATACAGACAATAAACAAATCAAAACTCTCATTCGAAAAATTTATTGTTAATAAAATCACCATTTTCTCTTTCGTTTATGAACCATAAATACTTCTTTTTATATGAGATTGATCTATTTATATCGAAGACAATGCTAAATTTCAATCATAGATGGCGTCGTCGAAGCTATATTTTGCATCATTACTTGTATAATGCTGACCATGTTTCGTATAGTAATAGAATATTGTTTAAAATATAGAAAGATTAAGAAAATTTAGCAATATTTTATTTTACTGCATGTACACTAGTAAACTATATTTTCAGTTAAAAAGAGTATTCAATTTTCAATATCATTGAGTTGAGCTATATGAATTGAGAGAGATTAAAATTAGTAGACCTATAAATATTTACTTTCCATTCATTTATATAAACTTTTGTTTACCGATATTTCACACTGCTTGAATGCTCATGAAAGAACTTTGTCACAGTAGCAGAGTAAATTTGATCAAGTTTCAACAGTATAATATAAGACAACAAAAATTATCGTTTTCATTTGTATTTTTATTCTGTTTCATGCATTATTTGGCATTTGTATAGCTTTTTCATATTATATTATTGTTATTTTATACATCTAGTGTTGACGGTTTGTAAGACGAAAGATTGATCATACTACTAGATCTTATATGAAGTTGTTAATTTACCAATTAAACTATCGGTAAAGTAATTACAACATTTTTCCTAGTTTCATTTTACTATCAGAGTTCTTTGTCTTTTTATATATTATTTTGACGACGTCAAACGATTACTGTTGAGCGCTTTCACGAATAAATCTAAATAATCCTTTTTTTTTCAACTGATATTAATCATTACTGAAAGTTCTTATTTGAGTTATACTGATAGTTATACAATAGAAAAGACAAAGCGAGCATATATTTAATAAAATAAAATAAGCTGATATTAAATATCGAATTCCGATAGTATCATAGATGATTTTGAGGAAAAACGTAGCATATCTTCTCTTGAATAGAAAAGTTATTCAAATTAAGTTTTGTAATCACAAAAAAATATTCAACAAGTTTGTTTTGTGAAAATATATTCTTTTCTAGCAAATATATATATTGATAATTAATAGTTTTCTAAGAATTATATTTTCATATTTCTCTCATTTAAATATTTTTAGATATTATACAACTTCATAACCCTTATAGACTTTATATGACATCCGACAACGATCGTGGTCATATATGGCTGCACGGTACGTATACATGTTTCTTAATCATTAGTTCACATGTTCTAATCTCGTTTCTATCATTTCAGATTCATCGACATGTCAACAGTTCGTTCACCTATGGTAAGGTAAAGACCATCGCTAGAGGATGTTGATGGCAACTCAGATCAAACCTGAGACGAACTAAAGTATTTTTTTTAATTTTTAATAAATCGTATCGAACGCGTCTAAACGAGTTTTCTCACCGATTTGCGTCTAGATGCGGTCTCTTATCGACTTGCGTCTAGACGCGATTTCTTATCGACTGCGTCTAATCGCAAATCTATTTCAAATGAGTCTAAATGCAATTTTGTTCAAAAACGCGTCTCCAGTGAAACATTCGAAGCGTCTAGATGCGTTTTCATTTGAAACCACATGCATTTGATCCAACCGCGTCTAGACGCAGTTTTGTTCGAAAACGCGTCTCCAGTGAAACATTCGAAGCGTCTAGATGCGTTTTTATTTGAAATCTCATGCATTTGATCCAACTGCGTCTAGACGCGGTTTTGTTCAAAAACGCGTCTCCAGTGAAACATTTGAAGCGTCTAGATGCGTTTTGCACGCAAATGAAACGCGTTTCAGACGCGTTTCAATGCAAAAAATATTTACATGGGCATTGAGTACCACCCAAAAATCTTGCAACTATCATGTGGTAATCTAGCATCATAAATCCGCTTATACGATTTTTCCAGGTCAGAACATTAGTATGTAGATATTTAATGTTGAAAGAAAGGTCCATGAATGATAGTTGATAAATTAGAAATATCAACAATGAATAAATAATCATTAACCATAAAAAAGAGAAAACAACATTGTTTATAGGTGAAAACATAGTATAAAGACGACCACTAATCTGACCAGCAAAAACAAGTATAAATCTCCCGATTAATTGTGCGATCAGTGCTTCAATAGTATCTTTTCGAAGACTATTGGCGTTGAAGTTGGTCTGTTCATTGACTGCTGGAAGTTTATATGGCATTGTACATGCAGGAATACCCACCAGAACTTCACCATCATTGCATGTTGTTTCTTCTGTGACACATGTCATACTTCCAACCATAACGTTAGGAGATATACGAGAACCACCACAAATCGTGCAGTCATTAGCAAGCTGTGCCCCATGACTAATTATTATCGATTTTACGATGCAGTTTCCGCCGTTTTCTATCTCAAATGGCAGTAGTAATACTTCGTTGTTGGTTGTGGTTCCACTTTGCATTGTTAGTAAATTAGATGGGAATTTCAAATTTAGATCAAGTCGATTAATCTTTATATTGTTACTATTAGTGTCAATTTGAGCACCTAGCCATTTAAGAATATAAGGATGTAGTGCATGGTAAGCACCAATTGTAGTAGGAAATGAATAACTAAAGCTTGAAACCACCACTTGTCTAAGCCAAAGTTTATGTAAGTAGTACCAAGAATTCAAAGGATAACTACCGGGTTGTACATGCCCAATTACAAACTTCAATAATAGTAATGTTAATAATATCCATATTAGTAAGCAAAATGTGAGACAAATAGGAATACTAATGCATAAACTAGTCCAAAATAGACAATAATAATAGATCATATACGGTATATAAAGAGCAACACAATGTAAATAAACCATAGAAAATATACACAGTAGCTGATATATAATTTGCATCAGCGAACAGCCCGTTAGTGGAGATTGACCAATTATAATCTTCTGATATGGTTTCGGACCGTCAATAATTGTAAGAGCCGGAACATAACCAGTAACAGCTGACATAGGTTTGATTATAACGTTGTTACTGATAGAAGCACCATTATACAGAACACTACGAACTCCAACTAAACAATTTGCACCTATACTGATCATTTTTGATGTGTACGTTGTGATTTTGTAGGAAAAATTATTTATTACCACATCGAATGAAACGAAGGTTGAATCATTTATTTCTAACAGAGCAGGAAGATCAATATAAGTCGTGTATATATGAACATTTCGTCCAATTTTAGCACCACATAAACGTAAATACCAATTGTAGAAACATGTTCCAACAATACAACGAAGCCATATGGAATTCAATGACCAAAGTTGCTTAAGAAACCAGTACCGATAATATGTTACTGAATAAAGAGTTCCTTCTCTAGAATTAGATGGAGAAGGAAATAGAAGAATATTCCAGACCACATAAAAAATGAGTTGTAAAATTGGAATTCCAGTAACGTATGACGTAATTCGAGTAAATATTGCTAAATTATCAGGTAGAACGTAATACATCAGCCCAATTGGAAACATATATGTGCAGACTAATAAAATGACTCCCAACGTTTCAATCACAATCGATGGTTCAGGCGAATATGTATCCTTTTCAGCTACAATTACTGTTTCCTTTTCTGTAACACATACACGATCAATTAAAGGTTCTAATGCACTAGCAAGACTTCTAACTGATGGATTTGTAAACAACGTGCCAATTTCAATTTCAGAATATATGCGCTCACGTATTAATGTTAGTGCTTTCATAGCACTCAATGACGTGCCACCTAACTCTCCAAAACGAGCAGAAGAAGCGAAGTTTCTGTCTGATAAATGAAATGCCTCTACAAATATATCTCGTATTTGTGCTTCTAATGGTGTGTCACTTGTCAATTCAGTATTGTTCCAATCCACCACCAATTCAATTCGAGGTAACTTTTTCTTGTCAATTTTTCCATTTTCATTAAGTGGAAGATTAGACATTATCATCCATGCAGATGGCAACATATACGAAGGTAAATATCGTTTACAAAAAGACTGAATTGAACACTCCATATTTACTTTATCTTCTGGTTCAACATTGTCAATTCCAGCTACTTGAATATATGCTGCTAAATATTCTTCATTAGTTTCATTGTTAACAACTTTTATCACGATGCAGTTACTGATTTCAAGCAATGACTGCCGAATGATTTCTTCTACTTCCATCACTTCAATTCTCTGTCCACGTATTTTGATTTGTGAATCTATTCGACCCATGAAATGAAGTTCACCATTCTCTTTATCAACTTTAACTAAATCACCTGTACGATAACCTTTTTTCTCTGATAATTTTGATATTTTCACTAATGCTTTATTTGTTTGTTCTTCAAGATTATGATAAACAGCAAAAACTCCAATTCCACAAATTACCAATTCACCAATTTTACCTGGCATTATTGGTTCCATATATTCATTCAATATATGAGTCTGATATTTTGGAAGTGGATGACCAATTGCAACTGATGATCTAGCAAAGTCTTCATCATTTACTAAATGTAGCGTACAAGCGATTGTAGTTTCAGCAGGTCCATACATGTTAAATATCTTGCATGTCGAACTCAGATAAGATTTCAATTTTGCAACTGTTCGAGGAATCATAGCATCACCTAATTAATTAACAACAATAGTTGAATGTAAAATGTGAATAAAACACAACTTACCACCAGATATAATAGTTCTAAGTGATGATAGAGAATCAAATAGTTGATGTGATTCTACAAAGTCAGATATCATAAGAGTAAGTGTAGGAACAAAAATAACTGCATTAACAGATTCTTTTTGAATAACATTGATTAAAAGCATCGTATCATAATTACCACCAGGTGGTAAGAGGACAAGTGTTAATCCACAAGTGACTGGAATAAGTAGATCCATCAGATGAACATCAAATGAACATGAAGTAATTTGAAGAAATATATCATGATTGTTAACTATATTCAATTGAAGTAGTGATTGCATATGACCAATAAAGTTTCGATGACGAATTCGTACCTATTAATCAATAGATAATGTCATATGTGATAACTAAAACTTTATAATAGGGTAGTTCCATGGGGTGTCAAACACTTTTTACACAAAGTCCTCTAAATTACCTCATTCATATGTCGTTGGATAGAGCTCAAAAAGTTA
>JAJEKB010021035.1:1173624-1188598 GCA_022393335.1 Macrotrachela quadricornifera
CATGAGCATGAAGCGGAAAGGCACTGGTTGTTTATTGACATGAATTACATCTTTTTTGTTGGATGATTGACGAGAAATTTCATCACTTTGATAGAATGAGAGAACACTGTCGATTGCATCTCGAGATATTGGCTCATTTCCTTTAAAGCTAATTGGTCGCGCAAGTATTCCATGGTTTTCTTTCAGGTCTATAGCTTTCGAAGCTTGATAATCCGTACAATTGAGAAAGTTTGCTATTTTTTTGCGACCCCAAATATCTGGTGATAGAGTCAATAAACGCACTTGTTCATCGTATTCACTGACATAAAATAATAGTTTTAGCCGATCAATAAGTATGTTTTGTTCTTCAAGTGTTAAATCATCATTGACACTGTCCGAGGTCACGTGTGATAAAATGTTGTCTGCAGCGCGTCGAAAGATTGCCAGAGCATCATCGACTTTCTTTCGTAACGCATGGCGATGACGGATGTCACGAATTAAAGGGAAATCAACAAGTACAAACATTTGATTTAATAAATCACGAGCGTGCTCTAATGAATACTGAGTCTGAAGATCATCTGTACTCATCGCTGACGCAGATGAATCAGATGATTCTTTAGGTGAATGATTATCATCCAAAATACCGGTACCTTTTAAATCGTCGATCGAATCAGATTGCTTTTTTAAAGTCGATGACTCTTCAGTATTCACTTCTTCACTACGTAAGGATTTGAGCTGGGCTGTTTCATAATTGAAACATGATTTGCAAAGATTATTACCGGTTAACGAAACATTATCTTCAGTTTTTTCGGCGTACTGTTGCGCTATATAAGAAGCCAGCTCAGAGCTAATGATATGCTGTCCTTTCGGATGTGATGGATTTTGACCAATTTTCGTGCAGTGTTTATGTCTCGTGGGATGATCACACCATTTTGTACGAGTGCTTGACATTGCTAGAAAACGACTATGCTATTAAGAAACAACTTTTTTAAAGTGCTAGTTCTTAAAACCACCGTAGATCGCTCCAAAATATTGAACTTGTATGATAACGAATGTTGACGAAATTTATCGAATACGCAATAGAAAAACTACTTTGTCTGAATCAGTGCAAAGGATAGCTTCGATAAATGTACGAGTCCAACAGTACGTAAGCTGTTTTATATATAAGTATATTCTGCGTATTAATGACACCAACGTATATACGATAGTATAGTAGAGGTCGAGCACGTGAGAGAAGATCTTTACGCAGAAATTAGAATCAAAGGAGACTGCTAAGTTTAAGACACTATGAGTGTTCTCTATCTATTGATTAAAACATTAAAAGAAAAAGAATCTATGTATGTAAAAGATAACGTCATACTAACAATTCCAACATGCTACGTGCTGCCTTCATTTGGTAGATTGTATTGCCAATTAAAAGTATCAAATCATACATACCAAGAACTGGAGGGAGAGCACAAAAGAGAATATGTATAGAGAAAAAATGTGCATGATAATAAGAAGAATCAAAGTGAAAAAGCAGAGGAGTAATGTACGTGACGAAATGTAATGACTTAGGTTCTCGTCCCGTATCAAAACTACAATTCGAAAGGTATTTTATTTTATCATAAAATACAAACTTTAAAATTGGCATCTATGCGAATGTTCTATACTTCGATAAATAAAATTACTTGATTAAAGTCAATCTTAAATCATGCAGTCTTAAAAAAACGTGAATTAAATAGTCTGATGTAAATATTTGTCATGTAGTTGAGATCAAATTTTTTGCTACGTGTATATAGTAGAAAGAAGTAGAATACTAGGTTTTTATATTATGTATGAAACTCATCAAGCACTACACGATGAACTATTCATTAGCTAATATGATCGCACAGGTATCAAGTCTGAATAACTTTTCGAAATTATTCACTATCAGTGTTATTTTCATTGTAGGGTATAGATACTAGATAAGATGAGATTTGATATAAATGAAATTTTTATTGACGATTCGAAGCGTAAGCAGTTACTTCACGATGCCATATGATCGATTTTTTAATTTATATTAAAGTGTCAATAAGACGATATTGTCCATAGTCACATGAGCAAAAGTGAAAAAATGGCTATATAGACCACGGTTATAAGAAAATGTCTGTGCTTATATCTTAGCTATTTTCCATTGGCTGAAGGATATCTTATATAGCGTTCGATAGAGCAAAGTTCGCTCTACAAAACCTACTATGTGGCTAAATGCGGGAATTCGGTTTAAGAGATTTATCCTAATCAACTTTTGAAGGCTATTTTCGTCAATGACTGAGTATATCCTGGGTACTCTATTTTTTTACTAGATTATCGACTACCGAAAAATAGTACATATACGGATGCGCGAGGTCATGACGAACAAGAATATATGATTAGAAGCAATTTTAATCCTTACCGTTCAAAAACAATTTGACAAAATGTGTACCATGTAATTTCATTTACCTTATAAATTCCTTAGAGAGGTAAAAATTTGTGATAGGGATATCTCGAGAATGGTCAATCCAAATACTCTGATTTTTTTACTGTATTACTAACTTTTTGAGCTCTATCCAACGACATATGAATGAGGTAATTTAGAGGACTTTGTGTAAAAAGTGTTTGACACCCCATGGAACTACCCATAGTTATTGGTTGTATATCAATACCATTAGGATATATTCAAGTTACATTTTGGTCAATTGCAGCTGAAAGACAAATGAGAAAAATCCGAAATATTTTATTTCATGCAATATTAAATAAAGAAATAGCATATTTTGATATGAATAAAAGTGGAGAACTTAATACAAGATTAACTGAGTATATTTTAGAAAGTTTTTGTTTTTATGCAATTAGTTTTTTTTTCTATTAATATAATTTAGAGATGTAAATAAAATACAAAATGGAATAGGTTCGTATTATTAAAATAGAAAATTTGAAAAAAATAAATTGTTTATATTTTGTACATATAGGAAATAAATTAGGAGTTGCTGAACAAAATATATCAGTTTTTATTGCTGGTATTGTTCTTGGTGAGTTTAATGAACGTATATTTAAGTTAATAGAAGATTTTTCTTTTAGGCTTTATCAAAGGTTGGAAATTTACATTAGTTATTTTATCTGCATCACCTCTACTGTTTATTTCTGCCTTTTTTTTTACTCGAGTAAGTATTTATTTACTAATATAATTGCTAAATTTATCTTGATATATTAGTTAACTGCAACATTAACATCAGAAGAACTTCGATCATATTCAAAAGCTGGATCAATAGGTATATATCATTATTTTTCTTTTCTCACATCTATTGAGAATGAATGATACAATTAATAAATCCTAAAATGTTTAATAGTAATTGAAAAACGGATGTATATCTTCCTTAATCGATTTATTGATAATATAATAAGGGGTGTATTGTATTTCACATATTAATAAATTGATTTTTTCATAGCTCATGAAGTATTAAGTAATATTCGTACTGTTTATTCATATAATGGATCTGAATATGAATCAGCAAGGTAAAAAAGAATATTTTATATTTTTAAATTGAATAAGATCAATTTGATTTAAATAGATATGAAAAACATTTAAAAGAAGCAAAAAAAGTTGGTTTTAAAAAAGGAGCTATAAATGGAATATTATATGGATTTATATGGTTAATTGTCTTTTGTTCATATGCTTTAGTAAGTAATAAAAATTAATAATATTTTTTTTTATTTATCGATTATTATCTAGGGTTTTTGGTATGGTGGTAAATTAATACGAGAAGAAAATTATAGTATTGGTGATATTTTAACAGTAAATATTTATATATATTTGATATTAAATTTAGATTTATTTTTATTTAATAATTTAGATATTTTTTAGTATAGTTACATCAGTATTTAGTTTGGGTCAAACTACACCACATTTAACAGCATTAGCACAAGCACGTGGTGCTGCTTTTACATTATGGAAAATTATTGATACTCCAAATAAAATAAATAGTGATTCAACAGAAGGTATTAAAGAAGGAAATATAAATGGAAATATTCAATTTATGAATGTAACATTTTCTTATCCATCAAGATTAAATGTATCTGTTCTATCAAATATATCAATTGAAGTTAAATGTGGAGAAACAATAGCATTTGTTGGAAGTAGTGGTTCAGGTAAATCAACATGTTGTCAATTAATTCAACGTTATTATGATGTTATTCTGGGTAATATTTTAATTGATGGTCATTGTATACAAGAATATAATTTAAATTGGTTAAGAAAACAAATTGGAGTTGTATCACAAGAACCAGTTTTATTTCAAAAAACAATTTATGAAAATATTCGAGATGGAAATTCAGAAGCAACAAAAGAAGATATTGAAAAATCTGCACGTATAGCTAATGCTCATAATTTTATAATGGATTTACCTGATGTAATATTTTTCAAATGAAATTTTTTTGAAATATTAATTATTCTTTTCTAGAAATATGAAACTCTTGTTGGTGAAGGAGGTACACTTCTATCAGGCGGTAAGTCTTTAATAATATATAATTTATATTTTTTCGATATATTTATAAGGTCAAAAACAAAGAATTGGTGAGTATTTGTTTGAGAATACATCCTATTTTGTAAAAATCGAGTTCCTGGAATCGAACGAAACTGATTACATAATAGGATGATTGCTCTGATTTTTTCTTTGCATATTTAAAATATCATTAAATTTTAGCAATTGCGCGTGCTTTGGTAAAAAATCCAAAAATTCTTTTATTAGATGAAGCAACAAGTCCATTAGATTCTGAAAGTGAATCCATTGTACAACAAGCATTAGATCAAGCAGCAAAAGGTAAATTAATATATTAAATATATTTAATTAAAATATTAATATATTTCTAGGTCGAACAACAATTATTATTGCACATCGATTATCAACAGTTATTAATGCATCGAAAATTTATGTATTTAATAAAGGATCTATTGTAGAAGAAGGTTGATATATTCTAGTTTGTTTTATTTCAATTAGATTTTATTATTAGGAAATCATCAAGAATTAATGTCTAAACATGGTGTTTATCACTCATTAGTAGAAATTCAAACATTACGAGCAAGTATTGATCAAATTAAAGATGATATATTAATAGGTAAATATTTAATAAAAAAAAAGAATTGAAAATCTTTAATTTGAATTTTATAGATAATAATCATTTGGATCGAATGATATCAAAATCTGATGATACTCATTCATATAAAGATAAAAATATTACTGAAGAAGAAGAAGAAGAAAATAATAAAGTAAGATTTTATTTTTAATGTAATATTATATTTAATACAATATTTTACTTATATTTAGTTAAAAAAAAGAAAATTTCCATTTTTTACTATGATGAAATTAAATAGTCCAGAGATTTGGTATATTATTATAGGATGTATTGCTTGTATTTGTAATGGAGGTATTCAACCAGTTTTTGGTATTATATTTAGTAAATTAATAAATGTAAGTATTAGATAAAAGTGAGATCGATTTTAGTTTAAATGACATTGATCTTCTCATTTAGGTATTTGGAGAATGTGATAAAATAATTCAAGAACGAAATATTCTATTTTATGTTATTCTTTTTATTGGTTTTGGTTTTCTTATGTTAATTACGAATTTTATACAAGTAAATTTAATCGAAATAATAATTAATTTAATTAATCTATTCGATTTTTTTTTTTAGAGTTCGTTTTTTTCTATATCAGGTGAAAGATTAACTGAACGTATTCGAGCAAAACTTTTTCGTATATATCTTCAACAAGAAATAGTTTATTTTGATGATCAAAATAATAGTACTGGAGCATTATGTACACGTCTATCAACGGAAGCATCAGCTGTACAAGGAGTATGTCATTTTTCTATTTAATATATATAATAATTTTTTTTCTTCTATAGGCTACTGGTATTCATATGTAGGTGTTTCAATTAATAATTATTGTAATAAATAATTTTCATTTAAGAGGAACAATATTACAAAATTTTTGTAATTTGGGAACGGCTTTAATTCTTTCATTTGTTTATGGATGGACATTAACTTTAGTAGTTTTAGCATTTCTTCCATTAATTATATTATCAGGATATCTTGATATGTATTTTTCAATTGGTTTTGTTAAAAAAAATAAAAAAACATTAGAAAATGCTGGAAAGGTAATTAAAAAAATACAAAACTAAATAAATAAATTTGTTTTATTTTACAGATTGCTGCTGAAGCAATACAAAATATTCGAACAGTTGTTCAATTAACAAAAGAAAAACAAATAGAAAATGAATATCAACAATTATTAACTAGTCCATATAAGTAATAAAATAATAATAATAATCTAAATTTATTTTTTCTTTTATTTTAGATCTGCTTTAAAAAATGCATATATATCCGGTTTATTATATAGTATATCGAATTCAGTTATGTTTTTTATGCAAGCTGCATTATTTGCTTTTGGTAGTTGGATGGTTAATCGTGGTAATATGACATTTGAAAATGTTTTAGTGTAAGAGAAAATATTTTTAAATAAAAATAAACTAATTAATTTTTATATTTAGTGTATTAAATGGTGTTCTATTTGGTGCTATGGCTGTTGGTGCAACTGTTTCATTAGTACCTGATTATTCAAAAGCAATAGCTGCTTCGAAAATTATTATTGATATTTTTGAAAAAGAATCAAAAATTAATGAAAATGAAATTGATGAAAAAAAAATTGTTAGTAAAAATATTTGATTTATTTTTATTTATGTATAATATAATTATTATTCTAGATTAATTTTAAAGGTGATATTGAATTTAAGAATGTATATTTTAATTATCCAAATCGTTCAAATCTTTTAAAAGGTTTGAATTTAAAAATTCTTACAGGTATAATTACAACAACAAAAAGAAAAAGAATTTTCTTAATACAATATTAAAATTTTAGGTCAACATGTCGCACTTGTTGGATCAAGTGGTTGTGGTAAAAGTACTTGTATACAATTAATACAACGTTTTTATGATGCAAAAGAAGGACATATAGTAAATAATAAATATTGTAATGTATTGAACTGTTTTTTTTTTTGTAATTTCTTAGTTAGTTGATAATTTTGATATTTGCAAAATTAATCGAAAATGGTGGAGATCACAAACAGGATTAGTTTCTCAAGAACCAATATTATTTGATGGAACAATAAAAGAAAATATAGCTTATGGAGATTTATCACGTGAAATATCAATGAATGAAATTATTGATGCAGCAAAAAATGCTAATATACATAATTTTATTAACAGTCTTCCAAAAGTAAGCTTAGATACTTTGTTTTTACATGATTCTCATGAACTGATTTGAAACAGTAACTAGGACGTAATCACATCGAAAATCATCTTTAAGAAAACAAAAATTTTCATCAGAAAATAATTGAAGGAGATTTGTACTAACTTTTTATTCGAAAAAAAGGTTTTCTATGGATAGTACAGAATATACAATGTTGTTTGTCAACTAAATAATTATCAACATGATAGTTTACAATTGATTTCCAATTATATAGATGATATTTCCATGGAATTACTAAATGCCATATCTTCTTTTGGAATTTTGAAGTTACAATTTAACAGTCACTATAAATTCTGTTCAAATGATTAAGATGACATTATTTGTTTTTATAGTGAACAGCGGCTTTCAACCAAAAATTTTGCTTTGCTTGTATAAAAAATACTTGATTCTTTGTATCTCTCAAACATATATTCATTTGACTTGACTCAATTTCGCATGTTTTCTCATTTTGTATAAGATGGATTTATATTTCTCTTTTGTTCACAATGATATTTCTTATATAAAAAATAATTCATCATGCATTGTAGGGATATGATACTGATGTTGGTACTAAAGGAACTCAACTAAGCGGTGGCGAAAAACAACGAATAGGTTAGTTTAGTAGCAAAAGTTTACTGTGTTGAATAATATCAAAATATTCTTTTAGCTATAGCACGAGCTTTAATTAAACGTCCAAAAATTCTCTTATTAGATGAAGCAACAAGTGCATTAGATTCTGAAAGTGAATCAATTGTACAACAAGCATTAGATCATGTAGCAAAAGGTATATGATATTCTTATCATAATTCCTTTATCTAATAATTATTAATTTATTTATTTTAGAACATACAACCATAACTATTGCTCATAGATTTTCAACTATTCGTAATGCTGATTTAATATTCGTTGTACAACATGGTCGAATTGCTGAATATGGAAAACATGATGATTTACTTGAACAAAGAGGACTTTACTATAAATTAGTACAATTACAAGCTAAAGAATAATTGTTATAAAAATGTAAAAAGATTTGAAATAAAATTTTTCGTTTTATCTAAATGTTCTACAGTAGTTATGAATAAGTTTATCTAGATTTTGATGTTTATTAAAAATAGAGAACTTCAATCGAATTCAAGATTTAATTCTGTTTTCTATTATCGATGAAATTTATCAAATTTTTTATTTTTAAAATTTTTCTTTCATTTAGAGGTGTAAGCCGAAGGATTGAAGGGCGACGACGGCTACATTTAAAATTGAAGTATTCTTTTGAGAAAAAGAGATTGCTATTTATTTCAACCCTTGTTTATTACTTTCTCAATAAAACACATGTTATATAACTGAATTTTCTATTATAACGCGTTAGGTATTTTTATGCCAAGAAAAAGGGTTTTATTCAAACTATCGTTTGTTTTTGTCAAGCGACATGCATCGATAAGTAATAGTCACAACTAAAAAAACATAGATTACAGTCCATGAAAATTAAAAATATACCCTTTGATTTCTTTTATTCGTATTACTATACGTTTTTATCTATTAACATGTTATATATAGGAAGAAAGCTCAGGATGCTCTGCATCTTGTGACATATCTACGTTAAACATCAAATGCAATTTAAAATGCAAAAGATATATTGGAAAAAGCAATTGTCATCTGCTTTTTACAGAGTTTTGTATATTGTAGCGATTTTGATTTCGCATATATGTTAGCATAAGTGAATGAGGAAACGTTGATTTTTTTTCCAAAAGGCGCATCGTGAGAAGCTCTACAAAGTTGTTTTATCTAATTGTTTTTTGCCTGTTCTGACGGTTTTTCCTATACTCAAAATGAGTAGTTTATATTTTAGTACTAATGCCGATGAGAGTAAAAATGTTGGAAGACATTTTTGTCTTGCATGTACCTCAACATAGAAAAATGATGAAATATCGAATTTTCTTTTGAAAGAAGTACCATTGAAAGTTCTACAAAATTACTGTAGACAAAATCCTATATGCAATCAAAAAGTCTTCAGAGTATTTTCAGAGATGATAGGAAGCGACACCGCTATATGAGTTGTTCATTTTGAGTATGAGAAAAACCATCAGAAAGGTAAAACGAAATTTGGTCATACAGCTCTTGTAGAGCTTTTCACGGCCTATTTTTTGGAAAAAAATTCAACGTTTTATCATTTATTTAAACCCAGATATATGTGAAATAAAAATCTGTTATAACATTATGGACATCGTGTAAATGAAAAAAAAAGTATCCCTTTTTGTTCTAAAACGTTTTATACTTTAAGCTGCCTTTGATGTTCAATGTAAATATACCAAAAGATGCAGTGCGTTCTGGGTTTTCTTCCTATATATAATAAGTTAATAAATAAAAATGTGTAGTCATAAATGACAAAAAAATCGAAGGGTATATTTTCAATTTTCGTGGACTAATAACAAAAACGATATCATGAAAAAGTAATATTCACCATTATAATTAGAATATATTCGCAAATCAGTAATTGTATTGATAACTAAAAATTTACTAAAAATATTGATGATTGAAATAGTGCTGGTAGTATTAATAAAAGTTAGTGTTTTTTACTGAAAACAAAAAATTTTTTCTTTGCGCATTTATGAACAATACATATGATTGATTAAAAATTTTACGAATGGAAAATAACGAGAAAATGTGCGATATTTATAAACGTCTCCAGCGGGGGCTCAGCCGTACAACTTACACTTCTAATCTCACGTCAAAACATCGTCATTCAATTTGTTGGTCAACACCATTCCATAGTCGAAAATTCGAATAAAATGCCTATAACTTCAGACAGATTCGCTAACGGGAGTTATCATTTTGAGGCTTTTCATATCTCATTTAGGTCTATTTATAGCCAAAAAATGAAGTCTAAACTCGCTTATCACCTCGAGAGATTTCCTCGTAAGACTTGTCCATATAGTTGATTCATTTTCCTAATTTATCTGATTAATTCTAAGATGAAATTCATGAATACGATTCTATTTTAGTTATTTATTGTTTTATTTTATTTTTCAACGCCAAAAATGTGAAAGAATTCGATTAAAATGTTTGAGAGTATGATGAAATAAGTTTTGAGCCAAGAAAAAACACGGAATTGATCTCGGTGGCTTTAATTGATAGAAAAAAGATTGAAATGAGCCCGATTATTTAGATTTGTTAAAACAAAAAAATATTCAGTTTAATCAATCTTGAGGGTGAGGATGAGGTAACATCTATATCTTATAGATACACGGCTTATAAATTTTTCTGTACGATGTGTACAAACATGTTTTTCTTGAACGAAAACTTTTAGATGGTTTTCAGTAGTATATGTAGAACATTCACTCCATAATCCTCGAGACAGCTCGTAGAAAAAAATAGTAACATAACTTTCGCGTATCTTCTCATATATACGCGCTTCTCTATGACAGATGAGTTTAAAATAATCTTCGTAATTAAATTAATTATTTCTTTGTTTTAATAAATCTAAGTTACTGGGCCCATTTTTCTCTTTTTATAAAAAATATTTAAATTGTCGGGCTCGTTTATTTTCGCGGCCTTGAAAGTCATTCATTGCAATGAATAGATATTTGACCAATTGATGATGCGACGAATAGACGTGCGACGAATTGATCTTACATCAAGTTTTTTTGAAAAACAAAAACATTACCATACACATAATTTGCGTGCAGCTTCTGTGATTTTGGTCGATTGCTTTGCTCAATATTCCATTTATTATCTTTGTTTTTACAAGAAGGTCCATGACTCAGTCGAATAAATTTTTAGATACCCAT
The DNA here is from genome assembly GCA_022393335.1 of Macrotrachela quadricornifera. Lineage (NCBI taxonomy): Eukaryota > Metazoa > Rotifera > Eurotatoria > Philodinida > Philodinidae > Macrotrachela > Macrotrachela quadricornifera. Next base: position 1,184,665 of record JAJEKB010021035.1, read on the forward strand.
ACTCCCGAACATTTTGATCTCTTATTTTATTAGTAGGACCGAAGCTCATGAGATGAAACTACTATACCCAAAATTTTAGCTCGATTGATCATATAACAAAATAATTATGAGAATCACACTGATGGCTAACCACTGCTTAAGCAAAGTAAAAATTATATCAACAGCTGATAATCTTGACATCCAAGGTAGACATTTTAGATGCAATAATTTATTAAAACGTGTGGTCGTGTCTGATCCTACGAATATCATTCAACCATCTCAAATTTCACAAAAACTTGCTTTTCCATCAATATCCAATGATGATCCAATAGTATCAAAAGCTTTCGTCTTTTATCGATATTCCAATTTGAGAGAATGTTCTTCAACTCATTTTATGATGAAAAATAGGTAAACGTTTATAACTAGATACCAATGTCATCATATATATTCTAGATTCAGTGCCGTTACTGGATTAGCTTGAAACTTAAAACAATTAGCCTACACATAAAAATGGGCGACATAAATTTTTCTCCATCAAAACCTATTTTAATGAATATTCTCCTATTATGCACTGACGGCTCTACATTTTAATGGTGGAAATGGCCCAGCTACGGATAGTTATGAATTTTAATGACTATTTTGTCATTATTTCCTTGATTGGGCTATGTTGAAATTTAAATCGTCTAAACGCAAATAAAACACTACTCTACATTGTCAGACTTGCAGTACCGTCAACATATACCACTGAATAACCAATGTAACCACACCTACAGATATGTCTCAGCAGTTTTCACTTTCGACGCAGTCAACCACACTAGAAAAAAAGGTCTACATTAATCCATTCTATCAGATATCAAATGATGCTATTCAATCAGAATAGCTACAACGCTTTTTGTTGGCTTCTGTTTCCATACTGTCTGCAATCGTGCGTCATCGAGAGGAGGTTCCCTTTATCTTACTACACATGGTTATTTCGAACTTACAGATAGTCGTATGCCATTCCGCTATATTCGCCGCTGCCCAGGAAGACAAGAATTTGAAAAAACGCGTTTACACGCACCAGTCGGGAACCGCGACTGTAAGCTACACACACTGATAAATAAAACGGCAAAAACGTCGTTTTGGCGTGAAATTGACACTTTCATAGCGTTTAAACGGTAAAAAATTGATTCTTTTTAGCGTTTACACACGTTTTCTTTCTAAAAATTCAAAAACTTTAAAAACGACGTGTGTAAACGCTGAAAAGAATCAATTTTTTACCGTTTAAAAGCTATGAAAGTGTCAATTTCACGCCAAAACGGCGTTTCTGCCGTTTTATTTATCAGCGTGTGTAGCTTACGGTCGCGGTTCCTGACTGGTGCGTGTAAATGCGTTTTTTCAAATTCTTGTCTGCCTGGGTGTCGGCATCATTTGATCAATATTTCTTAAATATTAAAGAAAAGTACTCCATTTTCTCATTATTTCAATCATGTAACAACAAAGGAAATTTAACCACCACAATCACTGAGACTGATTTCAAAATTCTACGATATTACTGTTTCCCATCTGACTTAAGCGTCCATCATCTAAAATTTGCTTTCGCGCTTTCCCATTGAAATACACAGTTCCAAAAATCACTCACAACTTCACAATAATATCAAGCTAGAACATCGCACCAGAATATTTTCCCTTACACTTAAAACATGACCTTCAACGAAAAGATAAAGAATACTAAATGACCACTTATCATTATCTTTTCAATCTCCTTCTTTTCACCAAGACCAATACCAATTCATCTTAAACATCTACTCAGCGTTTCCCAAACCCCAAACACAAAAACTCCAAATAATTAATCTTTTCCGCATGCAACACAGTTTTCACTGAACCCTAATCTCTCCCTAATCATGTATTCCAAAAACTTTCGTGTACGATTGCAACTGAAATAAGTTATTCTTTCATAAAAGTGTTATTTGTTGTCACAGCCAAACTTTCATGGTAATATTTTCACTTAATGTTTCCCAATCCGACGCTTCGCTTCCAATTCATTACCATTGTATTCCAACTCTAAGATTCATAAGTGTCTATGAGAGAATAGTGAAAATATCAGAGAGAAAGGTAAACTGAAAAATATATTCACATTGTTTTCTCGGAAGGCATCGGCCAGTGCTTTCGCTCCTTCACCGCCGATATCATTTTCTCTAAGATTGAGATTAGTGAGCGTCTATGAGAGAATAGTGAAAATATCAGTGAGAAAGGTTAAGAGAAAAAGATGTTCACCTTGTTTTCTCGAAAGGCATCGGCCAGTGCTTTGGCTCCTTCAGCGCCTATATGATTTTTTCTCAGGTTGAGATTACTGAGTGTCTATGAGAAAATAGCGATGAGAAAGATAAACAGAAACAACTATTCACCTTGTTTTCTCGGAAGACATCGGCTAGTGCTATGGCTCCTTCATCGCCGATACCATTCTGTGCCATATTAAGATCAGTGAGTGTCTATGAGAGAAAAGTGAAAATATCAGAGAGAAAGGTAAACTGAAAAAGATATTCACATTGTTTTCTCGGAAGGCATCGGCCAGTGCTTCGGCTCCTTCATCGCCGATATCATTCTCTTCTAGATTCAGATTGGTGAGTGTCTATAAGAGAATAGTGAAAATATCAATGAGAAAGGTAAACAGAAAAAAATATTCACCTTATTTTCTCGGAAGGCATTGGCCAGTGCTTTGGCTCCTTCAGCACCGATAGCATTCCATGACAGATTGAGATTAGTGAGTGCCTGTGAGAGAATAGTGAAAATATCAGTGAGAAAGGTTAAAAGAAAAAGATATTCACTTTGTTTTCTCGGAAGACATCGGTCAGTGCTTTGGCTCCTTCGACGCCGATATAATTCCCTTCCAGATTGAGATGAGTGAGTGTCTATGAGAGAAAAGTGAAAATATCAATGAGAAAGATAAACAGAAACAACTATTCACCTTATTTTCTCGGAAGGCATCGGCCAGTGCTTTGGCTCCATCATCGCCGATATCATTCTGTAACAGATTGAGATTAGTGAGTGTCTATAAAAGAATAATGAAAATATCAGTGAGAAAGGTAAAGAGAAAAAGATATTTACCTTGTTTTCTCGGAAGGTATCGGACAGTGCTTTCGCTCCTTCAGCGCTGATAGCATTCCATGACAGATTGAGATTAGTGAGTGTCTGTGAGAGAATAGTGAAAATATCAGTGGGAAAAATAAACTGAAAAAGATATTCACATTGTTTTCACGGAAGGCATGGGCCAGTGCTTTGGCTCCTTCAGCGCCGATACGATTCAGTTTGAGATTGAGATGAGTGAGTGTCTATGAAAGAATAGTGAAAATATCAGAGAGAAAGGTAAACAGAGAAAGATATTCACCTTGTTTTCTCGGAAGACATCAGCCAGTGCTTTGGCTCCTTCAGCATCGATATGATTTCCTTCTAGATTGAAATTAGTGAGTGTCTATAAGAGAATAGTGAAAATATCAGTGAGAAAGGTAAACTGAAAAAGATATTCACATTGTTTTCTCGGAAGGCATGGACCAGTGCTTTGACTCCTTCAGCGCCGATACGATTCAGTTCGAGATTGAGATCAGTGAGTGTCTATGGGAGAATAGTGAAAATATCAGTGAGAAACGTAAACAGACAAAGATATTCACCTTCTTTTCTCCTAAGGTATCGGTCAGTGCTTTGGCTCCTTCATCGCCGATATCATTCCGTAACAGATTGAGATTAGTGAGTTTCTATGAGAGAATAGTGAACATATTAGTGAGAAAGGTTAAGAGAAAAAGATATTCACCTTGTTTTCTCGGAAGGCATCAGCCAGTGCTTTGGCTCCTTCAGCGCCGATACCATTATCTGCCAAATTGAGATCAGTGAGTGTCTATGAGAGAATAGTGAATATATTAGTGAGAAAGGTAAAGAGAAAAAGATATTCACCTTGTTTTCTCGGAAGGCATCGGCCAGT
>JAJEKB010021035.1:1203598-1246347 GCA_022393335.1 Macrotrachela quadricornifera
GGTAAACTGAAAAAGATATTCACCTTGTTTTCTCGGAAGGCATCGGCGAGTGCTTTGGCTCCTTCAGCGCCGATATCATTAAATTGCAGATTGAGATCAGTGAGTGTCTATCAGAGAATAGCGAAACTATCGATGAGAAAGGTAAACAGAAACAAATATTCACCTTGTTTTCTCGGAAGGCTTCGGCCAGTGCTTTGGCTCCTTCAGCGCCGATATGATTTTTTCTCAGATTGAGTTTAGTGAGTGTCTATGAGAGAATAGTGAAAATATCAGTGAGAAAGGTTAAGAGAAAATGATATTCACGTTGTTTTCTCGGAAGGCATCTGCCAGTGCTTTAGCTGCTTCATCGCCGATATCATTCCCTTCCAGATTGAGATCAGTGAGTGTCTATGAGAGAATAGTGAAAATATCAGTGAGAAAGGTAAAGAGGAAAATATATTCACCTTGTTTTCTCGGAAGGCATTGGCCAGTGCTATGGCTGCTTCATTGCCGATAGGAGTATTATGCAGATTGAGGTGGATAAGTGTCTGAATGGTTGAATTTGAACTATCGCAAAATAGGGATTCGGATTGTTAAGTGTACGGTAGTGTATCGTAGGAGAACGGCGAGCAGTTTGATTCCTTGGTCACTGAGGTGTTGTTCTTCGAGATCGAGGACGGATGATGTCTGGTCGGAAAGGTGTGGGTTCAATTGAGAAGAGAAAGAAGTAAAAAATGCATACGAAGTTTTCGTGGATAATGCTGAGCAGGTGTTGTCGGTTCTGTGCGTTAGTTTTTTCGGCTGCATGGGCGGTTGTATTAAATGTCTGTTCAATTAATAGGAAATACGTTGATGAATAGATTGGGGAAGGTATCATACTTTGATGTTTGGTAAAGCTTTCGATAGATAATGTATGGTGTTCGGACTTATAGGATTGCCTGCTAGTTCGAACGCGGTTAAAGTCTGAATAAAAATGTGGATGAGTCGTGAAGTCAGGTTGATTGAAAAAAGGTTTTACGAAATTGATTTGTAACCCGTTTGATAGACCTTGTGCGATTAAGTCGTTTAGATGATTGTGTTCAAGATTCAGCTGTTTTATCGTCTTGGTAAAAGATATGTGCCTAGAATGAAGTTGGAGAGTGAAAATGTTACTTTGTTCCACTGGAGCATGGAAATCAGGTGTGCATTCTTTGGGTTGCAGATTTTGTTATGTGCCAAGTTAAGTACGATGAGAGTCTTTTTGAATGAATGAAAATATAAATGGAAGAGATGTAGTGACAGTAAAATTCACTTTATTTTGTTGTAAAGTTTCAAATAGAGTTTCGGCTCCTGAATCACCAATTTGATTGTTTGAGAGATCGAGGGTGGTGATTGTCTGCTTGGAAAGTGAGAATTATGATAGAAATGAAGTAACGATGAAAGTTACGGTGTTGTATTTTAATATCGTAGCTAGGTGCTTGGTTCCGTCGTCTGCGATTAGGTTGTTAGAAAGGTTGAGTGTTGTGATTTTCTACATGACGAATAAACACAAAATTAGGAATAATCAAAAAGTTTGAGTTATACCTCATTGTTCTGTATAGTATATGCGAGGTAATAGATTCCAACGCGACTAATTTGATTGTTAGATAGATTCAGTATAGTCAATGTCTGTGTAGAAAAACAAAAATGGAGATGAGGAAAATTTTAGTGAAAGGACTTTACAGTGTTCGTTACTAATCTGATAAAAAGATGTTTGAGACCATCATCCCCAATTTCATTAGAGCCGAGATCCAGTTCGTTGAGTGCCTGTATAAAAGAACTCAGGTGTGTACAAGAAAGATGAAGTATCAAAATTAAGTTTACAGTGCTATGTTCGATAGCTTCCGCAATATGTTTCATGCCAATGTGAGAAATTCGATTGCTGGATAGTTTGAGTGTGGTCAGTGTCTATGAGAGAAGTAAACATGTCAATGGGAGAATTGAGGAAAGAAAGAAGTTTACTTCGTTGTTGCGTAAAGTGGCAAACAGATGCTGTGTTCCTTCGTCTCCAATTCGATTGCTCGCGAGGTCGAGTGCGACGATTGCCTATTGAAAAAGGTAAAGATAAAAATAAAAGGCTACAAATTAAATGCACGGTATTTTGTTATGAATTCATAGTAAAATGTGCTCAGTATTATATAGAAAATATCAGTAGAGAGATTAAACTGCCAGTAGAAAATGCAATGATCAGTAAAAACTAGATTCGCTCAATAAATTAATCATTTGCTCAACACTAAGATTAATGTACTAATAATCAATACCTTTGCTCATATAAAAATTCATTTTCTCATTAAATGTGTTGTATTTGATCAGTAACTAAGTTTTGGATGAAATTACCTTTATGTAAACAGAAAATGATTGTCTCACTAGCTAGTGACGACGTAATTAGTTCAAATGTAACTTTTGCTTTTCTTTCCTGTTCTTCGCCTGAGGGTATTTTCCAACTCGTTTTTTTCCTTATGTCGTTGATTTTTTCCTGGTTAGTTCAGGTATATATACAATCTCTATTAGGAAAAACGATGTGTTTTAGTAGTAATCTTTTACTCTGATTAATCCTCAAGCATGTCATTACAATCTGGTTTGAAAATGGCAACAGCAATAGGAGTGATTGAAACACTAGCTTCTATTTTTCACAACGAAATGGATATAAGTGAAGCTGTTAATAGTGGAACAAACATAAGAATGAAAAAAAAGACAACTATATTGGATAAAAGGAACAGTACTTAGTAACAGCAAGGAACCAGAAGAAGCAATAAGAAAGGAAGATCAATGGAATGTTTATTGCACAAATACAACAAGTGAAGAGAGAAAAAAATATTTTGGATGTAACAAGTTTAATGTCTAGCATTTTTCAAAAAGTTTCTGTGTAAACATGTTGTGGCTATCGCAATCAGTTTAAACTACTCCATCACCACCTGCTGTTAAACATTTAAAAATGGGCGAAAAATATTGTCGTGGTCGACCCTCAAAAGCCAAAAAGGCGTTATCGATTCAGTAATTTTTTTACTTCTAATTGTCAGGTTTCTAATGAAATATATGAAGAAAAATCTGAACAAAAAATATTTAATTAGTGAGCAAAAAATTCCTAATTGCTGAGCAAAATAACAATTACACAATGAGAATTTATATTTATTTACTGTGCTAAAAATATTTTTTTACTGAGCATGTGAAAAAAAACATACTGGGCATTGCTATAAAATACTGTGCATGTAAATAGAACCCAAAATAAAACAATCTGAAGAAAAATTAAGATTTACTTTGTTATCTCGCAACGCTTCAGCGAGATATTTGGCTCCATTGTGTCCAATTTGATTCCCTGAGAGATTAAATGCTGTGAGACTCTGTGAAAAAAAAAACATGAGGATAATAAAGTTCAGGAGAGAAAGAGATATACCTTGTTCTGTTGGAGAGCACCAGCTAATTGTTGGACTCCCTTATTATTGATTCGATTATTTCCAAGTTCGAGTGTAGTGATTGTCTATGAGGGATAGCAAAGATACAAGTGAAAGAAATAAAGAGAAATTGAAATTTACCTCATTATCTCGTAAACCGTCAGCTAGACTTTCAGCTCCATCTTGCCCAATTTCATTCCACGAGAGATTAAGTAGGGTCAGTGTCTATATTAAAACTAATGCAAAGGAGAAAATTCAAGAGAAAGATTTTCACGTTGTTATTATGTAAGATCTCAGCCAGATGTTGAGTACCTTCCACTGTGATTTTATTCGATTGAAGGTCGAGCGTGCTCAGTTTCTGTGTTGAAATAGGAAGATGTAAGCAAGCCAGAGAAAAGTGAGTATTAGGTTTACTGTGTTGTTTCGTAGTGCATGCGCCAGACGTTTAGCTCCATCGTTTCCTATTTGATTATCATCAAGTTTGAGTGTAATGAGTGTCTGTACGAAAAAACAAAGATGTTAAGGATCTAGACGAGAGATTAAAGAAATCCACAATATTATGCCGGAAAGCATCAGCAAGATAGCGAGCTCCTATATCTCCAATCTGATTGTTTGAAAGATTGATTTCGATGAGTGTCTACACGAATAAATGCTGATTACAATAAGTGTGATAAAAAGTGGGAAATTTGAACCTCATTATTCACGAGACAATTAGCAAGAAATTGAACACCGTTATCGCCAATTTTATTGTGACTGAAGTCGATTCTGGCCAGTGTCTGTGTGAGAAAGTGAAAATACATACGATGAAAATGAGGAGAGTATAGAATTCACCTTGCTGTGTAAGAAGGTCTCAACCAGATACTGAATTCCCACATCCCCAATGTGATTCTTAGAAAGATTGAGTTGTGTGAGTTTCTATGTGAGACAAAGTAAATGCAAATGAAATTGGTAAAGAGATAATATAGTTCACCGTGTTGTTCCGTATTGCATTGGCAAGTTGCTGTGCTCCTTTGTCGCCGATTTGATTATTAATAAGCTCGATTTTTTCTTCTGTCTGTAAGAAAAAGTGAAGAAATATATGCGAGAGATTGATAGTAAAGAGACTTTTTTCTAATAAGCTAGGTGATATGGCTATAATTAGAGGTGATACTCGACCGGATATCTTTTGCAGCACAAGTTAGAAGTTTAAAATGCTTTATATTAGAAGAATAACAAATAACTAGAGAAGCATCGAGATAGGTTGTTGAGGGTGATCCTTCTTGAATTAATATGTGAATTTACAAATGAGACAATGTATGAAATATATTGCGTGAGATTACTGTTTCTCGTATGACTTGCTATACATGTGCGTTTGAGACTGTGATCTTGGATTTGGAGTGCTACGTAGATGCACAGTTGGCATTTGAAACGGGCTTTGAGAGTCGAATATGTTCTCCCCTACGACTTGGTTTTGTGGATGGAGAAATTGATTTCGAATTTTTGTTTGGGATTAGCTTTGAGAGGTATGTCGGCTTTGAAATCTTAAAGATGAGGTTTTCGTGAGGACTTTAGATTTCTGACTTCTATTTTTGATCTTTCTTCACTCTCTTCATCGTATTGATACTTTGTCACTAAAAGTAGTACAATACTCTTTCAATCGCTTCCTTTCTGCCTTATCCTATTGGTCACTATAGAATAATGAGTAATAAGCAAAATAGAACTCTTTCATTTTAGCATGTCGTACGATATTAAGAGAAGAAGCCAGATATTCACACTTTCTGTTCCTTTGCACCCCATATATAAATGCGTATGTTTTTAATAAAAACTAGTTGCTATGGTATACGAAGTCTTTTGTCGTTTGGATATTCTAAATATACATTTGTGCGCTCGTTCCAAGCTTAAAATTTCCACAATTCCAAAGCAGACTAAAAATCACATCAATACTGCGTCTATGCGTTAAGGTCAAAACAAACTAATAAAACGTCTTATAACTGGTTGGCTAAAGACGAGAATAGCAGTAATCTTTTACAACGGACGTTGATCCATTTCAGCTACTGCCCATTTCATAAAAAAAAAGGCGGGTGGGCAGTTTTTCAATAACTCTTGGTAGGAACAAGATAGAGAGCTACAGTTTTCACCATTGAAAAGAGAGGATGGAGACGCATCGAACTGTATATTATAACATAATTTGACATAGCTTTTTCAAAGACTTGCCGTGATGGTTTTGAAAACGAACATAATCCGTAAGATGACTACAGTCATTGATGAACCCTTTCGTATGGATTTGAACCGCTAACAAAAGATCTACAAACTATACACAAGGTCAAGAGTTTTAGGTCTATTCATTCAGCACTTATAAGTATCCTACTCGAAATTTTTAGCCGATTTTTCCATTAATTTCTGTGAAAAAAATCATTTTTTTGCGTTTTTCTTATAAAATAGGAACTTAATTTTCGCCATTTTTTTTAGAAAATTAATTAAGAAAACTTTAAAAAACCTCCTGGAAAAATCTGTATTATACGATTCGATGCACCTTCATCTCCTCTTTCCAACTGTGAAAGTCGCAGCTCTATATCCTGTTCCTATCAAGAATTATTCAAAAAATACCCACCCGCCTTTTATTTTGAAATGGGCAATAGTTACAATGTATTGAGAGAGTAAATTAAGAAAATAAATTCTATCCTTTTAGTGAGATTAGCTATAATGACAACTTCAACGATAAGTATTATTTTAAGAAATAAGTTGTATATTTTTTATTTATATCAGTCGCCAGCACTATGGCAGTGATAAGTGCGTTTCAAAAAATAGTAATAGTCTCGTCATTTAAATCAGTCTAAGCAACAACTGTATCTGTAGGTATTATTTTAAAAATACAAGGAAATAGTTTATTAGATTAGTTCTCAGATAATTATATGGATGTACTGATCGATAGATAGTACGAAGCTGATCAGACAGACGGATAGAGTTCGAGAAACTGACATCCCCCATAGAGGTAGAATCAATCTGGATTTTTTACAACCATACTGACACCAATCTAAGTGGAGCAGATCAGCCGGTTATCTACACCAATTTCATACCTGAAGTAATTATACATGGATGAATGCAAGTAGAACAACTTTACAGAAATATAAAACACGCGCAAGAAATGGCAGATTGTGTATGCATGAGAGTTACTTGAGAATGGTGTAAACATATTGTCCGCAGTTGTTGATTCTCTTTCTTTAGTCGCGTTTCGACAGCGTGCTTATTCTGTCCGATAGCTTATTATGTGTCCTCCCTACTCGTAAATGAACTGTTTCCTTAGAAATAATTGGATATCACTTTGAAAACGATGGCCAAGAAAGGTTTTCAAAACATATATATTGTTACGACCAGTACGTTGTTCAGATACGATCATAGGATATGTCTTCCATTACCTGTATAATTTTATGCGTGTATTTACGTTCTTCATCTTTTGTCTTATTATTAGTCATGTGCTGGATTTTGCACTGTCATATATGTCTGTGTGATGGACTTCTGCTTTTCTTTCTTTCAACTTGTTTTATACGATTTTTTTCGTATTCATGATCTACGACACCTCCTCTTTCTGTTCCACTCTGTCTATATAGCTGCTACATTCTTGCCAAAAAGTGCGGGCTTATCTAGTAATAAACTAAAGTGAGATTTAAATCTCACACATATTTTGGACGAAGAGCATCTGAAGGAAATCTGTCCCTACTTTTTCAAGAGAAGTTCTTTGTCATTTTTTTCGGTTATATATTATTTAACTGATTGCTATATATCTTGAAAAATATGGTTTCTCGCAAGTTTCCTATACGCTCTAGGATAATTTCTATAAATAAGCACTGAGTATACTAACAGAGAACATATCGAAGAATATTCTGGTAATATATATGAACGATTTTGCGTCTCTAGTAATCTTATTGAACTAAGTTACTGAACGTAGCCGCTCAAACAACACTGAACTAACTTAAGCTTTTTCTTGAAGGTTTAGAGAACAAATTAAAAAGACATTTGTTCAGCAAACACGGCTTACATTATAAATCTTAAATAAATTTTACTTTCTACAAAATCAATTTAGAAAAAGCATAAAAGTTCTCAAAAATGTCATTAACTTTCGAACGATTTTTCTAGTATCTAGAAAAATGTTTGATTTATTGTAAAGCAGAATTTTAATCCAGATTCTGAAAAAACAATTTCCGAACTAGCTGAAAAATCAACAAAGATTTTTAAAAATATTTCAAAACTATTTCCAGTTTCAGAGAAAATCGCTTTAGATTTTACAAAAACGAGAAACTCAGCATTACTTCTTAAAACACTATTTGAACAGGAATGGTTGTAGAGTTATTGTTCAGCCATATATAGAAGTTAGTCAACGATGTGAGGAACTCTGCTTTTTCAGCAGCTGTAGCGAGTGTGTGAGTTATATTAAGAGTGCAGCTAGAGCATACATGTTTTTTGTAATGTAATGAAAACAAGCAATAAATTATTCTTTGTTGCTCATGAGATGATAAATATTTTTTTTTTCATGAGAGTATTTTCCGTACTTATCATTTTTTTGCATTTTGAACGCTATTCACTATCCCTCATATATTGTCCTCACTTTCAAAATTGGCCGTTCACTTTGAGACATTTTTCTTATAATAAAATTGTTCATTTTATATAGTTACACTTTTGTTAGAATATCTGCATATTCAATTAACTATTTACGAGCAGTTCTTTTGTATCTTTTTTGATATTTTTAAAGTATAATATATTAAGTGATACTTTTTTTTTTCGTAAGTGTGTATTCAGTTTTGTCCTAGAAGTAGAATCTGCATAAAGACGAAAAGTGGTAATAGATACTTTATTTTCTCGGGAACCTTCAAATACGCAGGCAGTTTGTTATTTAGAAATATCCATGTGAATACAGTCGCGATTTTTTAACTAGGAAATCGAAACTTTAACTTCAAATTTTCTTGAATATCGTATTTTTAAGAAAATACAAGACAACGGTTGAATTCGGATAGATATTTCTAGAATATCTTATCTTTTTTTCTGTAACCTACTCTCTATTTTTACAGTCAGGCTTCAGATTCGCAATATATATTAAATTCTCTTATCAGCTCGTTTACATTTCTGGAAATTTTAATTTTCAGTAGATATTTGTGTAATCATACTAATTTTGAGTAACTGATCTCGTAGAATATTTATGTTCGATAGCAAAATCTTTGATGGCATCAGATAGAGCGGGTTTCAAAGTAAGTTTATTACTGTTTGCACCGATAAAAGCTCATTTCTAGCCAAATGTTCGTAGGACGCACACAGTATTTCTTCTCTGTAATCAATCCTAAATAGCGATTTACATAAATTCGACCGTCGTGAATTGTAGAATATACTAAAATTAGCTTGTAAGAACTGAATTGAATCAGATTTCTTTGGTTTAAGTTTGGTTTAGCTCGGATTTGGGTCGAGCAGGATTAGTTCCATCTGTTCAGAGTTGGATGATAGATTCCAACTTAATTCTCGCACGATCAGAGGTGCTTCATTTGAGCTACTACTTATATGAATTAATACTAATTAATACATTTGTGGATCAAAATTAAATTTTCCATATTAATAAGTGAGTACTAGCACTTTTTACTACTGATATTAATGCCAAAACAATACAGAAGACCATTCATTACAGTAAGGAAAAGGGCAAAATCTAAGAGAGAAATAATAATCGCATTATGCCGTGCAGAAGTACCTATCATCATAAACACAGCTATTTTTACCGTTATGAAGAAAAAAAGCTATGTCACAGAGATGAAATAAGTATGTACAACAATCCATAAAAGTGCGTTTTATTTATGCCGAGGATATCACACTGTGACAAAATCGACGATTTTCCAATTAACGCCTGACTGTGCCCAACTATCTTTTCGAAATTAGTTTGAGTTCACTTTGGTTCATTTTTGGTCTCTGTTAACTAGTTATTCTTCAAGTTTAAGTGAGGTTAGTTATGCTTATTCTGTTCCGAGTCGACTAAATTGACTCACATAATGAAAGACGCAGCAGAGATGGAAAAGCTGAAGTCATTTTGGCTTTGATTTTACAAATTTCGATGAATCTCCTTTATCTCTCATACTTGTGCATCATTTATTCTCGAAGTATATTTCATTCTTAATCTCATACGAGCAGCACATGTCGAAATTAGCCGAAATCGACATATAGAAAATCAAAATAGTCTGGATTTTTTCTTTTCTATTATTTTCATCACTTCTGAAGTGTATTTAGTATATTCGGAGCATACCTGATCTAAAAAGTGGATCTGGAGATAATTAACTAATTCCGACCAGTATGATATTGTGGTCTTTCAATATTTACCAATGTTCAAACAGCTTTTTTCGACGTCATTCCGTCATTGAATGACGTCCACATCTGCTAGAAATGTTTTGCGAAACTCTGACATAGGTGGAGAATGAATTAGGAATATATGAAGATCTATTAAAAAAACACCTATAGCATCAGCACTGCCAAATTTTTGATAATTAGTAAGAAATCCTTATACAAAACATTTTTCGAGTTGCTGAAGAGTGTATAAGACGAAATTTTTTATTTCTTTTGCGTACCCAAAATGTTCGTGAGATAGTTAGCCAATTCATGATTAATTAACTATCAGAGATCGTACAGTGATCGATTTCATCTGTCAATCTTACACATACTACTGAATTTTACTAAATCACTATAGAAATATGATGGCTTCATTCATGTTCATTATCGTTTAAATAAACGATTTCATGCTTCTTGGCATTATATTAAGAGTTCGATTAGATTTGAGATAAACGGTCAGAAGTTTACATAGATGGACTCATTTCTGACAGAAATAAATTCTTCAGATGAATAGCTTTTACTTTTATCCAAAGAGTCTAAATGACACGTCATGTACGCATTCATGCTTGCTATAAAATAATAAATTGTAAGAAAAGAATAGATACTCTACCTGAATTGTTCCACTAAGCGGCGTTTGGTCTGCATAATTCTGTATTTTTTTTTCTGTATCACCACTCTCTTTGTTCAATCTGTAACGAGAAACGCAAAGACAGTTGATTGAGTCCAAAAGTGTAGTTCAAATCATGCATTCTCTGAAAACTGCTCACAACACCTTACATTTTCTCCCTCTGCTCGTCTTCAAACACACGTTGCCAGTATGTTTCAGCAATGACTTTTTCACGATTTATACGACGAGTGTCGGCTAGAGATAACATAGTGGTAATACCGATCGGATGATTTTGGTTAGTTGATGCTTCTGAAAAGGAGACATCATCTTTGAAATTTTGAAATGTGCAAGATTTTACCATTATTGACGGCTACAACCTGTTCATTAGTGGTTCCATCACTATCGACAATCAGAGGAACTTGCTCAGGTGAGACATCTAAAAAAGAATATTCATCGTCAAAATCTCATGATGACTATGATCTTATTAATATTCTGATTGCCTTCGGGTAGTTCGCGTCGTTCTTTACAACATCTGTAAAGAGTTCTTATAAGCCAAAATAGATAGCATGGGATATTCAGCGGTGGAGGTAATACTGTTTTCTCTTTAAATTCATAGACAAGCCAAAATCGTTGACATCGCCACAGCTCATTCGATCTTTCTTGTATGCGTTGAAATTTCTCACTGCACGGTATAAGAAAACTATCATTCAAAAACCGGAAATTTATTATTGCACTGTACTCACTTAAACATCGCGATGAGAACATTTAGAAGAAGTACGTTAGATATTACCGTGAAGCCAATAGCAAATATAAAAACAAATGTACCGTAAGTATCATTTTCTAAGATAATAAAATATGCAATTGTTTTTTCTCGACAGTAACCATTAAAATAACTTTATGCTTACCACTAACAGCATTGTTATATGGCTCGGCCACTTGTCCAAATACTTTCCAAAGACCCCAGTTGATCACATCTCGAAACAATTGCCAACTCCAGATTTCTTCGCCACCTTCCACTACTACAGTAGTATTGGAGAACGATCGATTAGAAGCATTCAGCCAAATGACTTGTTGTTTAGCTGTCAAAAGAGACCAAGAAGCAACGGAAAAACCAAAGAGAATAATAAGTATAAAGCAGAAAAAGATCAAAAGAGCATCTTTCATCTACAATAGAGTTCCGTAAGCAAAGTGTTTATTCTTTTAAATGGAAGACTCACCATTTCATAGATCATGGCTAATTTTGGTCCCAAAGATTTGATTGCCGAAAAGAAGTAGAGTATTCGAAGATACTAAATGATAAGATCAATTGACATCAATATTCTGAACGAAGAAAAAGTCTAGTGTGTATCTTATTCACTGCAAATCTCTTTGTTTATCACTTAACTAGAAATACTTCACAACTAAAGTTTGAAAAAAATGAAAAAATTAATTACGGTTAATTGGGAAAGGTATTGTATTCAAGACTCGCAATAGAAATAGACGGAAGCTGCTTGTCGATTATACATCGGAAATATCATTTTCGTATGGAAGCTAATTATCTTTTGTGCGCTATTAAAGTGATCTCATTACGTGTCACAATTTTTTGGGAGTAAATTAGACAACAAAATAATAATCGATCGAGAAGACAAAATGACATTAGTTTTCTCTAGGCGTTTTATAGACCCCAGTGGGGTCTATTTGACAAAAGAGGTTTTATTCTGAAAATGATTACGATTAATAATCATCTTGTTATTAGTTTTAGTATGTCTCACGAAAATCAAAGCAAAAACTACCTTATCGAATATTCAAAGTCACTGGATGCAGTAGACAAATTAATAATAGATAAGACTCTTTCAAAGATTAATATAGATTGAAAGTTACTTTTCTATGGTAAAAAATTATTAAAAAATGAACAAAATAGGTAAAATATTTCATATTGCTTGAAAATTCGAGCGCTGCTCTAAAATAAAATACAGAGAACGGCGCTTAGTTGTGCTGTCCGTTTCAGAATAAGACTACTTTTCTAAATAGATCGGATGCACTTGTATTGTATATTCAAATACATCACTTTTCAATCTATATCGGCACTTTCTTTTCGATTTCAATTGACATGAAAACTGCTTAATTAAATGCTAGCAAATTACGAGTATGGAACAAAACTAAAAAGAATCAGCTTACTTTGACCAAGTGAAGACTGATTCTATAACAAACCAGCGCATGATAAATGCAGTCAAGTAAAACAAAATGCCTGCCCAATCCATCAAATTCCAAAGATTAGCGCTGTAATGATATTTTAATATTCGATGTTCGATAAACTAGTAATAAATAAATACATAACAAATAAAGAAGAAAATGATAAGATAATGTTGATTCTGATAAGAAAGAAGACTGACCTGATAGATTTCATCGATCATCAAGCCTCCAACGGTAATATGTAAGATAATTTCAGTGATCGGAATCGGTAAATTTCGGATGCCAGATTGCCTTTCGCTATAGACATTCAATGGAAAATAATTGACAAGCAGAACATAACTGAACAAAGTCAGAAATAAGAGGAAGAATATCTAAACAGCGAACAAAATGACAATATTCAAAATTAGATAGCACCACCTAACCGAGTAGAAGAAATGCTTACAAAACTATAGTAATATCGTATCACTGGCGCTTCATAGAACCATTTAATTCGATTGAGCGTGATTTTGAAACAATTTCGCTTGTAATTCTTTAATGTGAATCGATGGATTACTGTCGAATCATATGGATTCGATGTATTAGATTCCTTCAGAAGAATAAAATGATCAAAAGCGATATACACAGCATATTCGATTCGTATTAGACATGCATCGAGATCGAGACTATCAGTCTTGACTACTCTTGCTCTTAGCTGAATCTATCGTACTTAGTAGATGTACGTTCCGTTATATAAATCACATAAACGATCGGAATAAAATATGACCAAATGTAGATTCAGGACACAGAGTTCAAATCTCATCTGATTTTGATTAAAAATTAATCAAAAGTTCATCAGATATGAGGAATTTGAATCTTATTGTGGATATTCAACAAAAGTTGGCCAAACGATAGCCAAAGATGAAGAGTTTGAGTTTCATCATTATTTCAGATGGAAGCGAATATAAAGCATAAATAGGGATCAGAAATTCATATTTGACTTTCTTTTCGAATTTTAGCTTTTTTAAAATTAATCATTAAAAAACTAAGAGTTTTACAATAAATAACTAAAGTTTATTAGTAGATTGGTTTGCTATGGTTAGAAACTATTAGAAACGAGTCACTAAAGGAAATATACTATTATCACTACGTCACACCGGTTTTCTTTCGACTAGACAAGAATCGAACAAGTTTTTAGTTCTATATTGATGTATTATAGTTGTGTGTGGAAAGTTGATCGCTATGAGTTCAAAAATTCGCGCAAGATTTCTAATGCCACTTTTGCATACGTCATTATTCTTGGATCGAATTTCATTATGGTTAGTTTTCAGATTTGGGTACTGGATCCTCAGTACTCTATGTTTCGTTTTTTTAAAAATCTCCTGTACAGTCAAAAATAAAAATTTCTCTGTATTCATTATAACTACGTACATTTCCACAAGACAAATAGCTTGTATAACTTGATAGACTTTGGAAAATCGAAAACATTTTATTACTTTCTTAATTCCTCCGTCATTTATGTCATAACTTTAGTTAGTTGGGTAAAACAAAGAATCATTAACAATATTATATCTGTTACATAGTACAGGTATACTAATATAACTCAGATGAGTAAAGATTGGATCTCTTAATTAGACAAGACGGTGTTCGTTCTATATCTTTTGAATAATCTTAAACTATTGTGATGAAAATAAATGTCTTTTTTTGCAGCTTAATATTAGATCTGTATGATGTGAAAAACATAATATTAATAACGTCAATATAATGCAAAGGAGATGATAGTAATGGTATAACATAGTGAAAGCCAAGTAAGCAAAAACCATCGAATTGACATGAGATTACCGTACTCATAAAGAAGATCAACAACAGATATGACAGAATTATTGAGACCATGAAAAGCAAAATGATCGATATACTCAGCGAAAAACAGCTTTCTCAAACGAATTCGTTTTGCTATTTTCACAGAAGACAAAATAAATGAAAACTGAAAATCTATACTAAAGCAAACTTATTTTCAAGAGATCGTGTTTACGAAGGTGGAGGCTGGAGTTTAAAACGAACTTACACTCTAAAGCTTATTGATCAATTAAAAACTAATCAGTGAAAGTGTCGTTCTCATCATCTTGTGGCGCGTTATTATTTTCTTTGATCATTACTGTACAATGACCTTTGCATGATTTTTGTGAGAAAGTAGTATGTTTCATTTAGTTTCTAGTCCTTGAACATAGCTAGACTATAGATAGAATTGGACCGATCAGTTGAACTTTTCAATTAGTCGACTGAAACCTTCAGTGGACTAGTTCGGCCAAGGAAAACTCAAGCAGTTTCGACTTGATCTATTCTGGACATCTTAGAAATCGATATACGAGCCTTATAATTACGGTATATATAGCTCACGCAAACAACGATGAATGCATCGCATAAAATTAGTACTGCACTATTACAAGTATTATCATATTGTCCTTAAAAATACTCTTTTTAGTTTTCTTGCTTCTTCTTTTTTACACAATCAAAACGACATTAGTATTCATAACACAATGTCTGTTGAATGATTGCTTGTTTAATTTAGAAGTTCATAGTTTATTGCACTGAGCTTTATTCAGTAAACCTAAGGTAATTTGACTCGGTGAATCCACCAATTCAGTATGATTCGAAACAATTCAATCCTTTTCAACTCTGATGCGGATTAGAATTCTCTTTCCTCAATCATCTGTTGATCAACCTTTATTCTGAACGATGATGGGATTCGCATATAGAAGTATAAGTTCACTTAGTACGAAGAACTCGATCGAGACCTATTGAGATATGATATTCTCAGTCTCGATAGATGCTTAATCCGTACCTGTTTTTGGTTGATAGAGCTTTCTTTATAGAGAAAAGGAAACAGCATTGATGAAATGGGTATAAGGGGCAATATCAACGATGCCAGAAAGATCTAAATAAATCGTTCAATCAGTAGGCAAATACTTTGTAAATATTATTTAAAGCAATGACAAACCCAAATAGAAAATGGTATTTTCATTCTTAGTTGTTGGTGGTCGTCAAAATGATGGTACCATTTGTTATCGAGGTGTTTTTGTACTGTATTACTGGCAAGAAATGTTTTACAGTTTGAACGCCGTGCTATATCCAACGGGATGCAGTCATAGAATAATGCGGCTTTGCTGTGGAGCAGCATGACAGCAAAGTTATTGTCTTTAACGAAACATTCGTCTATGACGCCTTTTGAATGTTGATCGAACATTCTGTTTTCATTGGTAAATGAATCAAACACGCATGCACGAATGAACATGAGGTATACAAGTATCGATTAACTTACTTTGCAGTTTCTTTTAAATCCTGTTTAGTTTTTCTTATTTTCGCTGCTTTGAGATAGATCTCAGCTGCGAGTAGAGTAGCAACGGTCTGATTCTGAAAATTGAGATATAAGATAGAAAGAGAATTAGATAACAAAGTAAATTGAAAGTGAGCATATTGTCTGTCTTACTTGACTTCTGGAACAAAGATATTTGGCCATCTCTGGCTGATTCATGAATACAAACCAAAGATAAAATGCTTCGACTTTGCGTTCGTTAAATATTGTTTCCCATGTCAAGTAAAATCTATGAACATTGTTATTCCTATATAAAATTTGTTCGTTCGTTTGAAAATTTTTTCTGCCATATTTCTTCACAATCTGTAGCATAGAATCAATATATACGTAATACGTTCGGTAGTGCTAAATACTCACATAATGACCCAAATATTGGTGAAGATAATCATTATATTTTTGTTCTATATATTTCTTAAGAACCTCTAATGTGGTATTACGATTATTCCAAGTCAAATCGTTGGACAACAGAGCAAGGGCATCTTTGGTCTAAGAAATTGATATGAATCAGATAATAAATGATTCTAGTCTGATTTACCATGATTTTTATACAAATAATAACGAGTTGTTCTTCAGTCAAATCTTCTATCGAAGCACCAAATTCCATTAGCAAATGGACAAATGGTACGCTATTTCGACACAAAGCTTTGAATAGAAGCTGTTGAATTAGTGAATTCATCTACGAAACAAAGTTACATTAAAAAATTTCGGCTCAATATATCTTATGGTGACCTCCAAGATACCACTTTTAAATGATATTAAATGGAAAGTCACTATTGTACTATGATCATATAAGTTAGACTCTTTATCACCATGCTGTTTTATTCTTAAAACATTTATTTGGCTTTTAAAAGCGTTTATGCTTATGAATACGCGTCCTCAAAATATATCGTATAATAGCCCAACAAATTCTTTGCCGGAGCAACTGTGCAATGACTTCTGTTCTCGTAGAACTTAGTTGATTGGTTTGGTTTCTTCCTTTCGTTGGAAAAAAATTTTTCTAGTGGACTACTTCTTCAAATATGTGTTTGTTATTCAGTGAGATGATGCTACATCTTAAAGTGAACACTGCACAAATTTTCAAATTTTAAAGTTTCACCTTTTTGAAAGTGTTTCTAGTGTAATAGAAGACATTAGAAATTAGTACCTTTTAATCCTTAATTTTATATATTTGAAATTTTATTTAAAATTTGAGAATTTTTATTTGGGTTAGATTTTCCAGCTAAACATTATTAATTAAAGAAAAGAAATGAGCCACACTATTTCTTTCTCTAAGTGAAATGACTGCGTATGTAAATCTAAGAAAGACCGCCCGTAAAAATTACATTTTGAAACACTAAAATTCTTTTTATCGGTATTCTATATACCATTTAGACTTTGGTCTTTACATAATTCGGGTCAATGCTCTTCGTCGAGCTTTACGTTTTACTCACTGGATTTTTGTTTTTTTCCTCGTTGTTCGCTGACGCTATGGTCGGGTCGTTACGATCAATCAATAGCTGTCGTGCATGATCAACCTTGTTCCACATCTAAAATATTTTAACAAAAACCATTATGTATTATTTTTCATCAAAGAAGAAAGAAGTTCTTACGAGACACCATTCTAATTCCGCTGATCTTGTTTCCGGGCGAAAGAATCGCTCAAAATTTTCGACTCGGTATTTAATGCTCTTCAGTATTGCATTGGAAATAGCATCTTCAAGATTGCCGCTCTGTTCAATGGCATCGAATACAACAATAAGTTCTTCCATCTCGTTCAGTACATCTATAGGATAATCCATGGAATCTCAACCACTTTATACACAACTTTCTCCAGATCGAATGAAACTTTCAGGATTTGTAGATCATAAGAAGATATTAAAATATTTAAAGTTAGTTTTATAGATTTCTTTAAGCGGTCTATATATAGCGATCATGATTTTTATGAGTATTTTAGGTAATATACGAAAAATTTGGGTTTTAGAAATTGTTATTATTAGAAGATTTTTTCACATGTACTAATAAAGTATCATTCATCATGTATATTCTGAAAGCATATCACTTAAGCTAAATTTTGACTATAATATATTGATGTTTTGACCATATTCTAGCTCCACCCATTAAGATTTTACACGATATTCCAGTGCATGTTCTTGCAATGAAAAAAGTTACACAAAAACTTTAATCTCAGAAAAAGCCTTATATGAGATTTTGTAGAGAATTAATTGTTCTACAAGATGCGGTAGACGGGAGCTCTCACTTTTTATAATAAAAAAAATAACAAGCAATGATTTTTTTGCATTTCTACATTGAGAGAGCGTCCATTAGAAGTATCTTCTTAATTAAAAATGACTTATTCATTCACATTAATATTACACAGTTTGTAGAGCTTTTAAATTTGAAAATTTCGATATAAAAATATTGGCAGTTATCTTTTGTTTTGATAGAGTTATGTTTAAAATATTTTTGGAGCTAGAAAAACAGTACTTTTCTATGCGATGTTTTTAGAAAACTACATTGACAAATGATTTTTCCTTGTTTTGTTCGCTTAATCAAGGTCCAAACTACAATCCAAAACCATATTTAGATACCTCACGAAAAGGCACATCGAATCACACTAAAAGTACATTCTTTTTCTCGTGAAATCTATTGCTAATTGTATCAATAATGGATTTTCGCCGCAGCCTCCAATGTATTGTTTTTCATAGTCTCTTATTACTCGCTTCCTTTTCAACATAAAATCAAATCAGGTCTGGTATAGTTTGATGTGCCTTTTCGTGAGGTAACTAAATATGGTCTTGGATTGTAGTTTGGACCTTGATTAGGTGAACAAAACAAGGAAAAATTATTTGTCAATGTAGTTTTATAAAAACATCATATAGAAAAGTACTGTTTTTCTAGCTCCAAAAATATTTTAAACATAACTCTATCAAAACAAAAGATAACTGCCAATATTTTTATATCGAAATTTTCAAATTTTAAAGCTCTACAAACTGTGTAATATTAATGTGAATGAATAAGTCATTTTTAATAAAGAAGATACTTCTAATGGGCACTCTCTCAACGTAGAAATGCAAAAAAAATCATTGCTTGTTATTTTTTTTTATTATAAAAAGTGACACCGACCCTCACCCCTCATCTTGTAGAACAATTAATTCTCTACAAAATCCCATATATGGCTTTTTCTGAGATTAAAGTTTTTGTGTAACTTTTTTCATTACAAAAGCATACACTAAAATATAGCTAGTGAATAGAATATATGAAAACATAATATGACTAAAAGTTCCGAGTAACCGCAATGTATTATAGTCAAAATATAGCTTAACTCATCAGCTTTCAGAATATATAAGATAGCTGATACTTTATGGGTTCAGTTGGAAAGATCTTCTAACAACCTGATTGTCTAAAACATCAGGTTTTGGCTATTTTTCCATTGAAGACTTCTAATTTGATGATCTATGTATATGCACTTATTAAAGAGATTTTACAAACTGATATGCGGCATCTTAATACCCTAATATGATCTACAAACGCTGGAAGTTTCACGCGACTTGGAGACACTCGATGTAAACGTGGTTGAGATCCCATGGATTACCCTCTATGTGTTTCGTAAATTCGACGAATCCGTCTTCATCAATTTCTTCGACTTCATCTTTATTATCAATTTCGTCATTTTGCTTGATGATTGCCTTCTCTACAAGTTTTCTCAATTGGACTCTGCACTCCTCAACGTACGTTTTTTTCCGAAGTTGTTGCAGTTCATCGATCGGAGGTAACTTTCGACAAAATTGAGCGACAATATCAGCGAGTCCACCTGTATTCTATGGGAATAATGTAAATAAATATAAAAGATTTACAAGAGTAATACCAAGGACAAAGGTTCATAAAAACAGCTTGGGGGCCTTAGTTGACTTTCATTAATCTATACTCTGCAGTCTCTTAAACGCAAAGGCTTATACGGAGTAGAGCCCTGCGCGCTTCCGAAAATAATTTTCTGGAACCGTTCAAAGAAGTATATACCGTTCCACCATTTTAAACGTTAATATGTTATTCGACCATGCAAATTGTAGAGAAATGCTTCCTCTTAAAACTCATATATTTAGAAACACAAAATAATCCTCGATGTGAAGATATTTTCTATTAAAATGAAACGGTTCCAAAATTTGGAACCGTTCGGAACCGAAAATAGTGGAACCGTTTTATTTTAATAGAAAAAATCTTCACACCGAGGATTATTTTTTGTTTCTTAATATATGAGTTTCAAGAGGAAGCATTTCTCTACAAAATGCATGGTCGAATAACATATTAACGTTTAAAATGATGGAGTGATATATACTTCTTTGAACGGTTCCAGCAGTATCCAAGAACTGAGAATTAGGAATTCTTTCAGTCACCTACAATAAAAGCTAAAATACATCACTTTCCATGAGAACTGGGAACTGACATACAAACCCTACACAATTCCTGGTCAGTTCTTCCATCATTACCTAACATTTTATTTCTTTGAACAAATCAAACATCAATCCCTATCCATATATACTATTCGGTAGCGTCTCATTTCAGGTACTTTGCTTATTTTTAATTATTGACAGCATGAAGCAAAAAAGAAAACGATTGTTTTCTTTAATTAAATTCGCTATAGAACGAAAAACAAAATCGAACCAATAATAAATAAACTTGGAAATCAGGTTTCTAAAAATTCTTTTTAAATATGAAATTTGTATGGTGATTCAGTCATAGTTTATTATTCTGCAATTAAACCAAAAAAACCTACGTTGATTATTTCATTTGTGTACACTATTTTTCAATTTTTTTCAGATATTTATTAATTATAAATTTAGGCATTTAAATACGAAGAAATTTTTTATTAAGATAAATGATTATTAATGAATCTCAACATTGAGTTTCATTTGACTCAAACATAACGGGGAGCACCTGCTCTCCAATAATCATGTTGAAGGTAGTCATCGACAGTTAAGAAGGTACACATTTGTTTTTTTCTGTCCCCATCACCATAGTTCCCGATTACTTTTGAGAGTGGGGGAGCTAAATTTTGGCAGAAAGACTTTCTGCCAGAAAGGTTTAAGTTTCAAGAGACAGTCATCTACAAAAAAAACGCACTTATTTCACAATAACATATTGAAAAAGTAGCAGGCATCAAATAGACATAGCTAGAAAGAAGACCAAAAACCATTGCATTTCTGGCAGAAATAATGAATAGAATGAATGGACTTTTTGGCAGAAATAGTAAATAGATTTAATAGATTTTCTGGCAGAAATAGTAAATAAATAAAAGACCTTCTGGCAGAATCAGTGAATAGAATGAACAGACTTTCTGGCAGAAATAGTAAATAGAATTAATAGACTTTCTGGCAAAAATAAAAGAGTCGAGAGCAGCAAATAGTAAAAAAAAAACAGCATCGGAAAAATTTCGCAGAAACAATTTTTATTTCTTAAATTTTGGTGGGAGCTGGCTCCCACCAGCCCCCACCAGATTGGAGAGCATGCCCATCACCACCCCTTGCTCGGTTTTATGCAATATTGGCTATTATAAGAATTATGTTTTTTTTATAATTGTTTTTTTCACTGCTATGATTTTTGGAATATTCGTTGTTTTTACAGATTTTTTTTATACATATTTTGTGGAACTTACATATTTGACGAAGGAAAATAGTATGTGTAAGTTTTAGGTCGAGGTTTTGCTGCTCCCCTCTCCTGGTTACAGACAGCCCCCGTTACAGACAGCTAGAATATCAAAATCGACCACGACAACGATGGGATATTAAAAAGGATGAAAATTTATTAGAACTTAAGCTCAATTTAGAACACACAATTATCGATTTAGAAGAATATTGTGTTGGATTATGACATACATCTTATTCATATTTAAAAAGAATTGACCCAGAAAATGATAAATAGTTTTCAAAAACTAAAGAATCTGAAATACAATTGTTCTATCACTAGTTTTCTAGTAAGAATATTTAAAATCATTTGTACATATTATCATAAGTAAAGATTTTGTGTGTTTGTTTATGTATCTGTTATATATAAAAATATTTCTAATACACTCGATGTTACAGTATTACATAAATTAATGTTTGTGTATTTACAAAAAATAATCTAATTACGTTTTATTATTGAATATCAAATTATTTTTAGATCTGATTCTCATTAAGTCATTAAACAGATTTATTGTTGAGCGCCAAAATATATATTCATTAATTAAGGCGGAAAACTAAGCGCTAATGTTAGTTCATTTAACAAATCATTTTACAAAGAAATACTTTCTTGTATATCTACTAACATTGAATACTGACTAATATTATTTTGTGAATCTTACACTGAATTTAAGTAAGTTATATGATTATTTATATCAGTTAGATTCATGATTATATACATCTCAGAAATATATTCTTCACGTTACATAGATTAGAATCGATAAAAACCTCAGTAGTCTTAAGTGTAATTTAAAAATGAATCGAATACTCTTTTTGATATAGATTCCTATTTAGAAAAATTTTAATAAAGAAATCTATCGTCAATTTTTTTATTGCAAAAAAAATTGACAATATAAAATTCTGTTTACTAACGTTAGGATAAATATTTTGCTAGAATATCCTAACGTTAGATATAGAAATCGAATGTTGGAGCTAAGATTAGAAGTCTAAATGCGATAATTAAATTCTAGGTTACTAACGTTAGGATAAACATTATGCTTGATTATCCTAACGTTAGATATGAGAATTTAACCTTTGAGTTGACATTCGAAATCTAAATACGATAATTAGATTGTAGATTACTAAGGTTAGGAACAATATTTGCCCGATTATCCTAACGTTAGATATGAAAACTAAACATTAGAGCTAGGATCGGAAATCTAAACAGAGTAATTAAGTTCTAAGTTACTAACGTTAGGATGAATGGTTTGCTTGAATATCCTAACGTTGGTCAGCTAAAATAAACTTTAGACATAAGATTGTTAAAAGAATTTCTTATATCTTCTAAAAACTTTACTAAAAAAATCATGAATCTAATTGAAACATAATCATATAATGATTGTCGTAAACAACAACAAAAAAAGAAAATAAATCATCATTTACTAAACATCAGATATTAGAGGGTTGGTTATGATCCATACCATACTATTGGTATTTCTACTCACTTTTTTGTCACCATATCAGAAAAGATAGGAACAAGATTGATTTTTTGATCTGTTATTGACATGTAAATAGTAATTTACAAAAATATATATTTGTTAATATATGCAGAGATGGTCTTTCACAATCAATCAACTCGATTTTTCTGTAGATGGCTATAGTCGACTATGGGATGGGACTGAATGGAGTGAAGTTTTCGGGTAATCCTATTTCTTTGGTAGAATTACTAGTCTGATAGACGTAGAATTCGACCAGAAACTATTTCATAATAAAGAAAGCCGTTTTGAACAGATATAGTATCTATTCTATCTAATATACCGCTGCTGATTACTGAACAGATACCTAAGAGACCGATGTATAAAACCTATTTCCTAGATGCTCTTTTGTAAGAAATGATTGTCAAGTATTGCAATATATGTATATAAACGAACAGTGATTGAAACGGAAGTAATTCTCGAGTGTGCTACTTTATTTCCAGTTTAAAAATATGAGTTTTTTCTGTTGTCGTGAAAAAATCAAGTTGTTTGTAACATTTTCGTTTATTCGATTTTGAGATGGAGAGTATACGAAGATATTATTTTAGCATTGAAAAAATGAAATGTAAAGAAATTTCTCCTGGTTAAAAAGGACTACAACTACTCTGATTTTAAGGGGAAAATGTACTTGTTTGTTAACTGACAGCAAACTTCGTGTAAAATTTCCCATATGTATAGCAAAAAAAAGCGAAAATGCGCCGAACTATAAACAGAAACTTATGAACAGCTAAAACTGCAAATTCGAGCATCGACAATATCGAGACACATCAAAACTGACTGTCTTCAGTTTGTTCTATGGTTACTTATTTCTTTTTTTCTTGTGTTATTTTTCATTGTTATAGGAGATGATGCTAGAAGTAAAAATACGTACTCGAACAACAACGACGGGTGTTTCGTTTTCTAAGCCTTCACAAAGAACAGATAACGTCGTGAAGTCGCCACCAAGTAACAACATGACAACTGGAATATAGTTATCAAATACTAGAAAATATATTACTAGCTAGGACTGTTGGTAAATAATCTTCAATATTTGCGACACATACTAGTGCTCTTTGGTATATAATTGACTACAGGTGATCTCAATACCTTGCTAATACTGAGTTCATGCTCGATCTCTTGACGTTTCAATAGCACATTTTGCACATTATTCGCTTCATCATCGAAGAAGTGAAAATGAGTGTGATTCGGTTCTAGATGCCAATCGGACTTGTCAATCGTATTGTCGTTGTTATTTATTAATTTGTATGTACGAATAGGAGATGACTTTTCCATCTAATAAAATAAAATTAATCAAGTTTAGAGCGACATTGATTTTCCTCTCTTATTCAAAAAGATATTTACTGGGATTCTCATGTCAGATGACGTTGTTTGTGTGACGCTTCCATCTTCTAGTTGCTGGCGATCTAAAGAATGTGTTACGTTTTTTAAAGATTGGTCAGTTACACTAGAGTTCGTGATACTGATACCTGCTATGTGTTTCCAATTGCAGAAACCGATGCAAGGAACTTCGGTTCCACACATATCACGATGTAACGCATTTCCGACTAGCCTGGTCATATCTTGATTGATGCAACTTGTCGTAACCCACGGATCTGAATGTTCAAACATATAAATATAAGAAACAGCTATGTTTCGCATAGCATTTACATGTTATCTTTGTTGTTTTAGTCAGACCACGTTGAATGTCCCGCTCAGTTTCTATTTGGATACCGGACTTTTTTTTTACATCATTGTCATAGTTAACACCTGTCTGAATTGACAAAATGAAATCAGGAGCCGGAAGGTGATACGCTTCGATGATTTTTGCTACCACAAAAGCTCTCGTACTGGTAGCAAGATGAACAAACTGAAAAGATAGAGTTTGGATATTTTGCAGACAAAAACAAAACCTATAGAGCAGCTAAGCAGTTTTATATACAGAGCAATTCCTCCTTGAATTGCTTCACATATTCTAACTATTTAAAATAATGCGTTAGGTTTCACTTAGAATAAGAAAGAATTCTATAGCTATAGCCAATGAGTAATATTTCGCTTTATTATTAAACATATACTGGCATTTACTGTTTTGATTCACTTCAGACAAGTAATTAAAGAAAAACTTGTTTTTTCTACACGACTGAAGTTAATGTACCGATTGAGAGAAGTGAAAATAAGCAACTTAGTCAATACAAGAGTTTTTCCTCAAGAGCTACTAACTAGCCCGTTATTTATTAAGTTGATGAATTGAGCGGAGATCAAAATGACTTACCATCGGTAAATGATCGTTATTGGCATCATCGTCAGCGTTTTTATCACCACTGTTGACTTTTTTTTTATCGCCGTCGTCGGAATATACAAAATTCAAAAATCCAAAATCAGCCGAGGTTTTGCTAAATATATTTTACACATTTGATAACATATTATAGAGATAATTATTGTGATTGCTTCGATCGCAATACACAGTTGTTAATGCAACAAATTATCCTGGCGTTTTGCAAGAAAAAAAACTTACCAAGAGGAATCTTTAAGATTAACCCTATACTTTTGAATGACCTATAGTAAAAAATTAATTTAAGCATATAAATTTTCTGTTATATTAACGTACGCTTTTCACGTGCTCGTATACACTATTTGTCGCCTTGGACAAATTCTGAATTTCTTCTAAATAAATAAAAGTTGTTGTAACGTTATCATCATGCATATGGAAAAATAGATATTTGCTTTCTTTTGTCTCTCTTTTCGAGTCTTATGCATGGAGACTGCAAAATAATCATAAAAGCCAGTGTATTGAACGAGCTTAAAACGAAATCAAAATCTAACTTCTTATTCAAAAGTATGTCAAATAAATATTTTTTGTCACTAGCACTGTGTTCAAAACTAGAGTATGCTATAAGACTTAACTGAAAAAGTACCATTTTCAAAACAATGTTCGAGCATTTTCGATTACTTTTAAAATGCCTTTTGTGTCTTTCTTTGTAACATACTGCGTTGTTTTCGCATGAGAAATGGAGCTCAAATTGTTTACATCGTCCCTGCTTGTCTCTATTATCTCTCCATAATATTTAGAATCGTAATAGTTGCATCTAACGTAACATATTTCGTATTGATTTTTGTGAATGAGGTTTTAAGATACATAAATACTCGATTGTACATTATATCATTTTCAGGTTTACGAGTAATAACGTCTTCAAAACAAACGCAGATAACCAGTTGTATAGCAACCTGTACTATTCAGGAAAAGTTTTCCTCTCAAATTTTTTTTAATCTTCTCATGATACTGTGGAGAAAAATATAAACTGTAAAAGACAATCCGGCTCCAATTCGGATCCAAAAGAGAGTTATTGGAGTGAGTCGTTTTTTGACATTTGCATGTATACACAATAATTAATTTCATGTCATAGCAAAATGTGTAATTTCTATGAGCGATCGTATACGGCTCGAAAACGACGATAAATTACTTGTTAATTCACGCTGATGAATGAAGAAATGTATTTTCTGTAGATCTTTGATATTAATCTTATGTGATAGATGGTGCAATACTTACTAATTCAGTACCTTATTATCCTAAACAGAATCTGTAAATTTGTATTAGAAAGATACTGTAAAGAATAACTCATAACCTATTTCGAGCATCTATAAGGACTTATAAAGATTCGATTTACCACAGCTGTCAAAAAGGCATTGATACTCTACCGTTTTATTTGACATTTCCAGGAAAAACGATTCTTAAATCGGACCTTATTGGATCGAGTAAGATCCGGTCCGATTCTACACGATGTTATCAGAATTATATAAAAATCCGGTAGAATCCTTTATGAATATTGTCAGAAAACGGATAACTAAATCGCATCCAGATACGCAATGCTGGAATCTGTTTGAATCTTTGTTTTTAAATGTAGTACTAACTAAATGAATATTAACTAGCTGAGTATGAATTAGCAAATGGAGATCAACAACAGAACTCATAATTTTGAGTTTACACGTCGAGCTTACTATTTCAAGTCCTCTCTGTGTAACTTATTCTTGACTTGTTTAGTTACAAATGACTGCGCGAGTGAAGGTCGTCCCTATATATAGATGTGACTTTCTATGAATATCTCATCCACAGACGCTCATCTAATTCATTCGCATAGCTGACCTATGTGTTCCTTAGAGAGATTTTTTTTTGTAATCAGTATCGGTAAATGGCTGATCCGGTTTGCTTGATAAAGGATTTCTTATCGATCAGTAAGTACACCTTTTTCTTCATTAGGTCAGTTTACATATTTGAATTTTTACACGTATTTTCGAGAAAAGTTAGCATAAAAGTGTTTGCTTTTCGAAAAACAAACACTTTTACGAGTGTTGAAGATTAACTCTGTGGCCTGTCCAAACATGATGGAATCACTAAAACTGGAACTGTATTTTGAGTATTGCATAAAGGATTAAAAAAGTTAGCTCAGCTATAAATATAATGAGCACATCTTCTCTGAAACAAATATAGTTCAGATGACGAGTCTTATATACGACAATAGAAGATTTGAAAAATATGCAAAGCTAAATTTGTTAGCAGAAGAAAGTGTTGTGACGGAATCATGTTTGGGAAATGATGACGTCTTTTCACTTTTTTTATGAGAAATTTAAAGATAGTTTTATTGAAAAAATAACT
This sequence comes from Macrotrachela quadricornifera, assembly GCA_022393335.1. NCBI lineage: Eukaryota > Metazoa > Rotifera > Eurotatoria > Philodinida > Philodinidae > Macrotrachela > Macrotrachela quadricornifera. The sequence goes on from JAJEKB010021035.1 coordinate 1,231,244, forward strand.
GGATATAGTATGGAAAAAAAGCATTTTAAACCATTGTTCTGATAACGCAAAAGTACTTTTTCGAAAGCATCAATCATATGCTAGACATTATGACTCGGAAGGTATCGCACACGAACTGAAATCAGTCTCAACAGAACCTCGAACAATTGATCTCATCAGTTTGGCTGTCTTTCTTATAGTAGCGAGACCTAGCAAAGTTAGCAAGAAACTAAAAAGTTCAGTTGAAACAGAGAAGCCCTTCTAGAGATATAGACGGCGCAAGTATAGCTACTCAGTCATATCTACAATATCTTCTACATCATTATTTTTCAGTGAATTTTTATTCTCTAAAGACCGCTATGAACCATTATCTATCTTTTGATGATATTGAAATCGTTTTATTGTCTGATAATTTTTAGTTGATAGAATATTTCATTTTTATAAAATATGGTTACGCTAATAAGATAAGTTGATTGAATCATCGTGATGGATTAGTTTTATAGCAGTGTAATTTGAAAGACTGATCACAATGCAACGAATGCAAACGAACTAAAATTTCCGTTAGATTTTTCTTGGCATGAGCTTTCACCTGAATCACATATATCAGACATCTAAGCACAAATTGGCAATTTTCATAACTGGAGCCATATACCTGATTTGGTCCTTTTGGTGTTGTTTTAAAAGTATTTTGTATCAAATTTCAATCGCACAAATATTTGAGAATAATATGCGATACATTCTGATGTGTTCTTTTAGACACAACCATTCTCAAGTTAATCTATCATACTCTTTCAATCAGCTTGTCTTATTAATGTGACCATGCTTTCTGGAAGTCCTATTTGCGTCAACTAAAAACTATCAGACAATAAAACACTTTCAACATTATTATACCTATCAGAGCTAGGACGCAAGTATTTGTACTTGTACTTTTCGTACTTTTTCAAGTAAAAAGTACAAGTACAAGTATTCATAGATGTACTTGACATTTTTACTTGTACTTGCAAAAATGTACTTGGTACTTGTACTTGTACTTGCAAAAACGTACTTTGTACTTGTACTTGTACTTTTCGAACAGTACTTGATACCTGTACTTCTACTTCCCGAAAAGTACTTGGCACTTGGACTTGAAATTTCAGAAAAGTACTTGGCACTCACACTTTAATGACGGAACGACGTCTTTAGTAGTGACTAATGTGTCGTTTAGCTTTGTCAAAGCGTTGATAGTTACTCAAAATACTAGAAAGATTGTCGTTATTTTCATTTCATTGACGTGTTCCAATTGCAAATGATGTGCATGTCTTCTGAAGTACAAGTAACGTGCATCGAGACAATCCACTAGGTTCCTTGACTGTAAATTCGAACTAATATCCTGCCGTCAAACATATTTTTTTTAGAGATTAAGATTTCGACTACAGTCAAGCAGAAGCTCTTGATGACCGAGAGTACTCCCAATATATAGTATTTAAAGATCCAAAGGTACCCCAATATATAGTATTTAAGGACCCAAGGGTATCCCCAATATATAGGACTGGAGGACTCAAAGTAGATTGCGCAGGCGTAAGCATTCCAAGATGTTCATCATTACTACGAGAAAATGTAAGCAAATGTAACAGACGGTATCTGCAGTTTATCTTCAATGAATATATTAGTATACTGGAGTACAAATTTCAGTTATTATATTTTGATATTCAATTATGTTGTAATCTTGCAATATATCAGCGATCTTTAAAAATTCATGAACGTCTTTTTGTTCTACTCCCATAATGTATTGTACACATACCTCAAATGTACGTCCAAAGTTCTTCTTTTTTAAACATGTACAAGTACAAAAGTATACGTCTTGAAGTACAAGTACAAGTATCAAGTATTTGTGATCAAGTGCAAGTATAAGTACCAAGTATTTATCAAAAAGTACGAGTACAAGTACCAAGTATTTGTGATAAAGTACAAGTATAAGTACCAAGTATTTGCCACAAGGTACAAGTACAAGTACCAAGTACATTTTTGCAAGTACAAGTAAAGTACTTTTACTTGCAGTACTTGTACTCGTCCTAGCTCTGATACCTATAGTTGTAATGTTTGTATCTTTAGCACAACTCCTCTGTTTGAGCTGAAATGTTTAGTTTTTTTTAACTTTGCTAGGTCTACGTACTATAAAAAGGTCATCCAAATCGATGAGATCAATTGAGCAAGAGTTTGTTAGAATCGATCGTGGCGGCTTACGTGCCATGTCTCGTTAATGGCTTCTTCAAAATATGTGACAAAAATAACTGAAAACCATCATAAAGCAACTTCAGACTTATCTGATTGGACTCTACAATAGCACTGACCACGGACCTTTCTTTTGGAACTTTTACCATAGTTCCGGAACTATTGAAACTATATTTTTTTCGCTTTAACAGGATGAGGATGAAGGTGTGTTCAAGGAATGGGGTTTTATGCTGAGGATGAGGCAGTAAATAGTTCGGGAACAAGCGTGGTAACTATTGAAAAGGTTCCAAAAGTTGGGTCCGTGACCAATCCTCTTATATAAGATATTGAAAAAGGCATATTTGATTATATAAGAATCTCAAAAATAAGAACTCATGATAAACAGTGACTTTTTTGGCTGCTGAGATACACCTCGTTCATTGTATTTATTTTGCTAAAGAATACTATAACTATGTGAATAAAAAATACATTTCTTTGTGTTATCGACATCGCTCTACACGATGGTTACGCTAGTTTCAGTTAATTGAGTAAGTCGACTTCGCTCACTAAGGTCTACCGTTACGTGGTCAAGCCGAGTAAGAAATGAATATAACCTGTGAAACGGATTAGATATACAACTAATTAAGGATATCCATGGCTGACAACTTGGCACCGAATGTTGAAAGCTTATATAGAGTTTGTAATTTTGTAAAATTTTCTTTTCATTAATGGATGTAAAGAAAGAACAACTTAGAAAAATAAATAGTAAGAAAGCACTAAACCGGGCTCTTCCGTCTTTATTTCAATAATAAAAGGTCCGATATGACTAATCGAGAAATAGATATGGTTGTTATATGGGTAGAAAAATGAAGAATGGTCCAGGTCAGTTCGGTGTAGTCTGACCATTTCTATTGCTACTAACACAGGTAAACAAAAAATCGAACCAGTTAAAACTCTGCCATACGAAGCTCTGACAAACAGAACAGACATTCGTACATCTGAGAATTCTGAAAATACACCATAAAAACTTTGAAATCTTGATCAAAAACACTAGAAACTCATTAATCCGATAGAATTTTATGCATCTGGAAGACCTTTCTCATCATTTGAGTGATAGTGCTCCTAAGGAATTTGATGTGAACCTTCACGAATGTTCGCTATATTTGGCGGAAGTTTACCAGAACCCCATGGATATTTTGGTGCCATAAGATCCTTCAAAGGCAGCTGTTTGATCCCATTGGATGTAGGCTGGTCTTCGACTGGTAGATGCGCTGATGAGTTCGTCACCTGGTTCATCGAATTTTGTAGGGCACCTGGAGCCGACAACGTCGAGTTTGATTCAGTAGTGGATGGCTCTGCGGGTTCGCTTGAGACATCCATCAATGGACTAAATTCATTTGATTCGGTATTTTTCATAGCTATTCTCGACTAAGTGTTGAGAAGCTGTTATAATGTTATATAATTTTATCTGAAATAGAAGAAGAAAACGTAAGCTTATAGACAATCAAAACTCGAGCAATGTCACACGTCACTGAATATCCCATGAATACAACACAGAGTGCGAACACATCTATCTACAAAACGACAAGGATGACCTTATGTACGCTGAGATAGGAAAGAAACGACAGGCTCTTGTTTGCTTCTGGTTTGAAATTCGTTCCAATACTTCCAATGACATTGTCATATATCCTTGATCCCTTGAACGTTACGGCAGTTGACGTGAATTGATGGAGCTTCTAGTAATTATTAGACTTTTTGATAAGTATTCTTGAATTTTTTTGTTGAGCTCCAATGTTAATTGAATTGGAGAATTTTTTAGAACTTGCCAGGTTTTATGAAGGTATTCGCTGTTTTTACGCTCGCTAAATCTTCGGTAGCTTTTCTGGTTCTCTGGAGTTTTACGTGATCTTTTAGACTTCTTATACGTATGGAAGTTCAAAAACATTCGAAATTCCATTAGTTTGTACTTGCACAAAAGTCTTACTACTCGGACGAGTGACTACATTTTTATGTCCGTTCAATATATAAATTAACAAGGAATATGCTCAGAAAAAGGTACAGTAGTAGTCGCAATGATAATAACATTTGTTCAAATTCAGTTGTTTGCTGACTCGCAACCAATCGCAGTGTTGAGTAGAAAAAAAGTTTAAGTAGTCATATGCATCAAAGCAAGCATGGTCAAGTTATCGATCATTGGCATTTCGATTTCTAAAACAAGCGGAGTCGATATAAAATTTTATGGCAATTTTTTTATTAACAGGAAAACCAATTAAGGTCCCTTCAAACTAAAACTAATTACGGATTTTCGCTTCATTATCTTACGAAAATTCGATCTTTATCTTAATATATTGATGGAGCTGTAAATCTCCGCTCGATTCCTTGTACTTTAACTAGCGATATAACAGTTTTACTACACATGTTTTTTTTACGTGTGATGGCTTTTCATATCTCCAGAGTCGCACTATCACAGTACAATATAAAGTCAAATGTTTTTTGTTTGAAAGTTTAAGTTCAGGGCTAACTCTCTCGTGGTCCTCTTTTCTTAAATAAGATGTTTTTATTATATATGGACATTTATACAAATCGGCTTGTATCTGTAGCACTTTTTAAATCATTAAATGTATTATCCGTTTTCTTCGATTAAAAAGAAAGAATTTAAAAACGAACAATGAGAGAGGTAGAGAATTCTTGGAGATGGTATCGTGCTATTTTCGACCCTTGTTTGGTAGTATCATCCTCAAACTGCTTCATATAGGACGGAAAAGTGTACTACAGCTTGCTTACTATAATCGCAACCTATGCTGTCAATTTCATGCTATTTCAGCGAACTTGAATCTGATATAGATGTTTGAGGAGCCTTAGAAAGGATCTAGATTACTTATGATCGAAATAATAACAATTGATTAGAAATGAATCAGCGCGTCGGAATGTGGTATCCTTTTCTTCTTATAAGAACTTATCTTATCTGAAAATTATTTTGACATATTTTACACATTGTTTTCTAACTTTGATTTAAATTTCAACTCAATTACTTGTTATTTCGAGGTACTGTGATCAAAACTTGAATATGATTTGCTTTTATGTATAGTCACTCCTGCCCATTGTTTTCTTAATATCACGACACAGAAAAATCACCTCTTGAGACTTTGATTTTTTTCCTTGTGATCCTGAGAACGGGTTCAAAAATTATATGAATATCGCTTTTTTTAACATAGAGATATTAGCTGTCACATTTATTCGAGGGCCATACTGTAATTTTCGATCTCTATATATATGGAAGAACAGAAAGTCATAAAATCACAATATATTATTCTCTACTTGAAATTTTCAGTTTTAACCACAGACATATTTCACCAATCTATATACGCAATTTTGTGGAACTCATCGAAAGTTATCGAACGTAGTATCTAGGTTTGAAGTCTGAAGAAACTAGTATTGAGTGCAGACCTTCTATTAGAAAGTAAGATGAGGACGTAATATTGTTAAAAATCAATCGAGTGGACATTAATCGATAAATATTGTTCGATGACTCGCAAAACTTCATCACAGAAACAGTTTTAGTTTCCTTTTCAAATGATATCTATCACAATGATGGATATGGAGTTTCCTTTTCTTGAAATTCTATTTAAAGAAAACGTACTTTCGTCCTGACTTAAAATAAGAACTGTGCATAGCACTAATAGCCCTGATCAATTCCATTATCCATTACATAGCACTTTCCATATATTCAAAATATGGAACATGTCGAAAGCTGAACATTTCAAGAGAGAAGAATTTCATCTCGAGTACTATTCCTGATAGTCAAAAATAAGAATTTTTGTTTCTGAATTGTCAGGATTTTAATAGAGCTTCTACATAAGCTTGAAATAACTGACTATGTGAATTTGACATTGTAACAACTGTCATTAGAAAGAGAAATTAAAATAACTGGGGGTGAGCAACTTGACTGATACCCCAATATATAGAATAGGAAACCATATTATTTCAGTTAGAAGTATATAATGAATTATATACCAAATGGAAGCTTGTCAAAAATAGGATTTATTAGTACTAAATAGTAAGGATTTTGTAAACTTTGTAATGTCGAACTTAAGAAATTTTGAAAAATTTTATACATTAAAAATTACACATTTTCTATATGAAAATAAATACAAGATTTTCTCATAAAATTAGCTCTTTTTCAGTATTTCTACTATCTCACATGTTTAGAAATATATTCAATAGATGCAGCATTGAAAACTGAATCGAATAAGTGTATTTCTAAACATGTGAGATAGTAGAAATACTGAAAAAGAGCTAAATTTATGAGAAAATCTTGTATTTATTTTCATATAGAAAATGTGTATTTTTTAATGTATAAAAATTTTTCAAAATTTCTTAAGTTCGACATTACAAAGTTTACAAAACCCTTACTATTTAGTACTAATAAATCCTATTTTTGACAAGCTTCCATTTGGTATATAATTCATTATATACTTCTAACTGAAATAATATGGTTTCCTATTCTATATATTGGGGTATCAGTCAAGTTGCTCACCCCCAACTGTCTATGATGAAATTTTGAGTGTCATCAAACAATATTTCGTCGACTTGTGCCTATCGGATCTTTAATACCATTCTGCCCTTATTGTACTCTCTAATGTACAACCTACACTCAGCATCACAATTCACTCACAATAGTTACTACAACTGATGAATAGCTTTTAAGGTAGCATTTTGGCCATACGTAGGGCTCTGTAAGACTACGAAATCTCTAAAAAGATATGAGCCAATGGTCCATTAATCAAAACTTTTGACCATTTTACGAATTTCCGACCAATAAGATGACATTTCTTAAAAAGTTAAACAAAAGGATGTTGATCTGGAATTTTGATGGACGATAGATCTAGTGATTATTAAAGTCTCCTGAAATTTCCACTAAGTATGACTGTGTCTTTCTCAAGACACTCTGTTTGCTAAATCTAATCATTTGTCAGAGGAAGGACACCATTTTTTGGTCTATTTTTAAACTAAATATCTCGAGAAACACACATTCGTTTTTGTTGAAAACTTCATAAGACTCTAATGACAATTGGATGTATTTTCGGCCAAAAACTCAGTTTAAATACTTTTTATCCGATTTTTTCGAAAATACGATCGTACAGGTCGAAAAATTCTTAAAACGGCCACAAGTTTTGAAGCATGAGCCATTAGCACACATCCTGTTGGAGGTTTCTTAGTTCCACCGAGCTCTCCTTATAGTTAAAATATCAGCTTAAAAGTTATTAATCACTTGAGATATCTTCCACACCAGAGATCAAACGTAAATCATTTTTCGACAGTTTTTGATGAGTTCTGCCAAACTGCATATTTACATTGTTAAAATAAGTCTCTGATTGAAACTTAGAATCCAAAAACCAGTCTAGCTTGAAGACTTTTTGCTCTTTCATGTTCATATAAACACAAAGTAATAATATGACGTTGTGGGTGCATCGAATTTTTAGTCAAAATGATTCCTAACCGGATTAGGCCTAAAAGTCTCTTTACCAATAGAGAACACGTATGTTCATTTTCGTGCTACTACCTATTATCAATGTCTCATCCAATATATAGATGGGCACAATTTTTAAAAAAGCGGAAGCCATGTAGTCATAAGCTTATTCTAACGGCTGCAAGAACACATCACAGTTTCAGCAGATGGTTTTCTTTGTCAAATTGTTAAACAAAGAGTGAGCCGTAGTGATTATATATGAGAGTAAATTATGTCCATGTTTTCATCATCGTATCTAGACATAACATTAACTTGTGGTGAAACTTTCATCAACGATATAAAACAATATGGGCAATATGCTGTTAGAACTCTCGGATAAAATAAATTCCTATAAAAAGAAAGAAGCATCATATTTAAACTGAATGAACCAATTCATGAATAATCACTAGTATTGTAACCCTAAGTGGCCCGACCTCGTTCTCATTTGGCCTTATTTTGTTAACAGAAGATTCTCCAAGTCATTTTGATACACAGGGAACATACAAAATGTGGAATTTCTGGCACGGTTTTGAGAAAAAGATACGTCAGTTTTTTTGCGATGAAGGGACACACGTTGGAACCTGTTGTTTCCAGTTTGGTTACGATACAAAGAACAACTTCGCAATATGTATTTTTCCGTTGCTAAATTTCATTAGTTCTAAATAAAAAGTATTCGGAGTATTCTAAAAGGAAATCATTCTTTCTCAATAATTTCGCTTAGTTTGAATTATGAAAAAGGAAAGAAAGAAAGAAAAGATGAATATGTATTATATTGTTGTAAAATAACTAGTAGTTAAAAGAATTCATAATGAAAACTTTTCAATGGTTATTTTGGATCAATATCATTCAGAGTGCATCGTGCAAAAAAGGACAATTGAAACGGCTTAAAAAATTTAGTCTATACAAGGTTCTGGTGCACAATTAGTAGGCCATTTTTCTCAATGAGAAAGTAAGTGACTCTTGATCGAACCGAACGCAACGTGTATTTTTGTTTAGGATGATACGATTTAGGTGGCATTCATCGTATTGGAGCTATGAGTATGAGGAAATGTCCTGTGTGATCTGCGATATCGCGCAACTGTATGCTGCTTACGGGCGCTTGGGAATACTACTAATGAGTAACATAATAAGTGCTTGTTTGAGCGCGAAAGATCGCTCTCGAAACTTGGTCATAATAGTCTTAAACTTTTTTGAAAAATAACAATATCAGACATAAACGATGACACTTTTTCGGCGTCCATTTGAATGTAAAAGAATGGTCGATGATGGTCTCATATGAACTGCACCGCTAGCTATCAATTGGTGGTCAAATCAGCATAAACAAATCCTGTCGAGAAGCCCGTTCATAAGTCGAATTTTATTGCAGTCAAATGATCTCTAGTTGATAAGTTACTTGACAGTTCATTTTATGCATTTTTCTGAGCACAATCAGGGACATCATTACATGTTCGAGGAGGCACTTATGAGCATCTTCCATTTGCGGCAAAATAATCACTGATAAGTCATCTCTATCGTGCTAATCTGATCACTGTCAGAGAACATTCCTTCATGCTAATATGAATGTTACACTGAGCTTCCTAATAATGATCAATTTCGCTCAAAAGAACAACGCTATTGAGTGCTAATATTAGTGTCAGCAATCACTTCCTTTTATACTCTTATCGTTATAAGTTTTAGACTAGTTCTAAGGTTATTTCCGTCGGTTCTGCAGTTGTTCCGATAAGCTTCCTACCGAGACAATCGACATAGGTTACCACGAAATTCTATGTCGATTTCACTTTTTGAAGCGGCCAAAAAGTTTTGATATTTCTGTGGAATGTTCTCTTGGCAAACCATTTCGCCAGTTTAAATTAAAAGAAAACAGCCAATCTTTAAATGCGACTTGAAAAATTCTTAACTTATAGTATACAGTTCAATCGACATTTTCGATTATTGAAATAGTCATCCCTTACATCTTTGCTGTGAGCAACCCTTTTAGAGGATAATAAAACCAAAATTCTTTGACAAAGTTATGCCTGCATCCCTTCCTTATTGGCTACTGTTATTCTTTCACTTCATACACTCAGATACACATAATTGAAACAAATGTGGCATAGACTAAACATAAATAATATAATGCCACTTACTATCAAATAATGTACAAGAAAGACAGAAGGCGAAGAAGAATGTATGACTGAACTAGTTGTAAATCTAAATAAAAATGAAAAAAAATGTGACAAAATACACCTTTTTATAATTTTTTATTTCACTGATCAGTGATGCGTGGATTCGCTTTCTTTCATTTCAACGAAAAAAAAAGTAAGCAATGAGAGAAGGGTCACAAGAAAATGCTTTTTCTTCATCGAGCACGTAACAAACATTATACGTATTTAGTTATTAAAAAAAAGAAGATACATTAGATAGCTCTCTCACGTTAAGAAAACACCTGCAGGTAATTACGTACAAAATCCTGTAGTCAGGCAATTTTCGCCTTTCGTCGCACACGCAATTTCCACTTGTTGATATTTTCTAAAGCATGAAGAGAAGACGAACAATTCGTAGGTTAACTCTTACAACATGATAGAAAAATGTGCAGATATCATAGAGAAGGTCTATGACGTGAATATTGGATTATTGAGACAAAATTTATTATGCAAATGAGAAGAATACGGTAGCACTGTGTACTAGATTTTTATAAATATCATTTAATACTACTATATCATCTAATGAATGACTCCGCTGATACGAAATCTGGATCAGGACAGCTAAAGTCACTCTGATCCTCATTCTTTTTGAAATATGCCTCATCTCAATATAGTTCTCACTATAAAACAGACAGTTTTGATAGATTTATTACCTCTTCTTCAGGCAAATAAAATATATGAATAGAACAGTTAAAATACTAATTATGTTAAGTTGACAGATACTATCTTTGTGGTAGCTTATTGTATGCCTTATATTTTTTAGAACTACGACTGACACGACAGATGTCAGATATTCAAACTCGTTATCAGATGGTAAAACCGTGTCCGAACGTTTCGTTGTCTGCTCCTTGATACTTTTATCTATATGTCTGAATTTTCAATTATTTTTTTTCTCTTATTTCAAATAAACTATTCTATCTACAAAATTGCGTATATGCCACTTAGATTATACGCCAATTCGAATTTCATTGTTTTCGATTGCTTATACAAAACTGAAATAAGTAGAACAAAATACATAATACGAATAGGTGAAGAAAGAAAGAATATAAATATATTCAAGGTAAGCTATTATCGCGAATGCAATCATGATCGATTCAATGATAAATCTGCTCGTTTGGCAAGGATGACAGCGATAATTTTCAATACAAAATTGCACATACAAACATTAGACTATACATCAATCAAAGTTTCGTTATTTTTAACTACACACAAAAAAAATGAGATAAAAATGAATGCATGATTTTCTTCATTTGCGCGCGTTATTGTAGTTTATTTTAAGACAAAATTGCACAGACACACATTAAACTATACATCAATCAAAATTTCATCAATTGCAGCTGCTTATACAAAAATGAAATAAGTAAAACAAAATACATAATACGAATAGATAAAGGAAGATAGAATATAAACACATTGAAGGTAAGCTATTATCGCGAATGTAACAATGATCGATTCAATGACAAATCTGCTTGGTTGTCGAACACACTACTGATATTTTTCAAAACGAAATTTCACATATACATGTTAAATTATACATCAATAAAAACTTAGTCAGTTTTGTTGCGCTCAAAAATGAGACCAATGCATGAAAGTTAAATAAATATAAATTAAACATAATTCATTTGTATTAAACTCTATTGTACAGAAGATTTAGACTAGCCAATCAAAATGCATATTGGAAATAATCTATTTATATCGAATTCTATTGTCGAAAGCGTATGAAATAACGAAGAAAAATAAAAATGTAAAATAAATTATTTATAAGACATTTTCGATAAGTTACGATCGATGTTACTCAATTGATGACCATCAATTTGGCTAATTGTTGCATGTATTGTAGAGAGAAATGGTTGGTGAAGTTTTAGGTAAACTATTTCAAGAAATATTGTTTCATTCCCTCGGTATTTAAAATTTTTTTACAGCACAATTACTAAAACAAACAAATGTTTGCAATTTGTTTTTATGGTTTTTTTGCAACATAGATATTTCATAAAGATTACTTTTGTTTAGGTTAAACTTTTTACCTTGAATATATCTCAATTTGAAGTATGTTTCTTAAAAAAACATAAACGTTAATGAATGAACTGTTGATGAATTGATCAATACTGCAAGATTCATAATAGCATTGCCATTTCTTCCATATTTTACGCATACACATGTCTTATGAACCAGTCACGTTAAAAAACTAGAAGGATAGAAACGCATATAAGAAGCCGATTTGATCTATATAATATTTTCCGTCATTTTATTGTTTATTCTAAGCAGAAAAATGTGACGATTCTTTCGGTAATAAAATCAAGTCAATTTGTGAGGATTATAAATCATTCTGAAGGAAATATATCTTTAAAAAAGTGTTGAATTCTCGTTAGGCTTATATATTCTAGTATTAGCTCAAAATGCACAACTTTTACATAATATTTCAAGTTCAATGCACATTGGTTAGAAAGAGAATTTAGTTGTGTATCATTTCATATAAGAGCTATTATACTTTCATCAAAACATGATTCATTATTAGTATTATTCATTTGCAAGGATATCACTTGGTATCTTATATCCAACAAATAAATAGAGTGATTTAATATATTTTTTTCATAGGAGCCAGGCTCTCTGATATATTTTTCGATAGAACGAAGAAACGACTACAAAATGATGCATATTCTATTTTATTTCAATACGGCTCATTATACCTAAACTGTAGATAAACCGTTCATCAATACAGATAAAACACTTTTTTATTCATTTTTGATTGAATTCTATGAGAATGAAGGATCTTCTGATTTTAAAAATTGATGTATTTGAAAGTAGCATGGAAGATTGAGTTGAATCATAGAGTTTTCAAAATGTTCTGAGAATTTTTATTTTTGTCCAAAAATTCAGCTAGGGTTCCCCTCAGGTACGAACAAAATCAATATATGATTTTAAACGTGTATCACATGTATTATTAGAAATGAAAGGTGATGAATATAAAACAATAAAGAATGAACTTTTACCAATAAATATAATTGATGGAACGTTTCAAGTTCATATTACTGTTAATAACGATAATATAGAGAATTTTTTGAATGTCTGTAATATAAAAAAAATTAAAAAGTATTGTTATTCATTTAGATAATAATTCTAAACAATTAATGACATTATTATATTATGCTGGAACATATCCGAATATTATTAAACAAGTTAAAACATTAATTAATACACAATTTAAAGATTTTAAAATTATAAAACTAAAAAAGAATTTGTAGTCTATGATTTGAATATTGATTTAGATAATAAATTGAGTCATATCATATATAATCTATCAAGAACATATTCAACTGTTGCTTGTAAATCTTCTAGATATCTAATCGGTGGAAAGAATCGAAAAGTATTTCGTCGATCTACTGACGAATAAATCAAACTTTTTTAAACAATTATTTTTTACTTCTAATTTAAATTAGTCTTTGAAGAAAACAAGAGAAATAGATTCTGTTCATTTAACGTTTTCTTTTGTACACACGGTTCCATATAAAAAAGAAACTTGACTATTTATTTACCAATCGAGAACATGCCGATCTTGATCATTAATTGAGAGAGAACTACCATGAAGTAGTCTAATGAAGATCCGACTAATTTAAGTTCGATCCGACACCGAAATATGATCTGCTTAGGTTTTCAAAATTGAAAAAATTAAATTAAACGAAACGAAATAATGTCATCAATCTCTTTGAGGAAAACAAAAATGAAAAAAAATCAAAGAGTAGGTTTGATCATCAACACACTACAACTTTTACTAGTTGTTTTCCAGCAGAATTCTCGTCCGAATCCTTATACATACCTAAAAGTACGCTAAGATACTGTAGTATCCAAAAGTTCCTCGGACGTACAAGGAGCAGAGTACCTCTTAGCTCAATATATTGACTAGGGTAACAATTTACAATAATAAATAAAGACATATAATGCTGTTAATTCATGAGAAACCAAGGCCTAAAATCGAAAAGTTTCGATATTTTTATTTTGATCTCTTTTCTTTGCAATCTCACGCTGATTTTGGCTTCTTTTTTGCGCTCTCATACATACCATAAAAATGCATGAATGTTAGTTTTAAAAGCATAATAAAAGGAAAAAAAATTAGACTAATATAAATATACCTGTATGTACATGCGGTACGGTTCTTTTTCTTTCTTTTTATTGCGAGATTTAACCAGTTTCTAACGTGTGTAGACTGTCTTTGTGCTATATATTGTATCACTTCCGTTCTGCACTGCAATGAGTTGCTTATTAAGTATCATTTCAGTTTTATTACTAATTTTTTATCAACAAGTTCATGTTCTTGAACTGTTTGATCCATATAAAACTAATAATTCTTGCATCGCATCAATGTCAATATGTTCTTTTGAGTTACATGCTACTGCAGCCATGACTATGTTCTATAAAAATTTATTTCGTGTTATCGCTACAGATGATGGTACATTGCATCACTATGATAATTTTAATCAAACATTTCCAATGACAGACATTCTTACTGGCGATGGTTACCCAAAGCTTGTACGTAGTTATCCTATGTTTGCATCTTGCTGAAATCGTTTACTTCTGTTTCTTTTTGCTTAGGTTTATGTTTTCAATAATTCGTTGCCAGGTCCTGTTTTGCATGTTTATCATAATCAAACAGGACGCATACGAATCTTTAATGATCTTACAACAGAGTCCTTAAGCGTACACTTTCACGGTATACGACAAGTAAATACACCAGAAAGTGATGGCATTGGACGAGTAACACAATTATCGATCTTGCCTGGCTCTAGCTTTCTACATGAATTTGTAGCAGTCGATATGGGCACTTTCTGGTATCATTCTCATGTACATTCACAAACAGCAATGGGTCTCATGGGCGCATTTATCGTTCATCCAAAAACAATGTCTGATAGAGAAGAACAGGGTGAATTTGTTCTGCTTCTCAATGATTGGCAACATTTTTACACTAGTGAACAACATTATTTACTCATTGAAAGTGGTCAATTCTATCCAAATGATCTCGAATCATTGACACAATCAGGCTCAATTGATTATTTCGAAGCTGTCGATGGATCAAGAGCTGCCGAAGCACTTGTCACTTCCATTTTGATTAATGGTCGTGGTCAATATATTGATCCATGTAATGCAACAAAAGGTATGAGCAAGACACCATTGGAATATTTGAAAATTACATCCGTACAGAAAAATTTCACCTATCGTATTCGTTTAATCAATGGTGGTAGTGTTTTCTC
>JAJEKB010021035.1:1286347-1307708 GCA_022393335.1 Macrotrachela quadricornifera
ATTCATTTCCTTGGTGCATTCGCGAGATTCCATCGAATCAACAATTGCTGACACAATTTTTGGCTTTAATTCATCAGACAGTACCTTTTCTGATTAACTTTATCGCAGCATTGATCATTATCGTTGCAATCACTCGATCGAAGGCCCGTGCTCATCAAAAGACTACACACAATGCTCTAGTCGATCAAACACGGCAGCGCATCGATCTTATGCTAGGTCCGATTGCTTGTTTTTTAGCCCAATTACCTGAAATCGTGATCCTTTTTCTGAATGCATGTGACTATGATGCTAGTGCCTGGTTTTCACAAATCACTCTATGCACTTACTATATCTCATTCATTCCACTGATGAGTATTTTTTTTCTGTACGTTACACCTTCAAAACAGTACTACAACATATTTTTGAAGGATACATCATTGGGTATACATCTATCGAACATGATACAATCGTCGATCATTCTCTTCAAACGAGAGGATGACTGAGATTGTGGATATTCAAGGAAAACAAATTGGCTTATTCTTTAACGAATTCGTTGTCGAAATAGGATATCTAATTATCGTGCTTTCAAGTCTAGATACAATGAAAAGTTTCATTCGTCGACACGTTTCGTTTCCTTATCGATGAACTGTGTTTATAATTGAAACACATAAGATAAAGTAGAGGATTTTCAAATAGTAATGATAGAAAAAAGGGATAGTTAACAGTAATCAATGTGAATCATTGATGGAATTCTGTCATTTTCATCTTCACTAAACTATACCTAGGACAGTTCCATATTAGTTCCGATCTTGACAACTGTCTAACCAGTTCTTTGATAGGAACTGTGCCGTTGTCTTTGCACTTTTGACTTGAGTAAATGAAAGACGATGTTGACCAATAATAGTGTTAAAATGCGTAATGCAGCGATGAGATCATTGATTGTTGATATTAGTGTTGCTACAATTCCAATAGAATTGTACGTCAACGCTCGATCAGAGTATGTACAATAGATCGGTGTACAGGTTTCATAATATGATTCAAGTGAAAAGGATGAATTCCATTTTTCAAACATCATCTTTTTAATTAACTTTTTAGCAGAATATTTGGAGAAAATCTGCTTAATGTGTGATCATAAACAAGAGAAGGAACATCGATCAACGAGATATTAGTATACTTTTTAATATATGTTGAATTTATATAGGAGTATAATATTGAGATACAACATTCGGAATATAAACATTCGAATATGGAGAGTACAAGTGAATCCATGACCTGGCCACGTAGTCGTCCTATAATGTCCTATTTTTCTCTAAATTTTCCTATATTCCTATATTTTTCGAAAAAAGGAACATTTCTCTTAGAAAAATCATATTTTTCTGAAAAAGGTAACGTTAAACTATCTTCAAGAATTCGATTAATGAATGTAAAATTTGTGTGAATGATAGCGCCACGTGTACATGCACAACCTGCCTCTTTCTTTGCATTTGTTGTTTGAATGATTCATCTCTTATATATATAATCTTCTATTTCTTTTTTCTTTTTGCCTAGTCAGAAATTTTTTATTAAAACAGTATTTTCTCGGAAAATGTATGTGAAATATAATCACATGAAATATTAACAATTATAATTAAATTTTAAATAATATTATTTAAGATAGTTTTTGACTACAGATGATCCGGGGCTGCCAACTGTGCCCCATTTTGAGATAGAACACATCTTTTCGGGATTTTGTACCCCACAGTGTTCTGTACCTCTGAGGTCACATTCTGCACCCCATATGAGGTTCTGAGTCGATACTACGATATACTATGGTCTCGAACTGGAAGTTTTTGAAAATATAGGACTTCGTATAGAATCCAGTCTTTGTAAAGACGAAAGATTTCCTTTGAAAAGTGACGAAAATACAGGATTTTTCAGTTTTGAATGTTAATGAAAATTTTAATTGAAATAACTATTACTTAAGGGTTTGTTATCTTAAAATTGTAGCTAGAATAATGTGCAGTTTATATACGCTAAAACAGTGATTATTGTATTGATTAATACAAAAAAGTGACTCCTCCAAACATACCATAAAATACCTCTTATCCGATGTCAATAAAACAGAAGAGAAATTTTTATCACTCCTAATAAAAAAAAATATAAAGTTTTACTGCTCTCGTAATTATACCTAAACTGCATACATAACACACAAGTGTCTAGTGGCTATAAACGTTTTCAACGAAGACCTATGAAAGATATCGCTTAGAATTTATTGACTATTATGTTGATTATATTGTATTCCCTTCATACTTAGAGTTTCTATATTTTGTAGCTCTTTTAAAATATTTGTCGTTTGGCTTTTTTCACATCGATGAGGATATGAAATATAGGACGAATCTGAATCTCGTAAATCGATCTTCTAATAAAACTAAGTTACGTTCTATGATAGATTTCTGTCATTTTTATAGAAGCTTTTACAGTGAAATATGTTCTCAAAGAACTGGCTAATGAACCACTCTACCTGCTGATTTGAGGCTGCTGAATTACAAATAAGGTTGAACTGTAAGTTCAAGTGTAATAGATGTTTTTTTACGTTTTTTTAGAATGAGCTTGAATTAATCCATTGCGCCCGACATTCAGTAAAGTATAATGGTATTAAAAAACCTTGTGTTCGCTGATCCAATATTTAACATAACTCAATCCTTTACGACCGGATATTCGCAAAACACCGTACCCCCTACGAGAAAATATCACCTTTAGGGCACATCCGGCCGTAAAAGATTAATATAAAATTTTCTATTTTTGTTTGTTGATTAAATTGTTTTCAAAATTATAATTTACCTGTAAAAATGCTTTTCTTTGTAAAAAGATGAACAATAAAGTGATTCTATCAGAATGTCAAGTAGAATATTGTTTTTTTATAAAGAAGGTGTCCTTCCATAAGGTTTTCCAATAAAAACCTTCCATTTCAAAAAGTGAACTATGTACCTTAGCGATGTACCCCATGATAAAAAGATTGTGCCCCAATTTTACCTCATTCCAGTTCTGGTAAAACCCATTTCAAAATTAACAGTTGGCAGCCCTGAGATGATCAATTCTATTTTCGAATTATATTGTATCTCTTATAAGAATTTCAATTATTTATGTGCTACACAAGACTTAGAATTGTGCCAAAACTCCTGTTATAAAATTTTTCTTCGTTTGAGACAGTTTTTGTTCAAAACCACATTTAATTGATATACTTTATGTTTTAAGTAATAATACCTTGAGATTCAACATTTTATCAAAGCTGGTTAAGTCGAACAGATGCCAATGGAATTAAATTGAATAAATGCTTACAACACGGAAAGCCAACAAAAACATTTTAATGTCTTCTTTGTGAATCGAATGATCTTGATTGTTCCAATAGAAGATGGGGAGAAATCTAACAACACTATTGTTTTATTAGTTTTACCGGTTTAATACTATGTTTTTACTAGAGTTACCTGATAAGGTATTGAAGAGGGAGTGTACCTTTCAGTTCTATAACTGTCTTAACTAAAGTTTCTACCAAAAAAACTCGAAACTAATTCAAAATGGATATCCTATAAATGTCCTATATACATAGGGTGATCAAAAAGTTCTCGGAACTGTTCAGAGATTCCTTCTAAGAAGCTTTGAGAAATATCTTTTTGCATAGTCTGATAGAGAAAAAAATTCTCTACTTTTCCATGCTATTTGATCCTACTTCAATTACTGTCACGATGATAAAACTTTAATAAGAACGGTTGTTTTTCGTGCCTCACGGTTACGGAAATCTAAGCGAGTTTAAGTGGATATTTTTTGAATAATTTTTGATAGGAACAAAATTGAGACCTGCGGTTTTCACCGTTCGAAAGAGCAGACGAAGATGCATCGAACTGGTTGATAAACGGTCTTCTACCCCGTTCTCTGACCGCTGGTAAGTGAGTTTTCCGAATGTTGAAAAGAAACTGTTTTTTCAAAAACACAGTTTTTACAGAAATTGGTAGAAAAATCACTTTGGACTTGTAGTAGAATGACTGTAACTTCTAAATAATTTATCCCGAACATCTAAATAGTGTGTACCTTTCTAAATGTTCCATGAATAGTTCGAGATTGCGTCTTGAAAATCGGAAATTTGAGGTGAACATCTCGTGGGGTAGCCTTTTTCAAAGAGGTCAATTGAAACTCTTTGAAAAGTTAAGTTTGACTAGCTATGATGTACGATTCGATGCATCTTCATCTGCTCTTTCGAACGGTGAAAACCGCATGTCTCTATCTTGTTCCTATCAAAAGTTATTCAAAAAATATCTGCTGAATGACAATTGTTGTAACCGGCAGACATGAAAAAAAACAGCTTTATTGAAGTTTTATTATGGTGACAGTGATTGAAGTAGGATCAAATAGCATAGAAAAGTAGAGAATTTTTTTCTCTATCAGACTATGCAAAAAGATATTTCTCAAAGCTTCTTAGAAGGGATCTCTGAACAGTTCCGAGAACTTTTTGATCATCCTATGTATTTTGCGATTAGATTTTCCAGGTAATAATTAATATATCATAGTTTATAATTATACAGCACTTTTTACATTTTAATTTTATAAAATATATTTAATTATTATATTTCATTTCATTAATCTATAATTGAATTATTTTTCGTTTATTTATTATATAACATTTTTTTTTATAAAGGTATGCGTATTGTTCATGGAAGACCTCGTCATCCCCAAACTCAGAGTCTCATTGAACGTGCTAATGCCATTCTAACTGACGCGCTCGGTAAATAAAGAATTTGTATTTAAACTTTATTAAATACAGTATTACTAAAAGCTACGCTAGTATTATGCTACTGAGTAGAAAGGATGTTAAGGAGAAAAATTTGACCAGTATTGGTGCAGAAAGAAATAATGAAAAGATTTAATAATGTCATCATTGGCGAAGATTATGAAATTTATATATCGATTTACGATAAAAATTAATCACTTGTAAATGTTTTGCTTTAACTCTCCGTTAACGTTGTGGGGTCCAAGCGGACCCACCTTAAATTTTTATTTTGTTTTTTCTTTCATCAGAGCCATATTTTATTTATCGACTCACTATTTTTAGTAACTCTATACCAAACTAAAACAAGAAACAGGAGAATTCATTCTATCCTAAAATATTTGTCAAAAGTTTCTCGATATATGATAAAGGCAAAACATGAGGACGGTAACGGAGGGTTAGTAAGATCATTTATTGTTAATTTTTTTTTGTAAGAATATCCTATTCTTCTACAGGAGCTGGATAAAAACAAAACATTTAATAGAGCTTCTTATTTTTATTTATTTTATTCTCTTAAATTTCCAATATGATTAAACATAAGCAATTCCATCAGCAACTACATTTTCACATAAGAATGGCTAATAATCAATCATGAATCATATAAATAATTGAATGCTCAATGAATGTCGTTTTCTGAAATTATGCTATTAAGAATCAAAAGAGGCTTCTAAGCAATGAATTTTATTATGTCTACATCTAATTTCTTTCAGTTGAAATAAGTGATTAAAGTCCAAATGTTAAAAGAATATCATGTGATATATATATTAAAATGAAATCATTGATCATACTAGTATTAGAAGTATTTTGAAAACTAATTAAACTCATTGAGTATTATGATTCCATTGATTATTTAAAATTTTTACAAAAATATGTAAATCATTATTGCAGTACCAACTCTCGTATGAAATCTTACTGATTATTCCAGTTCGAATATCATTCAATTTTTGTTATCTAAAATAATTGATCGTATATCTTCTTTGTATATTTTATAGGAAGTTTTTCTTATATAAAATTAAAAAAAAAATTCTCCGTGAATATATTAAATGAAAGAGAGAGATCGAGAAACTCTTCATAGAATGATAGATAATACCAAAAAGAGAAAACTAGAGGAAAAACCGACTAGAAGAACATTATAAAACATGTGAATAATTCTAAATACCTAAACTATATCTTTCTTTATGAGAATATTTATATAATCTCTAGCTAAATCTTATATGTATTACATATAATTAAAAAGGAAACGGATGGAGGACAAAATGCGACGACTCATTGGGCACATGGACTTCCATGGGTTATTTTTTCTATTAATACACGCACCACATACATCTCAAAGGAAACACCATATCAATTAGTTTCCGTACAAGATAGGCGTGCTAATAGTCATTATTGGGAGTCTCTCCATTATACAGCTTTAACTGATGATGTACAAATGGATGATCTTATTATTTATAAAGTCCTACCATCTGACAAAAACGTCATTTGTGAATAACCAGATTCAACATTGATGTCAAAGGAATCATACATCAACTCAGGTTGTACAGATTCTACAAATTCTAATTAAATTTTTTCTGTATTTTATTATTTATTATTAGAAATATCTTTAAATTTAATAAATGAAACAAATAATACATTTGATGAAACTAAAATTATTTCATCTTCTTCAAAATGAAGTACTACTAATGATAGGTTAGACTTTTAGTTATGTAATGTTACAATCAAATACATCAAATACATATCTACTTAGTCGTCATGAATCATGCCGAGCTTCAGCACCTATTAACTATCTGAAATTTCAAAAAAAACGACAAAAAATCTATGACAATCATATACAAAAATATCAGACTCTTATAAAAATGGTGATCTTATTGGTATAGCAATTAATAAAGTTGATCGTACAAACTGTGACCCCAAAGTTACACCATGAATTATGAAAAACGCTTCGATAATAAAGAGATTCCAACTTATCCTCTTATTAGTTCTTTCAGTCGATTATCAACACCTTTTCCTGTACATCAACTCACCCATGTAACCACGAAATGCAAACTCGATGCTTTGAAACGCGGTTTCACAATAAAACGCGTTCACATGCGATTAAAAAACATTCTACGATGCAACCAAACGCGTTTTCAATATGGAACGCATTGAGATGCGGTTAGAAAAAATTTTGAAACCATCTGAACGTAGTGTTTCTATACAACGTGTTTAAACGCAATCAGAGAAAACATTAACCGCGTCTCAACATGGTTTTGAAAAACGTTTAACGCCTTTAAACGCGTTTCAAATATTTTTTCAAGCGCGTTGGAAAGCACTCAGATTTTTGAACACATTTGTACGCGTTTAGTTCTTGCAAATCGGAGGCGATTTTACCCAAAAATTGCTGCGCTAGAATAGTTAACCATATGATCGAAATCATTCATTTACATACGTATTTTACTCATCTAAACTTTATTAGACTTCTTAATAAAGAATATCATGATGATTTTAAAATAGACAAAGGTTCCAATAAACATATTCCAAATAATCGACATTTCTCTAAAATTTTTATAAATAACAATAAAACAATATTGAAATAATTTTCAGCTATCCATAATCCTTTTACCACACTCTACTAAATACTATTATTTAAAAAAAAATTCATAACTTTGCATCATATAATCCTATTAAAAGTTTTTATGAATAATCATTTATTCATTAAATTCTTGGATAAAAGGATTTATTTATTAAATCCTTTGACAAAATTATTTATTATATGACCGATAAAATGAAAAAAAATCATAGTATTACTTGCATGTAGTAGACAATAAAAAAAGGTATTATTTTATTTAAAAGTAATAAAATCATTTAAAAAGATAAATGAAAAATCATATTATATGTTAAATATCGTACACTCTAAAAAGATTAGGAATTTTACCGAAACTTTTTGGGGTTCGGTAAAGTCCCTAATTTTTTTAGAGTGTGGTTCGATGCAGCTCGACGAGCTGATTCCGAATATCACCTTAGTTTCCCTTCAAAGTCTAACACGGATATCTAAAACCGAATTTCTGTCTGGAGACTTCGGATTTTTGGGCACCCTCTAAAATAGCCTAGGAAAGATTTCATGAGTTGGCGCTACTACAGCAATTCTGATACATATGTATGTATATGTGGTAAAAATGTGTGCTTGATCAGATGTGATCTCTTTGTAGGGTTTTTAATATACGGAACGGTAGGTTTTCGGTTAGATTTTCGACAAAGAGACTCCTTGTTTTCTACTCTATTTTAAATTGAATTGCGATAGTTTCTTTTAACTATAAAGTCTATAGGCGAGCAAGTTTTTTGAGATATTGTTTGCTGGTGGAATATTGTGTTATATTGCCGAGCGGCGTGACTTTCTTTATTTATGCTGATTTCTGGGCTCAAGCCATGGCAGCCTCTTTTCTTGGCCTCTATAAAACTTTGAGAACCGCTAATTTAGGAAATGATAGATCACATATGCATGTATCTACGCAAACTGTTAGATTCTGGAAAAGAATATTTTCGAATATGTCCGCCTGGCTCCCCACTGTGAGGGGGGGGGGGGCTAGTTTAACCAAAAACAAATGTCGTAAAACAAGTTGAAACATACATAATCCGACTCAGTTTTTGTACTGATTCCAAATATGATGCTTGTTTGAAGTCTAAGGATGATTATTCTGCTTGAAAACCGTCGATTATGAATGGAAAACGAAAGAAAAAAGACAGAAAATTGGTTATAGAGTCTCTAGTATAGGCCATTTTTCGACATGTTGGTAGTTTTTTTTAGACTTTAGGCTTCATATGGTTAGATGCAGCTTGCAAAGCTCTACAAAATGGAATAACAACATTTTTGAAGGTTCGACAAGTTAAGATATAAAGGGGCTAAAACTAAGAAAAGGCCCCTTTTCTACACCTATATTTGTCATCATTTCCGACATTCGGCACCCTATAACTCCAAAGTTTACTGACAAATATGTTTAGTATTTCGTCGGATTTTGTAGAACATGTGAGGAGGTATCAAATACAACTTGAACGGACTCAATCGATTTTACCGTTTTGAAGAAACTGTCGAGATAACCACAACGGTTAAACGGTCAACAGAATGACATAATGATCAAGAGGGTGCAAAACGTCGGTTTCGACCAGAAACTTTTTACATGGGTTTCAAATCGAAAAAATTTGAGCAGTTATCCTATCTCACGATGTTGAACAATGCGGAATCAGTTCAGACCCAGGAATCAATTCCTAGTAATTTCGGAATCAATTCTAACAATTCCGCAGCACAATTCCGAAACTGAATAAAACCGGAATCACTGGGAATGTCTAGGAATTCCATCTAATTCCGGAATTAGAAGCGACTCCTGCAATTCTGGAATTGCGAGGAATTTCCAGGAATTCCGAGCAATTTCGTCTCGATTCAATTCCAGAAATATCATGTCAGAATTGCTTGCTTATTCTAGAGATTAATCTTCAAGCACAACATCAAATGTGAGGGTGAGGGCGATAAGGAATTCCGGATTTACAAGTTCTATTATTATTCTATTATCCCTTATCGATCTAATGATGACCCGAGTCCGATGAAGAATTCTGGAACTGGTTAGAGCTCTTGTGATTCTGGTATTCCTGGGAACTGGGTAGAGTTTCTGCGATTCTGGAATTTCTGGGAACTGGTAGAATCGACCCCGGAGTCGGATCGAGTTCGGGTTTGATCCAGTTCCGGAATCGATGGAATTGATTCCTGCGGCGGAACTGATTCGGAACTGTTTACATCGCAGAATACGGTATGTTTTCAAAAATTTTGTTTTGTTAGTAACGATGAAGCCTCTTTCTAAACATACCATTAAAATCAAAAAAAACTTAGCTCAGCCAGTGTTCAGAAAAATAATCGGTATTCTCATTGAGACTCTTTTGTTAATTACAATGACAATACACCATTAATACATTCTCTCCAAAATGATAATTAGAACGCACCACTAATGCATTACGGTTGACATAACATCAACAACTACAACAATAATAACAACACCAGGAGGGTTATACATAATCATAACACTATTCAATCTTTCAGAATAGCAACAGATAGAACAGTAATGCGACTGGCCCAATCTTGAGGCTGTTGCGTTTTCGACAAACTCTTTTCCAATTATCTCGGAGGTGTAATGGATAGAAAGTTCGTTCAAATATCGTTCGATGCAATTTATCAAAGCCTCTCTATCCCACAACAACGCCGTTTTCTGACCAAAGTCCCGAGCGCCAATAGAGGGTTTAAAATCGCGAAACGTTGCTGCATAAAAATGATCCTTTTGCTCTAGTGTCGCCAAGGAAATCCTAATTTGTGGCTAAACTATCTTTCCAAATAAAATGATCTTGCACCAATTTTGTAGAGCATTAAAACAGGCTTTCAGATCATAAAATCGATTTTATGTAAGGTATTTTTTACTGAGGTAGATAATGCAAAAAACAACAGTGACGCTATTACAGTTTTTTGTCGACTAATTTTCAGGCACCTAACATGTTCAGAATGATTTTATTTTTATAATATATAAGTGTTATCTTTTTCTGTTTAGCTAAACGTTTTATGCAAAAAAGAGATCGATACGTGTTTGTACTTAGTTTATTGCCTCTTCTCCGTCACATTTTTCCTTTGATATAAGTGTCAGATCGCACTGAACTGCACTTTGTTACTACTGCCCATTTCAAAATAAAAGGCGGGTGGGTATTTTTTGAAAAACTTTTGATAGAAAAAGGGTAGAGAACTGCGGTTTTCACCGTTGAAAGGAGCAGATAAAAACGTATCGAACCATATTAGACAATGGCTTCTAACTTGGACTTTTGTAACTTCTTGCAATAATTGTATAAAAAAACCTTGTAAAAACAGGAGTGATTTTTCTAAAAAAAAGCTCAAAAAACTGAATTTTTTAATAGAAATTACAGCAAAATAGACGGAATTGTCGAATATCGTACCGAGAATTTCCAAAGCACTAAAGTTTTCAATCAAATGTTGGATACAGTTTTGTAGCTGGTCAGCTCTCAATTCTACTCCACTCCTCAAAGTTAAAGATTTTTTTTATCTTCATAGAGCAACCGTCCGTTCTTCCAAGATGACCATAGATCACTATTTATATATGAAACGATGTGCCACATCAGCCTCTTTTTAACGGTGAAAACCGCAGCTCTATATCTTGCTTCTATCAAAAGTTATTCAAAAAATATCCACCCACCTTTTATTTTGAAATGGGTAGTAGTACATTACGAACTCTGTCTATTTTATTGAGAGACAGACTTGAGGGTGGGGAATTTATGAAACGAAGGCGCACTTTAACTGCAAAAATTCCAACACCCGCTCACTCTTTGTATAAAAAACCATGAAAAAACTAATTTTTTAGGCCTATACGCCTAATATATGTGCATTTACTCTCCTTTTCTCTCTGTCAATCATATATTACAATGGCGTATCTGGGATATTTTTCTCTCGTGTTCTTCGGTATTTTTGATGGGCAATTGCCCATTGAAAACACCGAAAAACGCAAGAGAAAAAGGCCTGTTAGCGCAGTCCCTTTGGGACTAGAATGTGGAACTCACATATCTTTAAACAATTGGACCCTAGCTAAATAAACAAGTAACGTTCATCGAAACTCGATTCACTTGGCCCTAGACTGTCGCGGTTTACGTTCGAATATGACTGTATTTAGATATGAATGAGAGTTGATCAATATCACTTACAGAAAAAACAGATATCACAGTGATTTCGTATGAGATCATTTTATCTTCTATATAACAGATCATTTTCTTTTCCATAAAAAATGGCTGAAAGTACATCTTAGTTCGTCATAAATTAATTAACACATCATCTTAAAACTACAGCTATGCATAAAAGTATGTTTATATATTTAAAATTAAATGCTTTTCGCAAATCTGACACATGTTTAACAGACATTTATTTCGATTGTTATTAGTTAATAAACTAGAAGTACTATATAATTGAAGTCTACATTCCCAAACAACTAGCATTTACTAGTGCCATTTTTTTAAAATTTTTATACTATCTCTATTCATATGGCGAGATGACTCTAATATTTATTATAGTAGCTGTAAATATATTACTCATCAAAATAATTAAAAACATTCAGACATTACATTAGTAGATTTACCATGTATGATTTATTGCATAGCCACTTACAATATTGAGATGAGCAAAGTATCGATATGTTAGTGCTTCAGATTCGCTGACATTTCAATAGCATCAAAATAATATCAATCATTTCAGAATATAAAACCGGTTGATATTTATTCTCTGCAGAGAATTCCTTTCCTGATTTGTTTATTATCTTTACATACTCTTCTTCTGAATTTACGTTATTTAAGAGACTGAACGTTGATGAATGCATACATTCCTATACACTAGTTCGTTAGAATCAAATTGTGATTCAAAATATTTAACGCAACGCCAAATATCTCTATAATTACACGTTGAAACTGATTTTGAACTATATTATCTATATTACTATAAGAGAAAACTAAACTGACACATTTAATAAATACATTTTACAATAATACAATTTCCTAAAGTTTTAAAGTAATCGAATTATAAATGCGTACTCTTTGAAGGTCTTAATTCTTGAGATTGCTGTTCCTAATTGTCGTACATGATGTTCGGGCATGTCGTTAATTTTTTCGTATATGTACTAATAATATTTGTTGATGATGAAGAATGACATATCATATAAAAAATAGATCAACATTTTTTTCGAAGTGTTAATGAGATTCTGTGTCTATGAACATTCTATTTTTTTATTGTTATTAATATTAATTTCATCTTCTCCATATCAAGAATAAAATTGGCGTTATATTCTGATTTATATTTTTTCAAACAAATAATAATATAGATATTACTATGAAATATTTCAGATATTTAACTTAGCGCCTTTTTAATTTAAATAAATTAATATTATATTATTTAAATAACACGATATTAACGAATGAAAATTATATTTTTGCGAATATTCTGTACCCATTAATAAATATATACGATTTAAATATAATGCGCAGATAAATAATCGGCCCACTGTAAAATATACATCTTCATAAAAATGCTTCTCATGCCCTGAAAATTTCTACTCGTTACCTAATTCAAACATTATTGTCCATTTATCATTTTTTTAATGTACGTAGCTTCAAAATAACCAGCTATACCAAAATTATATGTTTCGTTTACTGTAGTTAACTGCTGGTTGTTGCCGTACTTTCATTAGCATTTTTTAATAGTACAGTTACGAGGTCATTTGTGCCATAGTTACGAGGTCATTGGTGCCATAGCTACATGGTCATTTGTACCAAAAAAGTGGCCGTTTGTGCCAAAAAATGATCATTCGTGTCAAAAAAATGGTCATTTGTGCCTTGTTATCGACAAAAGCGATACGCGCAGCAAGATGAATTCCCGTTTCTAGACCCTATACTTACAGTCTAGGGAACATAGGAACCAATTCTTGTATCGTACCTGTTTGTAATGGAGAAAGAAATGTCTGTGATGAGGGTTGTCTGTAATGGTGATGTCTGTAAGGAGGGGGGGGGTGTCTGTAAGAGATCGGGAGCCGCAAAAATTCGAATTAAAACTTACACTCACATTTTTCATATGTGAGTTCCACAAACTATCCTAGATACACCCCTGCTATAGTATGACATCCTCATACATGAATATTCTATTTATATGTTTCCTCGGAAAAATATCCAACAGAAGTAAGAAGAAATAATAAAATAGATATTTCCATGCTTTCTGATAAACGCAAAATTTAGTGTTTTTTTTCTTGATTCGATATAAAAATACGTAGGGCAAAATTAACATAAAAACAGTTTTTTATTGTCAAGGTTTATACTGCACTTAAGATATGATAGTATTTTCAATGTCTATTCTCTGTTTACTGCAACGGAGATACCATTTTATTTTGATCACAACGACCGATACATTTTCTGCATAATTGGCAAACACGGATCAAGAGAATCAGAGAATTTAATACGAGCCAGAGTATATACCATCCTAAATCAAATTTACGTAGATTTCCTTCATGTAATTCAATTGAACAAAGCACGATTATGGTCAATTGCATTATATATGAATCGAAAAAGCAGACTATTTCAAGAATTTTTAACCAATAACGACCAATTACAGTTTCGCTTGGAACATGATAATCATCGGGTTCCTGTAGTCTTCTAAGTTGATTCAC
This sequence comes from Macrotrachela quadricornifera, assembly GCA_022393335.1. Classification (NCBI taxonomy): domain Eukaryota; kingdom Metazoa; phylum Rotifera; class Eurotatoria; order Philodinida; family Philodinidae; genus Macrotrachela; species Macrotrachela quadricornifera. Next base: position 1,300,340 of record JAJEKB010021035.1, read on the forward strand.
TTGTTCAAGTATATAGGTTGGAAGCATGCCTGATTGAGAAGAGACCGCTAACAGGAACAAATGCAAGGTTAGGAATACTTCATAGAATGTATCTCGGAAACGTGAATCGGGACTAAGAAATAAAACAACTAGTTGGGGTATCCAAGCTGCAAATGATATTATATTTTTAATAATACTGAGACCATATAGTACACAAGTCTTTTCATTGGCGCTTGGAGTAGTAAATTTGAAGTTTACGCTAAGCAGTAGAAGTTGTAGCATGAAGCAAGACATTACGACACTGGGGAACACGATAGATGATGATGCAGTCATTGCAGTTTGATTATATAAAATCCCGTTGAAAACAATCAAGTAAGTAACTAATTCACCGAGTTCGACTAATGCTGATAGAAAAATAGTAACACGTACATTTATGACGAAACATTTGAAGAGTAATATCACAGTATAAATGCTGAATAAGATAAAGAAGAAATTTCTTTCTTGGTTGTTATCAACATCAGCCAGTTTCGTTAATGTATAAACAAAATATTGTTCACCCAGATTTATCAAATCGACAATAATTGAATTAGCTTCAATGACGTATTTATCCCATGTGGGAGGAGGTTTTTTCACTGATTTAGGTTTATTATTTTCCCATTGACCACTATAAAAAACTTTACCATTACTAAGTGTTTCTGTACCAAAACCGTGTCTTTGATTGTTCTGGAAGTGTCCCTTGTAGGTTGCACCATCATCCCAGGTAAAAGTGCCTTCTCCATGCATTTTACCATTTTGCCACTCACCATCATATTTGCTATTATTCATAGTTGTAATTATGCCATGGCCATGATATTTGCCTTCGTAAAATTCACCTAAATATCTTGATCCATTACTACAGTTCCTAACTCTGTAACCAGTTGGCTGATCTAATTCATTCTGGTTTCCTACGTACGTTTCATGCATACTGATACTCATTAAAAGAAATATTGGCAAGAATGACGACTGATTGTGTCAAAAGTGTACTGTTTTGATGAAACAATATATAAATTCAGTGAAATATGAGCCTTTCTTTTATTTTCTCATCTTTGAGTTAGTATTGCGGATTACTCATTTACCTTATATAACGTAGAAGAAGAATAGTGAAGCTATGCCTCTCTTTTCTTCGTTTCTGTTATCGATGACGAGTGTCATCGCTATCGTTTCTCCTTCTCCTCCATAGTATATCACTTTTAGAGACATTCTTTCTTTTTCTCACTTACATTGTGTTTTGTTCTTCTTCGCAGCATGTTCTGTTTTTTAAGAAAGAATGTTATCTTTGATACCATTCTTTCTCTCTGTTTCGTTGTCTTTTATGATGGTGTGTTTTGTTCGTTTTGGAGTCAGTTCCTCCTCGTTTGTTTGTCGATTCTTTTCTTGTTCTTTTTTTGTTTTTTCAAATACATTCATTACAGTGCAGTTTCTCTCTCCCTCTGCAGACAGGGTTTAGTTCATTTCTCAGAGAGAGCTCACAGTTTTATACAGGAGAAAACGATATACAATGAAAGAATGTCATGAAATTGCAAATATTGGCCTGAGAGACGGTGACAGTATGAGTAATCACAGTGAGCATGATTGCGAGCCAGATGATATTCAGATTTAGCAGTGTCCAAATTCCGAATTCTAGAGAAATCCTGAATTCAAAATTCAACTAACAGTATGGACGTACTAAGAAACTGCAGCATATCAACGGAACTAACCGATTTCAAGAAGTTAAAGGATACCAAGGATGTTTACAATCTTATGGAAGGCTGATAGCGAGAGTGAGTTGACAAAATATTCCAAGCTACTTTACGACGCGTTTCGTTCTTGAGTAAGGGTCTCATCAGGTAAGTTTGGAGCCGAGTATGTTCTGCATAGAACTTTAGTTTCATATCAAAAGAGGCTTGTGAGAGTCAAAACTCTAAGCATCGATCCTATGTTGATACAAAAATTCGAAGTGTCGCAGAAGTTCCTTTAAAGAATGAGTTTACAGGAATATTCCAAGATACTTACGACAATCGTTCCTTTGGCGAGTCAGAGTGGGATATTTTTAAGGTTAGATTTATTATTGTTTTATGAATGAAGCATCATTTTGAAGTATTTATATAGCTTATTTCAAGAAAATATTGGCAAGATGAAAATGGTTTTAGTTGTATTAAGTCAATAAATGGGATAAGAGACACTGTTCTTATGATAGGCACAGATTTGTCCGTATTTACGTAATTTCTTTCAAGAAAAAAGATGAAGAAAGATATTGTTTATTTCGGTTTTAGTTTGGTTAAAGTTTGTTGTGAAAGTTTCTTATGAATGAAAAAGCTTTCCAGTGTGCAATTGGCGTTTGTGATTAGCTGAGCTTTGTTGTGTCCAATTGGTGATCCAGAAGATACTTATTATCGTTTCCACAATCGATCAAGTTCTTATGTAAATTGATTGTGAGACTTAAATCAAATAGATAGCATAGATATATTTTATTTTTTGTTCTGTCTTTAGTTGCAGAACCAATGGTTCTCTATTGGACCGTGCATCAGTTGAATATAATATTGACGTGAAGAAGAGACGAAATTTAATAAAGAGAGTATAAAAGCTCGTTTTCTGAAAAGATCTAATGATTATTTTAAAAATGGATGTGATTATTTCATGTATTATCATGTTTCTATATGTACGTAATGCATCAGTGAAAAATTCGGTATTTCTGTTCCGATGCTTCAGAAGTTGCTGATATTTTAAATTTGATAGTTTCTCGGTGAGAGTGATCATTTGAGAACACCAGCGTCAATCAATTCGTTCAGGAGTACAAACTCTTCCATTGCTAATTATTTTGACGGGACTAGATATAAATTGGATATCGGTGGATAAATAAATTATTGTCCTTTGAAGTCCGTTCTTGGATCTTTTAATCCTTCGTTTGTGTTGTGGGGTCCGAGCGGACCCGTTCTACAGTTTTTCATGTGATGTTCCCTCTATATTTGATATTTCTGGGTATTCCTTCAGTGTAATCTCTAGTCTAGTGTTGATGGTTAATGTCATAAACATAATTCATATATAGTGCTAAAATAGAGAAAATCGGTCTATGGGTCCACACGGACCCCACAACAGAGGCGGTGTTAAGAGAACAAATATTCGTCGCATCTTCTTGTATCAACTTAGTATGGATTTGACAGTCTTGCAAAACCAACGTCGTAGTCAAGAACCCCGTCTTATGCCAAAAGTGAAACTTGCTTTACTTTCCTTTGGTTATCGTCTTCGGTCAAATAGTGTTGAAGAACTTAGTGTGAAAAAGGATACGAATCGAGAAAAAAAGATATTGTCTATGTCCAACGCGGACTGGAAGAAAAATTCGACAAATCTACCACGATTGTGGGCAGAATGTATGTTATTCACACTCGTCCATCATCATGATAGTAACTTGTCAGCAACGTAAAGACAAGAGCTAGATATAATATGTTTTGAATTTCCCAGACAAAGTTGTGTCACTAGATTTATACTACATCGAAAAGAAATGACTATTTAACAAACTTCACAATCATAATGAAGACAAAAGAACAAACAAATAAAGATATTTGAAAATAGATGATTTTCATTTCTTTTTCATTCACAGAACATGTCTATACCAAGATATCAGTGTGTTTCTCCTACACTAAACTAAAGCGATTGATTCCAAGATCCCTAATTTGCGCTTTAATGCTCTTGTGAAAGAATTGCACAGCTTGTTTCAGAAATGTTACATATTCATGCTGTGAGGATGAAGCTAGACACATCAGTCAGCATAATGATGGTCTTTACCGTCTGATAGTGCATGAATGAATAACTTGAATAGAAAGAAAATACTGAGTTTTTTGTTATAATCTCTAGTTAGGTTCATCCGGACCTCACGACGCAGATGAAGTTTCAAAATGAGGACACAAACGAAGGGTTAAAAGTGACATATAATCTAGAAAATGTCACTAAAGATGAGATTATAGCAGCTTCGTCATGGTGTATTTTGCTTTGATTGAGTTAAGTGCCTAAACACGTATTGGAGCCTGACAAACAAACATTTACTTCTACTGCACTGTAAAAAAAACCACAGAGTAATAAACCTATAAAGCGTTTATGAAAGTGCAACGTATAACAAACCCTTTTTTCCCGTTTATGAAGTTACTATAAACTCTTCTATAAACCCAATAAAAAGGGAATATCGAAGGGTACATGAACTTTAAACATTGACCAAAAACCGTTGATGAAACGGTTTATGGCACTCGTAAACCCTTAAAGAGATTGTTATACGTTGCACTTTCATAAACCCCTCGAAAACGTTTATGAAAGCTACATATCCATCTACCCGAATTTTCAAATAACCTTCGTAGAAGGGTATTTGGAATTCATATTCTCTGGGAAGAAACTCATAAAGGGTACATTACTATACTCTCTGAAGTCAATCAACCCTATATTCCGTATTGGAAAACATATATGAACATGTATATCATTCTCATGAATCCCTACAAGGGTTTCAGAAAAGGCTGATTGATGAGTAGAATCTCACTACTAAATCTCAAAAGGGTTTCAGAAAAGGTTGATAGATAAGTAGAATCTCATTACTAAGCCTCAAAAAGGTTTTGGAAGAGGTTGATAGATGAGTGAAATCTCACTACTAAATCTCCAAAAGCTCTTTGAAATAGTTAATACTTGGGGCATATCAAAAGTAGTGCTACCGATCCTGGAATATTTTCCAGCAGGCTTTAAGAAATTTTTTCTCTAAATATTCTGACAGTCTAAGCCGTTCTCTATAATTCTCTCATATCTCATAAATCTTCAAACGACATTATAATATTGAAAACAGAGCAAAAGTAGTGAGGAGTGCACAAAAAATACTTTCTCAAGCAACTTTACCAAGTTTTTATCAAAGTACACGAAATGCAAAAATAGTTATTTTCACATCGTTCGATAGTGCCCATTGACCTTTACAAAAATGACTATATTAAAAATCTTTTCGCGATAAAATTCATGGAGCACTACATGAGGAATGTATAAAAAGCCCGCATTTTCTACAGCTTTCTTACAAGGAAATGACGACTTCTTTCTCCATAGAAAACTGTAAAAAATATGATTTTTTTGTATACTCCTCACATTGTTTTCAATGAATTTTATTGCGAAAAGATTTTTAATATAGACAATTTTGTAAAGGTCAACGAGCACTATCGAACTATGCGAAAATAACAATTTTTGTATTTCGTACACTTTGATAAAAACTTGATAAAATTGCTTGAAAAAATGTTTTTTGTGCACTCCTCACTATTTTTGCTCTATTTGCAATATGATAATGTCGTTTGAAGATATGTGAAATGTCATAGAATTATGGGGAACGACTTAAACTGTCGGAATATTTCGAGAAAGAATTTTTTAAAGCCTTCTGGAAAATATTACAGGATCGATATCACTACTTTTGGTATGCCCTAAGTAGATGGGTAGAGTCTCATTACTAAACCTTAAGAGGGTTTCGAAAGGACGGATAGAAAAAGACAGTTGCGACCTTATGCTCGATTAGGATTCGGGACAATAGAAATACAAGAAAGATCAGATTCTTAGTTTAAGAAAGAGTTTGCAAAAGTGTAGAGAGAATATACTGATCAGTTTATAAAGCCGTTCATGATCATAAAGGCATACGATCAAAGATACTATCTGATCAAAACTCAGAATTTGCACTTGAGAAAACTCAATAGAAAAACACTTACAATACTATCAAGAACGAAAGTATTTGAAGCAAAATATATAGATCTAGTATGTGCATGAAGTGATAGGAGTAAGAAGGAGCGCAAAACAATACGGTCGTATAAGTTTAAGAAACGTACAAGATTATAAGAGAAGCGCAAAAGAAAGAAAACTATTATGAGGCGTATTTTCGAAGCACATAACTTAATTTTTTGAAATTTGATATAGGATAATAACCGTCATCTCACGAAGTTTTCTCATTGCATTCTTTCATAAGAATTACGGCGTTGAGAATCAAAAATTATGGAGGATATTTTAAACTGAAAGAAAAAAGATTTAGTCCTCGCTCAAGACTGAACTTTTGATATAGAAAAAAGTTGGATAGAAGTTCTAGAATCGAAAACTATAGTTGCACTAATTCCTCAACACTTTGTTTTGAACGTATAGAATAAAAACACAGAAGAAAATTCTAACCTGATGAGATGTAACGTCATCGCATCTTTAGATGTCATTTGATCATTAAGAGAAGAAAACAGATGAAGAAAACAATACAAATGAAGAAGAATATATGATTGATGGTTGAACACTCAGGTCGTAAAATCAAAAAGATAAAGTTTAGGAGAATATAAGAATCGAAAACATGATTTCATTCATTGGAAAAAAGATAGTTTCTTGTCGACTGATCTTGAAAAGAGAAACGGCGCAGCGTAGAAAAGGAACAAAGAAGTGTTTTTGCTGCTTAATCACGACTCACCTGACGATTTAGAAAGGACAAACATCGAAAAGATATAAGACTCGAGAAAAAAACATAATTCAATTTATTTGCCTCAGCTCAATTCATAAGTTAGAATAAAAGAGGAAAAACTAAGAACCGAACTGAAAATACCATTTTGCCTCATTTTGAATGATTCGGTGTTGCAGTTAAAAATAATTTTCAAAAAATTGATTACTATACCTTAACAGCTGTAACTCGAGTTAAAACTGCTTTTTTTGAAAAAGTTGATGGGTTATAACGGAAAAGTTAGAAGTAGGCCGATTTTAACTCCAACACTGAACAATTCACCTACGATTGAAAAGAGAAGAAATTCGAAATAAGCTACAAAACGAATAAAATAATTACACTCGTTGCACACGATCTCTTCCATGATATTAACAAGAAGAAAGATAGAAACAGTTGTATGACTGCAGATGATGTGTACACAAAGCTCTCACATGCATCTGATCGATCAGAAAAACAGAGAGATCAAAGAAATCGCAAAAGTCAAGAACATCGATTTACGTATTGTGCAATATTCAACTAATGCTTTCCAAAGAAAGACGAACGAAAGAAATTATGGTATTCAAAAAATAGTTTTCTGTACTCTGTAAAATCTATTAATAGTTGACCAACGAGAAAAAAGACAAAAAATGAAAGAATTTCGAATGGACAGTCTTGCTTATTATTAAAGACTAATTTCATGACTTAGAAAATAAAAAATAGAAAAAGAATGAACGAATTAAAAAGAGATAGCTTCACTTATTAGTCAACTCTCATTTGATCATTTTGAATAGAAGAAAAAGAAAAGATATAAAGATACTCAAGATGGATAGTTCTGCTTGTTCTGCAAGACGAAATTGATAATAGCGAATAGCCAAAGAAGAAAAATTAAAGAACTGAAAAGAAAAATTAAAGAACTGAAAAGAA
>JAJEKB010021035.1:1307718-1367118 GCA_022393335.1 Macrotrachela quadricornifera
AAATTAAAGAACTGAAAAGAAAAATTAAAGAACTGAAAAGAAAAATTTCTCTTTCTCTTCAAAATGAAGTTGATAATTTTGAAAATAAAAAGAAAATCAGAAAGATGAAGCAACTAAAGACAGATAGTTATAGTTATTCCTCAGCTCTAATCTGTTGATTCTGAGAAGCAAAAAAACGAAAGAAATAAAGGAAATAAAAATAAATAGTTCTTCGCTTTCCACAAGACCAATTGATAGTTACCACTGGAAAAAGTCGAAAGGAACCAAGAAATTAGAAAAGGATAAGAAATGTTTATATTAGTACATCAGAACAAGCAGTTTTTATAGGGATGCAACAAATCCTAGAGAATATTTGGATTTGGGCCAAAGCATTTGGATTTGGATTTGGATTTGGTTTTTAGATTTGGATTTGGATTTGGATTTGGATTTGACTTTTGGATTTGGATTTGGATTTGGATTTGGTTTTTAGATTTGGATTTGGATTTGGATTTGGTTTTTAGATTTGGATTTGGATTTGGTTTTGGTTTTTAGATTTGGGATTTGGATTTGGATTTGGATTCAAAATTTGGGTTTGGATTTGGATTTGTATCCTAGATGTGGAACTTGTGTTTCACTTTGACTTTCCATTTGTACAAGCCTTACAGATGTTTTTGAATTCGCTAATAGATATATTGAAGATTATTTGATTATCTCTTTTATTGCAGTAAAGTTCCAATAGAATAATTCAATAGAATGGTTGAAGTCTGCAGGTATCTAAGAATTCCTCAAAATCGACATTTAATGGATTCAATAGCATTATAATAAGTAGTAGATCATCATAAATCACGCTCAAGGTATTGAATTTTCATAATTCTAAGAAGTATCTGAGTTTGTATCAGGAATAGAACATTTTCACCGAATACAATAACAGAAAGGAAAGAGGCAGGAGAGATTACCGCCATAATAACGATGAAAAACAAGAAAATACATACGTAGTTTGATAGTGGAGATTGTCGCATATAAAGGATATCATGTAAGTGTGATATAATGCAATAGCGGTGTCCCGATCAGTACGCTTGGGCTTAATGAAGTCTGCAAAAATTTCCTGAGTGAGTATCTCATTCAAATAATTTGTAATAGTTTATACAAATGTACGTCTTGCTCTGATATTTGTAGCTACAAATGAATATTTTAAATTCCATAGAGTTACAAAGAAAATATTGTTGATACACTCTATAATAGTAAACCTAAATGGTTTAGATCATTTTAAGCCAAATCCAAATCCAAATCCAAATATTAGATTCCAAATCCAAATCCAAATCCAAATCGCACTGTCAAATCCAAATCCAAATCTCAATGTCAAATCCAAATCCAAATCCAAACCTCAATGTCAAATCCAAATCCAAATCCAAATCTCAATGTCAAATCCAAATCCAAATCCAAATCTCAATGTCAAATCCAAATCCAAATCCAAATCTGAAAATCAAATCCAAAGCTTTGGGTTTGTTGCATCCCTAAGTTTTTAATGTTGGTATCAATTTTACTGCATTATTCACGATTTTTTATTACACTTTAGAAAAATTGGAGAAATTTAATGCAAAAAAGGAAACAAACAATTCTGCCACATTGAAGTGTTCCATTATTATAAACAAAAAATAGTCTAAGTGTTATGAAGAGAAAAAGTCAATGCTATAAATGGAGATTAAATTAAGCATGTGCAATAATCAATAAAAATTGGTTTTGTTTTTGCTGATGGCATCATATTTTTTTCATTAATAATAGTTCACTCATTCATTTTCATCTCAAATTAGTCTATGTTCAGCTATCGATTAGAAAATTAGTTCGAGCTTGATTCGATTCAGCCTGTTTTCGCTCTATGGACAATATTAAGAAGAGACCCATGTTAAAAATTTTCAAAGCTAAATGTTTCCCATTTTTATTTTAAAAAATGCATGTTGCTTGATGAATTTATGTGCTCTATTAACTTTTATTGAAATCATGAAAAATTACATAGAATGAACAAAAACTATTTGTATGTAAAAGAATTTTTAAGAAATCTATAGATTTTATACATTTGAAGAAAAATTGAAGGAAAAATTTTGCATGCAAATGAATCAAGAATGATGTGTTAACCCTTTGGGACCGGAATTATTTTTCAATGGAAAAATAGTTCTTTCGTCGATTTATTATATTTGGCTCAAAATGATTAGATACAAGTCCAATGATAATGCATCAAGATAAGAGAGGAAGTGATCATGGCATCAGTTTATAGAGCAGAAAGAAAAAAGAAGATCTGATAAGCATCTATATGACAGGAAGAAAGAGAGAAAAGAGATGCATGCAACAGCAGCTGAGACGCTCTATTACCTTACAGTTGATAACAGCTTAATAAGAAATAAATATTTTCCTTACTGGAAAATAGGTGGTACAATCCTTGTACCACCAGCCTCAAAGGGTTAAGCACGACGTTTTCGTTTGATTTGATATGTTTAAATTTGTTTTTGTTTGAAAGAGCATCTCACGATGCAGGGCATGACGAGGTTCGTTTTTCCAAATACTTACTTCTTAAGTAGAAAAGAGGGGTCACAAGTTCCATTAATAAAAAAACTCTCTAAAATGGGTGTTGAATTATATAAATCTCTATAGATATCATAAAAACGAAGATAACTTTAAAAAATGGGCCTCATCATGCTCCATCTTGACGAGCTCTTTCAAACCAGAAAAATTTAGAATGCGTGATCGAAAAAGCATAAATTGAGTGAAAACGAAAAATCGTTTTCATTTTTTTCAAAATAAGCATATTTTTCAAGAAGAGGTTAACAAAAATCATTGAAAATGTTGAGCAAAACGGAGGTACCGAAGAAAAACCAACGTTGCTCCTGAAATATCTGAAGATGGACAATTTTCGCATCCATTTATCTCAATTTCAAACATTCAGACAAAGATTGACTTTTTTTGGAGTGAGGGATGCCTTAAACCATTCTAGTTTATCGAAGGGTGATGAACCATTTACTAATTGCCTATTCAAACCTTTTAGTCCGGAAGTTGAATACTATATCTTTGCTCGAAGAATGAAAACCTTCCTGTAATACTATAGAATGACACATCGTTTTAACATTAGCATGGAACAAACTACCCTCAATCGTACAATAATGAACCATCCTGAGTTTAACGTATAATAATCTACCCTTAAACCCATAATGATAAACCCTTTTTTTATGATCGAAGAATAGTCTATCTCCATAACTAGAATAATAAACCCTTTTATTAAGAATGGGGCGCAATGCACCCTTAAACCCATGGTAATCTATTCCTATAGATAGAATAATAAACCCTTCTATCAAGAATGCGAAACAATCTACTCTTAAACGTAGAGTAATCTACCGGAAACACAGGTTAGGAAACCCTTCGGTTGAAAACATGGGACAATCTATAGGTGAACGTAGAATAATATATCCTATCATTGCAATCGTAGAACAGTCTGCGTTTTGAAGTAGGATAATCAATCGTTTGGTCGAGAGTGTAGAATAATCTACCGTGAATGCAGAATAATAAATCATTTAATTGCAATCGTGCAACAGTCTACCTCTAATAGTAGATTAATCAGTTCTTTTGTGGAAAGCGTAGAATAGTCTACCCGTGAACGTACAATAATAACCCATTTTATCATTACCGTAGAACAATCTCCAGTTAAAAGGAGATTAATAAACCTTTTTGATGAAAACATTGAGTAATAAATCCTTAAATTGGTGTGAGGAACATATACCCTTGAAAGGATTTTTGATGAGGTTTCTACTGTGCAACGATTGATTATTCTACAGTTTTTTTTACAGTGTAGCTCCCCCTAATGTTTTCATCGGCACGCTAACGCGCCTCCTGCATAGTAAAGAAACTCTATCATGTCAACCGGCTATTGGAAGATGTGGGTTCAATTCTCATTCTACTTTTTGATTTTTTTGACTTAGTCATACATGCTAAGTCGAGCATGTCGAGTGGATGTATTCCAACTAATCATATCGAATAGAATCATTTGTGGACAAGTAAAATGATTATAGAAGGTTCTACTAAACTCATCATATATGCTTTCTCTTTTGATTAATTATAAAATTCAAACTCACCCACCTTCACCCTCCTTTAAAAGGCAGTGATAGGAGTATTTTATATCTTTTCGTATAAATCCGATCATCTACATCATCTTAATTCGAACAAAAAATATATGCTATTATTTCATCTTATTCATTATAGCATTCACCTGAAGACAGTTACATCTTATTGTTATAGAAAAAACATTAACTTTTAAAAAGAAATTGAACATTGATATAATGTCTCATCCAACTTATCCCGTTGATACACGATGAATAAAAATAAAGTTGTTTATTATGAATAAAATATTGAATTTCATTAAAGATTCTTCACTTATTTCCCTTTTTTACTCTTTTCTTTTAATTCTAAATAAAATTCTTCCAATCTATATTAATAAAAGCTACATAAAATACAGATTCACATAATCAACAGCAGGTAATAATAATGAAAGCTGTATAACTATATTTTTTCTATAACAAATTTTGAAGGATATATTGTAATATTTTTTTAATGTGAAGTCCGTGGACGAATAAAATTTATCACAAAAAATGAGTCAACTATTGACTAGTGTAGCAAATGAAAAAGTTTGTCTGATGAGAGATATGAAAGTTGAAATTGAAAAAATTCTCGATTATTTAACAAAACGAAGCAAATCTTTCAAACAAATGTTTTATTAAACACTATCAAAAACAACAACAGCAACTACAAATAATACTTTAGAGGAATTAAGAAAAATCGTTATTTTAATTTATAAAATAATGATTATTCAAACTTATCAACTTCTTTGGACTGTACATTTAGAATCAGGTACGAGACAATTAATTATTCCATTGAAAAAGAAAAGTTTCCTATTCAACAACTTTACCAATATGGTCAAAAGACTTTTAAAAAAATGGTATCATCGAAGAATGTGGATAAGACAAGTAAAAATGAACGTTGTTTAAAATTTGTCAAAGATCTTTCACATGATTTAGAACATCAATTAAAACAATATCAAACTGAATTAAATATTAAAACCAATATATTTCAAGCTTATACATTAACAATTCAAAAAATGATTGAAACATATGTTGAACAAAATCTTCATTCATTACGTATGGAAATCGAACATAAAGTGGAGCTTATAAATTATAATTATTATATTCAAACATTGAAAATAGAATATTTCCGACACACTCTAAATAATTTTCAAGTAAAAATATTTATTGAATTATCTCTTATTTTTCATTACTTATTTTGTAGGTAGGAATAGTTAATGAAAGAACTTTGCCAAAGTAAATTTGAACAAGAATTTAAATTACTTCAAAGACAAATTACTTTCTATATTATACATCTGTTTCATTCAATGTATAACTGAAGAATCCGTGTGATTTTATATCGTTTAAGGAATTTAAACCATTTGATAAGTCTTCTTGTCAAGATGAAACACGTGTAATGGTAGCTATTCTCTCTTCTAAATTGTATCACAAGTTCTTCCATATTTTACATGTTGTCTTTTACTTTTATATAACAATGTAAATAATGTTTTAGTTTGATTCTTTAAGTAGGATTAAATCAAAATGTCTTAAACTACCTGAAGAGTTCCTTGAGCAAGGATGAAACCAGTCATGGTATGCCCTTCTAAATTTTACTCACTCTTTGTAAATATTTCTACTATTCGTACTAGATCTTAGTATTATGTATTGATTCTACTTCTAAATCTTCTATACTAACGCACTTGCCACTTGATAACCTATATCAATAATAGTGAAAAATTTTGTTTGGTGGTAATTTTACTCATCGTCATCCTCATCTCAAGACTTTACTCACTCTTCAATGTGATACCTATTCTTTTGAATAGAATTAGGCAGATATGCATTGATTTTCTCATAAAATCATTGTACAACTACTAGACATTTGATAAGAAAATCGAAATTTCAAATGAATGTTTTTCGTAGTAACTTTACTCAATTTTATTCTTACCCTCAACTATCATCCACCCACAAAGTGCACAATATAGAACACATGGTGACGATATTGCTGTATGCCAAGTAGTATAATATAGTTATGAAATATCTTGCTACTCATTATAAAAAAATTGATGAGTTCAAACAAAATTTATTGTAAAATTTAATCAAAAATTGAGCGAGGGTATTACATCATTTAAAAGAATTTTCATATTTATTACAGTAACAGATAGCGTAGTCGGATAGTGTTTGATGGTCTACCTCATGCAATTTTTGCATTTTTGACAATTGATCAGACTATTATGCTCACTCTCAAACAAATTGATTATATAAGTTAAAATTCGACAGATTTTGTCGCCGAGTCAATAGAAAATATTTTCGTCAGAATGCAAATATTGAGTAACTGACAAGAAATGGTTTAATGCGGATGAGCACATACGAAATCTTTTTTTTTCAGTTGATGTGAGAGGTTTAGCACGAAACTCTTCTCACAAAATCGTTCATTGTAGGTGTTCAGCATTGGTCTTATACAATGTCTTTTTTTGAGAAACTTAAGTATGGTTTGAAGCTTTTGCCCGCGCTCAGTCCTACTAAGTAGTCATCATCATCAAATGACTCGTTGATATTTTATAAATTAAGCTCAAAACAGTTCCCATTTTCATCAAACTTTGTCAAATAAATGTGTTCAAGATCAACTACTTCTGCCATTTTAGAGTGTCAATTTCCAGCTATCAGGCTAATAATTAACGATCGAGAGAAAATCTTAGTTCTCGCTAATCCAATTTTATTCGACTGATAGATCAGTAAAAACATTAAAGCTATTTTATTTCTAATTTTATATTTTCCTTATGATATATGAGTGTATAAAATCAATGTTTATTTGTTTAAATCATGTATTGACAATTAATGGAAAAAACATTTGCATTTCAACAGAAAGATAAAAAATATTCTGTTTGTTCTGTAGACAGGGCAAGATATAAAATGTCCAAGCTGTTCAGAACCGAGTACGGCTTGTCATCGAAAGCGAGACAGAAGCATAGGCCAAGAAAAAGCTGCACAGCAATGATCTGTTACGGTGAATGGACTTGATATGGAACCAATTGAGGGATGGTCTGGATCAATTTGTACCAAGGAATCAATTTTTTCTGTTACCTAAATCATGAATTGAGAATGTCAAGTCTTTAAAAGATAATAAAAATCCTGCAAACGAATTGCCCAGCGTTACGTATATTTTTATACACGATGATTTGTAACTGTTCTTTTGAGAAATATTACGCTGAAAAGGCTCTCTAGCATCAATGTCAAGAGCTATGTTGGGAATTTGCAAAAATAACTACAATAACTAATGTTCCATCAATGATTCAGAAAATAAAAGTTTTGGAAATCATAGCGGCCTCATAAGGGTCGACTTAACTAAGAAGAATAGATTTATCAACTTACCATCGCAGGTATGTCATTATCAATAATGTTTTGGATTTGTTGAGTTAAATCTAGATCCGTGGATTCATATGCATCAGCTATAACTTTGAGAAACTCTTCTTGGCCTTCTTGGCCTTCCTTGTCTTCCAAAGATTTTAGAAGCCCAACTATGCCCCCACCCACGGCTATGCCTCCAGCCGCAATAGCGGCAGCCCCTAATACCCGGCGACTAGAAACACTGAGCTTTTTCTCGATTTTTTTCTCTTCTTTACTACGAATCATTTTAATTTTCACCAAACATTGTGAATCGCCAATATCAATTTTTTCATATGAATCCGTGCGTAAAACAATACCCGCTGGAAGCAGAACTTCTTCTTCTTCTGGAAATTCACTATATTCTTTGATAAATGCTATTGGCTTCGAGGCTACTTCTTCACGATCAATGTGCATCGATATAATAACAGATACTTGATCACTGTTGTTACGCGCATCGACGGATGAGTACGTATTTGCAACCGTGGGATCCGTTGAAACAGACAAAAAGTTTCTTGTCATGACATATTCATCTACCTTTGGTAACCGATTTAATTCTTTTCGTAATATTACTTTACCTCGATGAACAATCAACGTCTCTGGCCACATTGATGATTGTTTATCATGTAGTTTTTGTAATTGCATATAAAGATCATGAAGAATAAAGCGAATTGCAAAATAATTTGTAGCAATAGAGGCAGCACATGTTTCACTGACAATGTAGTTAACAAAACAAGCAGATTTTGTATACCATTTGATCACATCTTCTTCACGATAATTGGCTTCAAAATAGTCAATTTGTCTCAAATGATCTGAGTTGTTTTTATACTTGGAACGGCAAAAATCAATAAACTGTTCTTTAGCTTCTTTAACGTTTGGAAGTTGTTTTATTAAGGATTCATTGAATGCTATTTCAATCAGCTGACGTACACCAGTTTGATCTAAGTTTTTCACACGCGTTCCAATAATCTTCTTTGGCAGCCTACTTTGGTTGGAGAATAGACTGTCGGAAAACCAGCGCTCTGACTGCTGCTGAAATTGTTCTTGAGATATACGACGATAAATCATGGCGACCTGAGGGCATCGCCTGAAATTTTTGATGAGGTTTTTATTCTGTATATAATCACCTGACAGTATGAGAATAACACGTTGTGTACCACACTTCTTCACATATTCCATGCATTTATTAGCATTATTGAATTTCACTGATTTTGTTCGTACCTGTTGACTCTGCTGCTTGATTTTTCGAAGATTTGGCATCCAAAAACGAAAATCTTTTGTCAGCCTTTTGTCTTTATCTCGGAGCCTTTTGACATTTGATATTCTGAGAAGACCAGTTTCAGACATGGTTTCTTCTACACCGTTTCCAGAAGTAGTTGTAAGTTCAACGAGGAAACGTTCTTCTTTCATCTTTTCTGCATTGCTCGGTTGCGTTTGAGCGATGAAAGAAGTTGCCATTTCACTTTATTATAGTGCACAAACAGAGGTTATTTTCATTGTTTGAATCGAGATTGACGAAATATACAGCCAGAGAGAGAGAGAGAAAGAGAGCATTATTTATAACCCTTTTTATCTCGAAGTAGCTCGCATTACTTCCTCTCAATTTATTACCACTGTCGTGAAACGGTATGTATAACTTTGCAGAAATAAACACAATGTCATGCACGGTTGTATAGCAGTGTTGATCAACATGAAACTCAAGTTGTTGTTATCAGTTTCACTTGAAAATTTTCAAGTAATCGAAGAATTCACTTTATTTTGTCGATAAGCTCTACAAGAATTTTTTAGTTGTCATAATGTTTCATAGATCTCAACTACTTTTTTGAAGTATTTAATGACTGGTAAAGTTTGCGTAACGCGTTTTGAGGTTGCTCTCTATAAAACTTATTGTTTCATTTTTGGTCGAGTCTTTTTTAATTGAATACAAAAGAAGCATGGACCTTTTCCATGAACTAAAGTTTACTAATTTGATAAAAAATTTTACCAGAAAAAGTTAACAATAGTATTTTGATATCTGAGATTGAATTTATCATGTTCTATTGATAGTAAAATATGTACCATAGTTATAAATGTCCTATTCAAATTCTATTGATCATTGATGCGTATTGAGATTGTTTATATGAGTAAATATGTAACATCATATCCTTTCTTCGATTCTTGTGCATGGTGTATAACATTCTTCTATGCGTCATAATGGAATCTTTCCATCGCGCCATTTTATGACTCAATTGGAATTTCCCCATTGAACCATCCCAGGAATGTCATCAGAAGGCTTCATTGTAATCGCGCATATAAATACGCGTGTATTGTTCTATTGTTCTGTGTGCACGTGTTTTAACGCTATATTCGTTATCAGTGCTTAACATATTCTATGTTAATAAAAGTACTCACGCATATTAAGTAAATCACAACCTCTAATAACTAATAGACTACAAACTAACAAAATTCATTATTTAAGTTCTATTTTATCTTATGTATTTATTACTAAATTGAATTCACTATCCAGACATCATTTATTGAAGAAATAATCAAAAATGAGCAATTTTTTTAATAGCTGTAAGGCTTCAAAAATCGACCGAAACACCATAAACCTAGCATGAAAATATTTGCCTCAATATTCTCTTTCTATTCACAAAAAATTCAATAGGCTTTAGAAGGGAAAATACCAATGGGGCGATTTGTGGTCTTATGCACCCCCGTACTTTGGGCATGATTTCTTAGTTGAGGATTCTGACTAACCTGCTTTTATTCGTGACATGAGCCTTCTCTGATATAACCATAACTTTTGGCAGGATCCTCGTGTCAGGATTCAGAACAGGTCTTGACTCAAACTTAATGAAATCTTGACGAAATTCTCTCTATAGTTTTTGTCAGGCTTCGAGTGAATATTGACAGAGAATCTTAGCAGGATCCTGCAAACTGAATCAGGCAAAAATCCGAGCAAGAGCTAGAACAAATCCTGGATCGAATACTAAATCAAACTTGGCCGAATCCTTGAAATATATAATTCAGAAAGATCCTTGAAAGCTATCTCACGAAATGAACATGGTTGAGTACATCAAGCCGAAGGCTGTAAAAATCTTTGAGAAATCTTTGCATTTTCTTTTTATCTAGATCTTGATTAGGATTCACATTGTTTTACAAGAGTTGGAATCGCATATTCTTGAAAAGTTCCGAACAAGATCCTGATTGAAGTTTTGTTATTTTCTTGTCAAAATGCTCGTCTGATGTGGCTATCGTTCCTGACAAAATCCTAACACAAAGATTTGACCTAGATCCTAACGCGAACCTGATAAAATCTTGTCAAAATCCTGTCTGATAATCTTGAGAGGATCATATCAAGGATCTTGAGTAATTTCTGATAGGATACTGTATTGTCAACTTAGAAAAATATCTGAGCAACAACTTGAAAAAAAACCTGAACAGGATCTTGTTTTACCTTGAAAAATTCTGGAAACAGGAATTACTAGGATTGGAAACATGATCCTAAATAAAACTTGGCAAGACCCTTGAGATTCAGGATCCTGTAAGATCCTTCCAGGGTTTCTCAAGGAATGAACAGGATTGAGACTGGGGACACTGTAGGAGTACCCTTGGGTCCTCAACTACTATACTGGAGAGGTATCCTTGAGTTGTCAAGTAGTATTAATAATATTACCAGCTTTTAATGAAAAATATGTTTCATCCGAAACCATTTTACAAAAAAGATCGAGTATTTTGTTTCTAAGGTTGCTATTGAAGCTAATAGATTCGAATTGTTGCTTATTCATATAAAGTTTCCGGATAAATTTTTCCGACATACGGACAGACAAAAAAATAGTTCTGGCTTCCAGAGTCAAGGGTTGAGTGAGTCGAAACGGTGAGCGCTACTTGTTTTTTAGCATAATAATAAAAAGATTTTAAATCAATATACTCATCAAAACATGTACACAAGCTTACGCGGGGTTTGTCTGAATCTGATGTAATAGAAGATTATCAATTATGCATACCACCAAAAAATTCATCCGATTCAGCTAATATTAATCAACAAATTACTACTACTGATAATTTATCTCAAATAAATAATATTAATTTTGAAACTTTAACAAATGTTAAGAGTAAATCTAATCATAGTATTGAAAATAATAATGATAAAGAAGAACGATCGGATATAAATAGTGAAGAATCATCTATAATTGATGAGCAACGATCGAACATAAATGAAGAACAACAGACAAACATCAATCTTGGACAACAATCGACTAATAATGGACAATAACTCCATGAGGATCATGATAAAATATCAAATTGACCTTTCGAACATCACCCAGTTACTCAAAACAGTTTCAAAATAAAAAGGTAGATTTCGTTCAACTTTCAAAAAGGTAAAGGTCCACTCTATACCTAATCAAAACTTCCTTCCACCGACAATCCTTTAACATTGTTACAAATTTTAACCGATTTATCAAATTAAACTACGTTTTCAAAACGTATACCGCTATTATTTTATTTATCGTTCCTAACCCTTTACAAATAAAACATACCAATTTACTCTAATAACATGTTGAATGTAAGTTAAGTCATATGAGTTGAATAATAATATTAAATAACATAATATTTAAGTTCAACATAAAATAATCATATTATTTATTAATATATAATAAAAATCAATAATATGTTAAGCTGAATTATATGAGTCGAACAATTGTATCCAATGTGAGAACATGTAAATTCTAATATCAGATAGAGACATTATTTATTAATTTATATAATAAAATCAATGATCTATTTGCGTCGTAGGAATCAAATAATCGTATCAGATATGATAATATTTTGAATTTTAATATAAGATAGACACATCATTTATTAATCTATAATAAAATCACTGATATGTTAAGCCGAGTCATCTGCGTTGAATAATAGTATCAAATAACATCACTTTCAAATTTAATATCAGATAGCGACATATTTTCTTAATGTATAATAAATTAATAATATATCAAAGGTGAGTCATATGAATCAAATAATAGTATCAAATAAAATAACATCTAGAATTCTAGTATAATGCGTTAATATATAAATAATTACAGATATATTTAAACTGAGTCAGATGAGTCGACTAATAGATTAACGCATGTTGTTTGATCTTAAAGGAATAATGACTGAAGTTAATGATGAGAGTGTCGACCCTGGTCTTAAAGCGAAGCATCTCTCACATTACTAACAGCAGCATGTCTTGTTTTTTGATCAACCAGCAACACATAAAATCCATAAGCAAAAACAAAGAAAAAAAAACGATAAATAGAGATGTTATCATTATTAAAGAGGATTCAATATGAGTAGAAGAAATATCAAATAGGAACAGAAATTATTAATATGTACCCATATCATCGAAGTCGGGTCTTTTGGCGATTAATCACGATTTGAGCAAAAAATTCAGCAATTAATCGCGATTAATCGCCGATTTTCTACTACTATGCGTTCCAAAATAGAAGAGACCTTAGTATTTTTTGAATAACTTTTAAACAGAAAAAGATAGAGGGCTGCGGTTTTCACCATTCGAAAGAGAAATGTTGGGGCTATCAAAATATATAAAAACTGTTTTTTTTCAAAAGCCTAACTAGGGTTTTCTGTAGACCCAGATTTATAGAAAACCGAAACATTGGAACTTTCCATTACACTTTTAATTCTGATGATGCCAGTGGATAGCCAAACGTTTTTTCTATCGAATGAAACCAACCCGACCTTTCTATCACTTTTCGTTCAGGAACTAGAGCTTGCGCACTGGAAGCCCTTTTAGGCACGACTTTTGACCTACTCAAAGTGGTTTTTCAAGTGGAAAGATGTCCATATTCAAGAATAGTAAGTTTTAGACTATTTGGAACATCATGGCATCATTTCAACTATTCTATCTAGCCTTGCCACTACTATTATTACGGCCTAGCATAAGTATGGGAGCGTTGATAGCGACAAATTCGATAAAGAAACACTTCAGATCATCTATAGTTCTTTTATTATCCTAAAATTATATAAAGAAATGTTGTCATGCGTCAGATTCATTTTCAGGTTCCTCAGCTGTAAGTTGGGCTTCATCATCCTCGTCGATAAGATCGTTTTCAAGTTCTTCAGCATAGGCATCTGCTTGTCTGAAGATGAGTTCATGCTGTTGAGCATGAGAAAAGTAGCTTTGAGCTGTAGCAGGATCCAATGCAGCCATCCGGTCAGAGGCCAGTTGTTCCACATCAGACAATCGAAATTTGGTATTATTGTCCCGTATATATGTTTTCATCCCGGCCCAAGCTAATTCGATAGGATTTAATGAACAGTGTTTAACCGGTAATCTTGAAACAAGAAAAATTCGATGAGAAAAATAAGTCGTGTCATACAATTATACTACCGTATAATATCTACGTCATAATTTTTTGCGGCTTCATCTACGACATACTTCTTTTCTGGAGCATTTTTGAACGCAATTTCCAGCAATTTAGCTTTTGTAGCATGTTCAGGGTAGCACAGTTGATGAAGATCCAACCATTCAACAACTTTTTGTTTATTTCATGATCTTTTTGCAGGCTTGGTATCTTCCGTCAATTGATTATGCCAAGTAGCATTATCAACAATAATAGAGATCTTAGTTGATGTCCCTACAATTTTCGTAGAGTCGGTAGATTTTGGGCTTACTGGAAAACTTATTTTACCGTGTTCTTGTCTTAACAACGAAGATGTTCTTGAAATCCATTCGACAAAGTGCTTTCCATCCATATTGCGATCTTGTTCACATTTAAGAATGTCAACGGTCGAAAGACGGAATGCGTTCTCACTGATAAGAGCTGAAATAGCGATTCGAGTTCCTAGAAGTGACATGTAAGTATAAAATAGATTAAGGTCTTTACTATCCTTGTCACCCCTCGTATCGTTATTTTTTAGCCGACCACTTCCTCTCTTTCGTTCGAACCAAGTTGTTCTTTTTTCTTCTCCACTATTTGCCCACGTTTCATCATGGTAATATATCACTGTTCCATTAGATTGTATTTCATCCAACTTAGCAAAGTATTTCGCTCGTTGAACCATAAAGCTTACAGAATCTAATGGAATTAAAATTTTCGAGGTTCTCTTATATTCAAAGCCAAGCTGCTTCATCCATCGTCACAAACTTGTTTTACTTTGAATGGGAAAGGTGAGATCGTTTTCTTGCAGACTACGTAGCAGTTTTGCCGTAAGCGGATATAACTTTTCAACTAACATCAAATGGAATTTATACCTACAACAAAAAAATGTGAGAATGTTCCGAGATCCGATGGTGCGTTATCTGATTTGGTCTTGTTGTTGTTCAGTCAGCTGAATTGCTTTCCTTCCACTATCACTCTTCTTTCTTGGTGCACCTGCTACTGGAACATTCACTGAGAACTTGCGCTTTCTTCCCGAATTCTTTGGCAATATTCATGTTTCTGATACTGTTCGTTGTCTTAACTTTATTTTATCTTCGTCAACATCTGTTTCTTCATCCTCCAAGCTATGCATTCCATTTCGTAATCTGAAAACAGTCGCTCTGGAAACGCCAAGCATAGCTTCCAATCTTTCAGTCGTATTGTATAAAGGAATAACAGTTCCTTCTTTGTCACTTTCGGCAAACTTAATAATGCGGAACATCAATTGCTTCACATTTGATGCCAAGTCTTCACCTTTTGGCATTGTTCTTGCTAATTGAAAAGAAGAATGTGGTGAGAAGGTGTCTAACTCTAGATCGTAGGCTGGATGATAAGATGAGCTTAATGTTGTTGGATATTGTATACTTTATTTAAACTGAAACCGGTCTATTTACAGGCCGGAACGATGAACTAATACATGTATAGAAAAGAGAGATGGATATCATGAAACAAAGAGAGAGTGATTGCAAAGATGTGGAACAGATAGTACGAGCGTAGAGAGAGTGATTACAAAGACCTGGAAAAGATAGTACGAATACATAGAGTGGATATACAAGATCTAGGGAGAGATAACTGTGTTCTAATCAAAGCTGAAGGCCATAACACCACCTAACAGTGGATAGCAACAAAATCTTAAAGCAAAATAGTCGTGAAGCCAAAGAAAAAGTAAATTATAGATGATCTGAAGTGTTTCTTCATCGAATTTGTCGCTATCAACGCTCCCATACTTATGCTAGGCTGTAATAATAGTAGTAGCAAGGCTAGATAGAATAGTTGAAATGATGCCATGATGTTGCAAGTAGTCTAAAACTTACTATTTTTGAATATGGACATCTTTCCACTTGAAAAACCACTTTGAGTAGGTCAAAAATCGTGCCTAAAAGGGCTTCCAGTGCGCAAGCTCTAGTTCCTGAACGGAAAGTGGTGAAAAGGTCGGGTTAGTTTCATTCGATAGAAAAAACGTTTGGCTATCCACTGGCATCATCAGAATTAAAAGTGTAATGGAAAGTTCCAATGTTTCGGTTTTCCATAAATCTGGGTCTACAGAAAACCCTAGTTAGGCTTTTGAAAAATAACAGTTTTTATATATTTTGATAGCCCCAACATTTCTCTTTCGAATGGTGAAAACCGCAGCCCTCTATCTTTTTCTGTTTAAAAGTTATTCAAAAAATACTAAGATCTCTTCTATTTTGGAAGCGATATTAGTATATTTAGTTTATTGCTCTAATTTAAGTTTCTTGAAATTGGGTAGGATAAGAAAAAAAGTTCATTTTTCGTATAGGCAATCGCTTGGAGTTTCAGGATCTATAGAAGAATGACCACTAAATTTGCTGAAATTTTCAGCGTTTGGAATTCTAGATATCCTAATAAAAACGAATATCGATGTTCTTTTTTTGCGTAATTCTAAGGAATATTTTTTGATAATTTACTTCACTAAATTTTATATTTTTCTTGTTGAAGAAGATTAAGTAATAACAACTGTATAACGATCATCCGACTATAATACATTGTTCTTACTCGTATTTTTTTTTAGTTTCACAGGACTCTTTACTCAATGTATCATTTGTTTCTTCTCTATTAAATCTCTAAGTGAACTTGTCTTTCTTTGATCTAGTGCTCTTGGCATTGATGTTTTTCCTGTTGCGATCACTTCTTCATCGAATATCATTATCATGAGTGTATGTTGTTTTTGCTACCATCTTCTACAAGAAAAATGGGTTAACATTTACTATCATGTTACATGATAGGCTTGAGTGAATGTTGTGTAAGAGAGAAACGATTGCTGCCATACTTCCATAATCCTTGAACTCTATGTAGTTCGGGAGTATGGTGCAAGCACAAGAAATCTAGAGAGTAAGTCGTTATCCGCTTGATCTTGTATTATAATCGGTGTACTCTCATTGTGCTGCGTGTACGCTATATACTTCAGAAGTTCGAGAGTATGTCATTTCTCCTTGATATCGGGTCGAGGTTGATCGAATTTTTTTGAGTGAATTTGACTTTGGTTCATATAACAAGTGAACACTCGATAATAGAGAATCCAAATCTCAGCTTCTCAAAATAATGGAAAAAACTCCATTTTCTTATATCTATGTAGTAATCGGATTTCTGTCCAAGTATATCGTGAACACGAGCCCTTTTAGGATTTTCTTAATCTCACTTAATTCTATTCATAGGTGAAATATAATCTTGAATGGCGACTGACAGTTGGATATATTCTCTCATTAGCTGCTGGTAAGTAAATATACTCTCAATTTTTTTTACTGTATTTCGAAAAAAAATTATAAAATAATAGTTAAAGAACACACTTTGTCTTTGTCTTAGTCATATAATGATAGCACTCATTTCCATGTTGTTAATAGACATCCACATAGGCTCTCATACTCGTACTTGTACCTAAACCAAAATTTCTGATCCAAAATGAGATTGTATAGACATTACCGATAGTCGTAGAAAAGTTCTGACTGAGGAAGTCAATATTACCACAATGGTCCATATAACAGTTAGAGGATACACAAGTAAGATCAGAAGTTACTTGTCCTCCATTAGTACTTCCACCTGGGCATACACTTGTGCAAAAGCGAGTCCAGCCAGTTAATGCTGTTGTTGAATTGTCAAAGCTAGGATTCTGAATTAGTTGAATGCCAGGTACAGCGACGTCAAAAACGGATACATCATCTAAAAACCAAGCTCGTAAGCCATATGCATAAGACTGAAATCCGAACATGAGTGTAAGTATGGTCGTGTTCGATGTATAATTGTATTGATATTGAGTCCAATTAAGAGGTATTGTATTAAACACTGCCAACTTACCGCGACCAGCAGAGGAGCACATTGATGTTGCTGCAAACATTCAAACAATATTCTCTTATACATTGTTAAAAACTGACAAGTCTTTGATAGAATACATCGTATCTATGAAGATTCTCATAGGATTGAAGATCAAGTGCATTATGTACTATCATTACAGAAAATATCGTTGTCAATAGAAAATCTATCTAAACACTGATAGCTTTCCTTCAAATTTTATCGCTACAAGAGGTCGATAGATTCACATTGCATCTATCGATACTTCTTTAATTAGTTGGCATGTGATGATGTTTTGCATCAACTATATGTCATCAGTCACGACAGCTATATTGTGTTTCACATTTTAATCCCGTGGGGATTGTGCCAACAGCTTTTATAACGTTATTGTATTTAAAAACCAAATTAGCAAGAAAAAGTCTTTGAGATCAAAATTGTTCTGAATCATGCTGTATCAAAGCATACAGTTTTTAGAAAAAACTATT
This sequence comes from Macrotrachela quadricornifera, assembly GCA_022393335.1. Classification (NCBI taxonomy): domain Eukaryota; kingdom Metazoa; phylum Rotifera; class Eurotatoria; order Philodinida; family Philodinidae; genus Macrotrachela; species Macrotrachela quadricornifera. The sequence continues at coordinate 1,325,878 of JAJEKB010021035.1, forward strand.
TCATTCTAAGACTCATGTGTAGAAGTCGATATTAGTTTAGCTTTAATCTAATTTCAATTTTATAGGTCCTCAAGCTCTATTATTTATTAGTACTTGCTGGTTTCCTAGAGCTATTATATAGGAGTATTCATAGGTCCGCAAGTCCTACTATTTAGGGTACCCATAGATTCCCGAGGACTATTATATAGGAGTACCTCTATATAGTAGTTCTTGGGAACCTATGGATACTCCTATAATGTTTTTCTCTTTTTCTTTTTGCTATAAAGAAATCTTCACACTGTCTTCATTTCTAGTGTAGCATTGGAATCGACTCTAAAAAGTGATACATAATAATATTAGTAGACATACTAGTAGTAGTTGTTGTAGTTGTTGTTGTTGTAGTTGTTGTTGTGGTACTTGTTGTAGTTGTAGTTGTTGCTGTTGTAGTTGTAGTTGTTGTACTTGTTGTTGTTGATGTTGTTGATGTTGATGTTGTTGCTGTCTCTGTTGTCGATGTTGTCTGTGTTGCCGATGTCGTCGTTGATTCAGTACTCGTAGTGACTGAAGTTGAACTTGTAGTAGAAGTTGATGCTATTCGAAATATACTATTTTAATCTAGTTCAAACCGAAGATATACTCACTTGAAGATGATGTCGAGCTTGTAGTAGTTATCGTAGAAGTTGATGCTTAATTATAATTGACAATAATGTTTATTTTAAATTTAAAGGTCAACTTTATCGTTGTCCAACTCAAAAAATTCACATTATTCAATGTGTTTGACCTTACACTGCGAAAATATTCAAGATCGATCTACTCTCACTCACGTTAACCCGCTTTGATCCACTCTTGAGGGGTGAGGGTGAATCAAAATGGGTGAGAACGGGTCACTTTTGAACGTTTTTGCAGTCTAAGGTCAAAATATTTTCTCCAGAATGGCTTCCAATGCATGAAGAATTTCTAGTTTTATCAAATGGGGTGAGTCTTGAGTGAAACAACACTCAAAATGGGTGAGAGTGTGTCTGTCATAGCGTATTTCGCTATACCTATATGTTTGCAATAGCGTAATCATATATCTTCTAGCTAAGAATGTATAAAAGGAATGAATTCGTTCTGATTTAAACTTTAAAAAGAAAAGAATTCAATTGTAAGATTTCTTTATAATGTCAGAAACAAATCAAGGAGCTCTTGGGTTGAGAAAGTTATCTGTATCAAATGGGTCATTTCATTGTCGAAATGTATTATGATGATCAATCATGTTTCTCTTAATTGTCGTTTAAGTGTAATAATTCATAGATATGTATACCATATAATCTGAAATATCAACAAAATGGTGTGGTATAAGAAGAGTCGGTAGGTCAGAAGCTTTATAAGAGGACATTATATCTAGATTTTTTTCATTCGTACAATTTAAAAGAAAACTATGAATAGTAGGCATCGACAATAGTGTTAGCCTCATTAAAGAGCTATCTAATATAAAAACAGCAACAGTTCTGATAATTTTCACCTATTCAAATAGTAATATCTTGTAGAAGAAAGTATTGAAGAATTTCGAATCTACAGCAAATTTTTCATTAACTATAGTCAAGTTCTAGTTAGCTTCAAAATTTCAAAAACTTTTACTAGACTTTTATTCAGAAATTAGAGATATTTGTAAGTATGAATGTCGATATACGTCCTACTTGTGCTGGTGCTTGTTGTTGTTGATGTTGATGTTGTTGATGTCGATGTTGATGATGTCGATGTTGATGTTGTCGATGTTGATGTTGTTGTTGATGTTGAGGTTGTTATTGGTGTCGACGTTGTTACAACTGCAATAACAAATATCGAATAAGAATATTTTAATCAAAGACTATTTTCTTTCTATCTGAAGCAAGACTAAGTTTCCGAGAGTATCAAACAACGACGACGAAGCAATTTTTTTAATGTGTTACACGAACGGTTTTTTTTTGATAGTTTCAATCATAAATTTTGCCCGCTTTTCGAATGATTTTATGTATTTTTTTTTAAAAACAGTGGCTTGTGTCTCAACTTTCAGGGCTTTCGATTACTAATGATTGTAGATATATTGGTTGTTGAATTCTATTATTAGAGGAAAAGACAATTCACACATTTCAATTGAATTGATGAGAAGCGTAGGCAAATCTTAGAATAGATGTAGTCATGTGTTTTTCTGTATTTTCAATATAAAAGAAAGAGCAACAAGAGAGTGGTCTGACATTTTTACGATAGATAGAGTTCATCAGGGGTTGCTTGTGATAAAAATTTCAAATCATTCTTTTGTTGCGACATCGAATGCACCTAATCCATATTGCTGCTTTTTGTTATGTGAAAAATATAAAGAAATACTTGACTGTGCTTGTTATCAATTCAATTAAAATGTGTAAATTTTTCTTTTTATCTGATAACAGAATTCACTAATCAATATGTTTTTTGTGAAAAAAAAAACATAGAATTGTTGGAGAAAGTCGACAACAATTATGGTTAAAATGCATAGCTCACTGCCTTCCACGATATATTAACACCGTCACTACACCTTTCATCCTCAACATAGTTGATCAACTTTATGTCAAATCTATTCATTTGGAAGTTTTATATAAAACTAATAATATCCCCCATCTTACAATAAACATATAACGATATATTTGCGTCGAACGAAATAATCTTCAATAAAAATTAATTGTAAATATTACATTGTCTTATTTTACATGTTTATCATCACATCAATTCTTATCTGAGAAACTGGAAAAAGTAGTATACTTTAATGATGCTTTTATTTTTCCTTATCTAACAATATGCGTATTAAAACAATCATCAGTGATTTTTTATATTGGTAGTTTTACAGATCTATATCAAACATAGACAGTCTTAACGGATAGTTAATTTGTCTTCAAATTTTATTAGTACTATTACGAACTACAGTCGGATTTTTTTAAAATACCAACGACTATTTTTCGAATACCTTTTCAACAATTCAAGCTATAGAGTTCGAATTTTCACCGTTAGAAAGAGCAAGACAAAGGACGTCGATCCGTCTCAATTTCATTGAGTTCAAGCCTCTTTTATATAACTATTTACAGTCAGATATCTGTTTTGTTTTTTAACTCTTCTTATATTTGTGTTAAAATTTTCATTTTGTGACAATAAAGCGTGAAGAAAAAACAACTGAGAAGAAAACAATTGAACTACATTTTGGCCTACTTTGACATTAACTTATCACGGAAACTCATGAAAATTAACAATAGAATAGATATCTGACTGTAAATAACTATATAAAAGAGGCTTGAACTCAATGAAATTGATACAGATCGACGTTCTTCGCCTTGCTCTTTCTAACGGTGAAAACTCGAACTCTATAGCTTGAATCGTTGAAAAGTCATTCGAAAAATAGTCGTTGGTATTTTTAAAAAAAACCCGACATTAACAACATCTTATTCATTTTTATCGAATATATATAGAGATTTAAATTGGAATAAAAAAACCAATAGGATCATTGCTTTTAGTTCCCATGTTATACAGCATTATCGAAGAAACGAATATATTTTTTAAAGGATCAAAAATATAGACTATAAAACATTAGTTTTGTTGTGTTTTTGTGAAATACGATCTAAAAGAAGTGTTGAAGTATTTAGGGATATAAATTTGCACACATCGCTCCTCTCCACAGACATCTTGAGCAGAGGCTTATCAAAGATTGCAGCAATCTCCCTAATATTTTCTCGTTTACGGTGTAAGTACGCAGCTTGATTGTGTTTCACATTTTAATCCTGCAAGAATTGCGTGATATAGCTTTCCATCACAGAACAGATACTTAGATTGCCTAAACCTACTTGATTAAACAAATCATTTATGAATCTTTTTTTCAAGTTTGTTGAAATAGAAATAGCATTTTACCAGTCGATATTTCTGCCATTATGCAGGTTACGCTTGTTGTTTGATGAGGTGATTTTAACCAGAGTGTAGTTACTATGGCTAATACTAAACCACCTGTTAGAAAACCTAAGATTAAGCCTTGACAACATGGTGACATTAATAAACCACATGATGTTAGTCTATAGAGAAATTTTAATCTTGAAAATAATAATCTTATATTTAATAATTTAAATTAGTTTACCTTCTTTTTTTATATTCTTCAGAATTACGTCTATTTGCCTTAGCCAATGCATTGTTCAGAGTAACATCGTCTTCCATATTTATGCTTGGTGCATTTTGATATGTAACAATTGAATCTTCTTTAATATTCCAATCACTTCGTTGCTTATCTACCTTTATCATTGTAATAATTGTTGCGTTATTGCATATATATCATATAATAACCAGCAGAATTTATTTTCTATACTTTCTTTTTCTCGTCTTATATAGAGCTGTATGCTGAATAATAATGAATTACGCCTATGAAGTTTGTTTTCCAATTATATTGTATTGGCAGATAAGTTCTACGCATTTTTTTTTCTTTTTTCGCAAATGTAAAGCTTAATATTTTTCTCTAATAACTAGATATAAAGCCTTACATGTGCTAAAAAAGCAAAACAAATACATGCAAAATTTATGTGCTAATACAATATTTTTAATAACTAAATAAAATATAATAAAAAGAAAGAAACCAGATAGTGAGTGCAATTTTCGTTGTATTATTAATCAGACACAGAAATACATGCCTCATTATAATTTGAATTATTTTCTTTGGTTGTTATAACTAGTTTAATCCTAGCGCCGTATACATGCTAACATCTTTTTCTTTTCTCGTTTCAAAAAACTTTCTATGATGAACAAACTTCGTCAGATATAAAAACCAAACAAATGAAAAAACACTTCCATATTAGGGAAAAAAAGAGAATTTTGAGCCAATGAAACAATAAATCTCGATTCAATCATTGAAAAAATCATAGGATTAAAAACCATGTTGACAATAAACGAACAGTGAGAATGAATTATTTACAAGACTCAGTATACAAAAAGCGACCAAGAAAATCAAAAGGCACGAAAATCATTAATGAAATAAGATGTTTAATCAACAAGCACATTGTGGTATAAAAAATATGTTACGAATAGACAGAGAGACAAATGATTTATTTACCGTCTGATCGACGCTAGACTTTCAATCTAGAGAATAATATAAAGACTAACCGCATGCAGATCGAACGAAAAGTAAAAGACACTGGCATTCCCACAAGTAATGTTCGCCGTTTCGGCTCACTTAACCCGTGACTGTGGAAGGCAGAAGTGTTTTTTTTGTAAAACTGCTCGGGAGGAAATGTAATTTTTTATTAAAAAATTGTGATATTATTACTACTACTTGACGGCCTACTGGCACCCCTATAGTATAGTACATGAGGACCGAAGGGTTCCCCATAGTTGTGTAGCTTTTGTGAAACACGATCTGAAAGAGTGTTTAAGGGTAGAAATTTGGCCCCCTTCTCCCCTCCCTACAGACCGTGACAGACAGTATATTATAAGCGGTCAAAGATCGGGACAGATAGTCTTTTGAGACTATTATTTAGCATGAGAAATACAGTTCAGAACCTGTCACATATAGTGACATGCGTCTCTAAACACTATCAGAGATCATGTATAAACTAAGTCTGGTTAAAATATCTTTAGAGTATTTCCTTGTTAAAGCTTTTAATATCTATCCGTTACTTGCGCTTCATACTGACTATAGAAGTATATTGTACTTCCAAGAAACGATGTGTGGTACTGATTCCATTTATTCACAATATAATAAGTTTCATCGTGTTTCACATCTTTAATCCCGCAGGGATTGCGCTGAAAGCTTTTATCAACATGTTTAATAAATTTTTCGGCTACACATTTTAATAGTATAATGAATTACGAACAATCTTGAACGACGAACAAAAAAGATTCTGTTTTTAAAAGTATATTGTAACAGCTTAGTATTATTATGCATATATCTGAAAACATTTTATGATGTAACTGAAAAATAAAATGGTGAGAAACATCAATATTACAACTTGTTATTTCTTGTAAACAATGTTGCACTCAAATCTGAAGAGTTTCAAAAATTAAAGCAGAATTAGACAAATACATTGAAGTTGAGAAAAAAATTGACAAAGATATGAATGTTCTTATTTATTGAAATTGCAATAAATTCTTTTAGTACACATTAACTAACATAGCTTGACGCAGTTTATTGATCCCAGTTACTAATGTATCTGTTGAATGTCTTTTTTCAGATAGTGAAAATACAATAACAAATAGTTGCACACGTTTACAAACACGTAAACTAAATCAATTATTATTTATCCATGGAGATTTATCAACTTTAAGAGAATTACTTTCACCATCAATTAAACAATAAGAAAAAGAAAAAATAGTAGCATATCAACTACACAAAAACATTCGAATGTAATGATAAAGAAAATAATAGTTACGACTTAATCAAAAATGAATGAATTTGTATTATTTTGGTTGCTATAGGCTAGATGTTTTTCTGTTAATTATATATGAAAAGAATAGGAGGGATGTCATAATATTCTAGGATTGGGGATCGAGTTTTAAAAGGTAGATAGCATATCAGTATATTTAATAAACTAATGAATACTTTCGTAGGATTAACGTATACTTTTCCTAGTTTGGATTTTGTTTGTGTGAAAGGTAATTTAAATTATGTAAGATTGTTCTGTCAGGCCTTTTTTAATTTTGATGCTTTTAGTTTCGATAATATAATAATTGGAACGATAAGTGTAAACGCCTGTGTATTTACCTACGAATTTTGCTTATTGGTATGTAAATTCGTTGCATAGTGTCTGCAATTTTCAAGAATTAGTTATGAGAGCTTCTATACAGAAGCATCATCGTATTGAATACACTTTAATAATGACGTTTCTACAAAGGCTTAGTTTCTATGAAATAGTTGTAAATGAATAAATAAACATTTAATCAATGACTTTTATGAAATAAAGGTCAGCCATGAAAATGTTAAAAGAAAAAACATCGAGAATTTTTTATTCAATTTTTTCATTATCAAAATTCAAATAAATTTATGTATGATGATTAATATCATTTGCTTTGCTTTTCTTGAACCATGGCTACACATTTACGTGCATTTGCAATATTAGAGTGATCACTAGGAAATATTTTTAATTTGATTTGAAGTGATTGAGTATAATGTTGTAACGCTTTATCATAATTGTCGATCATATAATATAGATTACCAATATTGTTATGTGTAGCACTTAATGCACAATAATCGGGAGAAACATGTTTTTGTCCAATATCTAATGCCATTTTATAATATTCGAGTGCCTTTGCATAACTTTTATCATATTGATAAACTACACCTATGTTATTTAAACATTTAATTACTTTAGAATGATTTTCACCGTATGTTTTCTTCAATATAATTAATGCTTTATTATACGATTGAAGTGCTTGTTGATAATCACCTTTATTTCGATAAACAATTGCTACACTATTAAGACTAGATGCAATTTTTGGATCATCTGATTTAAATATGTCCATTTTAATTCCAAGTGCATCATTATGCCAATGAAGACTTGAATCATAGTTTCCTTTTGCAGCAACTACAATACCTAATGCATGATAGCAATGAGCTATATCCTCTGGATTTGTTGGTGATTGATCAAGAAAACGACGATAATATTTCTCTGCTTGATCAATTTTTCCCATATGACGTAGTACATTACCATATGTAAGAATATTCGTTTCTTCTTGTTCACTATGTTCATTCTTCATTTGATCGATAATAGAACTAGAATAATCATGTTTATCACTGGTAAGTGACATTCGAATAGTCCATAATTCATCATCATCATCATAATCAACACTAACAATTTGAAAAATTGTTCCAAATGTAAATAATATTTCTTCTTCTTCAGGAAAATAACTACTTGATGTTATATTAGCAAATGGTTTGATACCTTTCAATTGAGGATCAGCATCAATTTCAAATAATACACGTTCAAGATCACTTGAATAATGAAGAAATATAAGAGCTTGATCACGACTTGTACTAGTAGAAAAATATGAGTTGATTGAAATATATTGATTAATTAAATTTTGTAAAAAATTTATTTCATCTTTTGACATTAATTGACATCGATAGAGATGAATAAAAGATAAACAACGTCGTTGTTCCATTTGTTGTTCAATATCACGAATAAAAAAACGAAAAAGAAAAAGTAAATCAGTATTTAAAACACGAAGTGCTTTATTCATAAGTCGATAGAGAAAAGCTTCTCTTGTATACCACCATAATGCTCGATCAGATGAATAATATTTTTCAAATTCATTAACTATTGATAATTCAATTTCATTATCTTTATAATATTCTCGACAAAGTGCAATGAGTTCATCTTTATCAGATAAACTTTCTTTCATCCGAAGAAGACAATCAATTAATAATTGAGAATGAACAAATTGACCCATAAGTTCACTTGTTGATTGTTCAGTCTTAATATTTGTTGTATCAGCGTTGATTGATAATGGCTCATCAACTCTCTTTGCATTTCGTTTTGACTGATCTGACCGTATTTGAGAAATAAGTTCTTCCAATAAGACGATTACACCTCTAACCTAAAAATAAGAAATTAAAAACATTGTTATATCCTATGTGATTAACAGCCGTTTATTGGTTTTGGCTACTTTTTTTCTATCTCAGTACTCATTAGATTGTGTGTATAGATGCACAACATCTGTCCTATATTTGGCGTATACACATTTTTAACATGACAGATGCATTATTAAAGAGATAAATGTACGTTTATTATCCTCAGTACCATTAAAAATTGTTTAGTGATTAGGTATAATGTCCATTTTTTTAAATAATCTGCCAAGATGCTCAAAAGCTATACTTTCTCTTTTCTACATTAGTATCTATTTGAAAATATTGACCTTTTTAAATTGATTAGCCCATGCTTCATGTCTTTTCTTGTCTTTACAATAAACATAAATGGATGACAACTGTCTTAGAGAATGAATTCGAGGCACTAATATTTGTCCGAGTCGACCGCTAGTAATTAAAACAATACGATCATCTTTTGGCACTAATTTAATATAAGTTTCGCATTTTTCGTCATCTTCGAAGGTTCTTAAAAAATTAATTGATGCTCGAAGTTGATGTTGTGCATCGACATTTTCTGTTGAATCGTTGACTTCTGCATCGAGCCATATGAGAGAGAACGTTTCAAGATTTTCTAATTCATTCGTAGATGATGTATTAACAACTGTCATTTGTGCAGCTTTTGCGACCTTCAATTGCACGTCTACTCGCACTCTTTAGACAAAACACTCGTATTATGATTTATTTTCTTTTTCATTCTCCATCTTGCTGTATTTGTTCACGATAAAAGACTGGGAAAAAAAAGTGAAATTTTGGCGACGTAGTAGTTCTTTCGTATATAATAATGTTATTTGTCTCGAATGTTCGTGAATTGCATGCTTATTAACAAATAAAATGACGTAGAAATATAGTTGCAATGGCAGCAAATTTTATGGCGATTGTAATCTTTCGAAAAGATGCAAATTAAAAAAAAATAAATAGAATGTATTCTTATTTCATATATTTCTCAGGTTGTCATGGGAAGACAAGAATAACTTATGTTTAGTTTTAAAGACTTTCTAACATGATACTTCTATTAAAACAGTTTGAAGTTGATGATTAATTGTTTCTTCTTATTAAGAAGTAAATTTCATACATAAATTCAAGTGGATTTAGTTATATTGCGAATATAGAGTTACATAATGAATTGCCTCTAACCTAAATTTCATAAGACATTTCAAAGAGAAATACTTTTTTGTTATAGAATTGAATGTAGACGATTTATCCAATGATGAAAAAGTGCTTATGTCTTTTACAGCACTCTATACTATTGCTCACTTATTTGATAGAAAGAAAAATGTGAAAGCTGAGGGTCACTATACTCAACTAATGGATCGATTGTTCTATGTACAATTATAGTAACAACAACAAGAAAATCGGTAACATATGAATATAATCAGATGGATCAATTGGTCAACAACGCACAGTTAACATAATCGTACACTTCATTTGTTGCTTCGAACTCGAAAACAACAAATCCTAATGAATATGAATTATGCTCAGGAGGAAGCTTTGGTTCGAGTTGCTAGTTTATTAATGGCAAGATATCATATTTCTACAATATACTTCAGCAGAATGCCGTGACCTTCCTCAAGAACACTAGCAAAATTGAATTTTGAATTGAAATTTGGTACCGAAACAGATGCAGGGGCAGCGGAGCCATGAGGCTTGGAGAGGCTCAAGCCTCCCCTAAAAAGTGAAAGGGGAGGCTTGAGGAGGCCCAATATTTGAAAAAATTTTAGGATCCTATTCTAAATTAAATTGTATGTTCTAAATACTATCAACAAAGTTTAGTTTTTATGTATCTTTACATGCACAAATGCTAAAACCATGATTTTTTTTAATACGTTGCCGGCGTTCTCTACAACAACTGCATCAAAAAATTCGATTGACTTCTACTGATGCATTTTTAGAAAATTGAAAAAAGATATATAAAAGGTTTCTATTTTTTCATTATATTAAAAATAAGAAACATCTTAGAAATAAAATTTATTTGTCATTTATTTACACACAGAAAAATGATAAAAATTTGATTGGTTTGAAAGATGTGCCGTTAAATTTTTTATAATATTCAGAAAAAAGGTGTCTTTAGACTATTGTAAGCAATTTTGAAAGGGCAAAATGCGAAGATATCAGATATACTGTTATTTGTCACTAACACAGTTGACTAACAGCGTCACAAATGGCAGGCTGATTATCAAAAGTATGTCTTTTTATACAAAAAATTCACTACGAAATACAGTGATACCATCAAAGTGATCGATTTCGTGTTCAAAAATCGTCTTAAAGAATGAATAGTGAACAGTTAGGCGATTAGTTGTTTAAATAGAGAAGCGAACTCAACTCAAAAGAGTAAAAAATTATAGAGTCTCATACATCTTATAGCCCTCATAAAAATCGATTAGAACAAGTCAAGAGAACACTTTGTTTTTTTTTAAAAACTTCAAGTTCTATGATTTGTTTGAGCGAAAATAAATGAGAAATATATATATTAAAAATCTTTTTGTTCTTTTCAATCCAGCGAAAAGTAGCAACATTTTATGCATCTTTTCTTTCAGTTTTATAAAAACTCATCAGAACAGGCTAACAGGATTTTGTGGTGTAATTATTCTAGAGAATTCAACAATAGTTGCTAGTATTTATTTTTTGGAATTGTTCTTTGAATTTTGGTCTTCATTTTATCATCAATTGAAAATAAGTAACACAAACACGACTGTCTGACTGAGAGTGACGGCAGCAAAGTTTCGGACGAACACTAACTGAAGATCAAGTCTTAATCTTCCAAATCATGAGTTTTTTGGTATGGTTAGATTTTGTCGTATTCTATCACATAGATAAATTCTATGGTTTAAAAAAATTCAATAAATCCAAAAAAATGAATTCCGTGACACTCTCAAATTCAGGATTGTATCAATTGAAAAAAATTTCGAGATTATATGATCTGTTTGTACAGAGATATATACAAAATCGACTATATTCAAAATATGCTGGAACACTCGGTATCCCTTTAATAAAAGTTAGAGTTAGAAAACTAGAAACTTCCTCTCTTCTTCTATATCACCTTTCACCTTTCTATTCCCTCCTCCGTTATGGTCTGCGAAGTTTTGAGCCTCCCCTAGAGTAAAATTGTTCCGCCGCCCTCGAACAGATGTGAATGAGAGTAGATTATTGAGGAAGCTTCAAAGCTTTTGGTTATTCCTCTTCTGAAATAAGAACATCAGAACTTGACGAAGGTATACGAGCGATGTAAAACCACTCTTTTTAGTCGTATGTTATAATAGAGATAACCAAAAGACTGAAACTTTCATAATAAACTGCTCTCGTTAAGACCTGTTTCTGCTTAGAATTTCAACTTGAAACTCGAATATCTGTTTTTGTGGTCCTTCAGAAGAATACGGCATAGCGTCTAATTAAAAATACCATCCTTTCCGCATATTCATAGCTTATCAGGTCACATATAATCCATATACTTTCAATTCAAAAGCAATTGAGCAGTTGATGATCTTCCTCATCAGTTGTTCACTGTTGTTTTTTGTAGTTTAACGATTTTTATGTACAGTTGAATCGGAAGAGGCAAACTTCACACGCAAAATGAGAATCTAACATATCCACATACTGTGCAATATACACGCGATAGAAGTGAGAAAAACATATATCACCTCTATGCGTGAAGGACAATAATAAATGAATTGTTTGCTATTCGTTATGTAAGATTGAATATGTATTATAAAACAAAGATTAGATGAACGATCTATTCACGTTTACACTCTAGAATGCTTTCAACATCTGTACTAACAGTCATGAGTCTTTATGTAAAAATTAATTCTTGTAGATTTGGTTAAACAAAAGTCATTTCTTGACTGAAGATTCGTTCAAAAAACAATTCTCTCCTTTTATTGGTCAAAAGTACTTTGTACGCGGGCAAGGTTTTCACAATCAGGATATCACCTAACATGCCGGGGGCGATTTTTAAGTTGTAGAGTACCCTTAAGGCTAGCATTCACAGAATCTGATTTTTGAATTTTTCTTAATTTGTTTTTTGAAAAACTTTTATCAGAAAAAATCACGTATTTAAGCCCAATCTTAATTCTAGGCTTTGCAATAAAAAAAGGTACCATTTCTCTCTTAAGTCAGTATTAACAAAAACCTTGCCCACGTGAACAGTACTATCGAAGAAAACCGATTTTTGTGAAACACACGTGAATTATATATCAGTGCTCAGGACAAGCTACAGAGCTGTGGTCGTTATCTTCAGTATTAGTAGTTTTGTAGTGATTTATAACGACAAAACACTACTCGATGCCAACGCAACGAGAAAGATAACTTAAAAATCGAGAAGATTGCTCGAAAAACTTGATAATAGGACCTAGGTTTCAGATGATAAACTCATCAAAATCTATTCGTCTTGCAAAAAGTCATAGATATTCTTATAACTCAATTCATAGTATATCTTAGGAATAGGTTATGTCTGTTTATATTGTGCGAAATTGAAATTGTTTCACAGCATCAGAATACAAAGAAAAAAAAATTACGAAAGGGCACACGTACTTTTGAAGTCTTTTTTTTAAACAATAGACGAGTTATTTATAGATATTAATGAAACATGTTCACTGCATAGTCAATAAAATATATCAACAGAAACCAGTCATATTTTACTGAATGATGAAGCAAACAAATAAAAGATGATTTAAAAAGTGAATGTATAAATGTTGTAATAGATGATTCATTGTTCTTTTTTTTTTAATTACTATTCATTTCAAAATAGAAGGTAGATGACTGTGAGTCGAATAACTCAAGAATATAAACAGCTACCGAAATTGGATTTCCATTATTATGTAACTACCACTGAAGTGCGCAGCAATATGTTAAAATTTATATTTTCAAAAACTTCTAGAGATAGGAGAAGAAGTTTTAAGCTAAGATTTGAAAAAAATCATCTTGCCAAAAGTAGAAGTTGTGATAGATATTTTATTCTCAACAAGTGTATTTAATGCGTAAAATTTACTTTAAAGTTAATTCAAATATTTTCTATATTATTATTTCATTTTCTTTTAAATATATATTCTTATTATGCTAATTTAATAATGAATTACAATCATCATTTTGGAAGAAAAACTAAACTTTTATCATTTTAAATAATTCCTTTATATTTGTTCACCTAATATTTTTTCTCGATAAATTAAATTTAGATTAATCCAGACTAAGCCATTATATCTGACGATGATAAGTCATGTAACCATTCTGAGTGCTTTTTCTTTTTCAATTTCGAATCTATTTTTGATGGGCTTATGTCAATCTTATATGTCTAGTTATTGTCTCAAAAAGACTAAATAATCTGAAATTGTTGAATTGACTAATGATAAATTGTTCTTTTAGGAATCTTTCGAAAATTTTCACATTAAGATTCATATAAACACTTGAGAACTGTATTGTTTGAAGGTACATCAGTTCACATATTCCCATAAAATATTCATGACCTTTGTTGTAAATAAACCAATCTTTTGATTATATCAAAATCATAGTTCTAAACTATATGTTGAAACGTGAAACTTTTTCCCATAATTATAAATATCATTAAGTATTATGTAGAAGTAAACGTGTCCATATTTAATGTTCTATTACAGTGTAACGAAAAAGCTTTTAGTATAAAGTAGGGATTCTCATCATGCTCTGTTGTTTTAATTCGAAAATATATCGAAATTTGAAGTACATGTTAAATAATGTACAGTAACATGCGCAATAAAAACATCCATTAACTACTTCTACCTAGAAAAAACACTTGTAATCAAACAGAATATAAAATATTACTTACGTCTATAAAATGGATGTTTCTGTATGCAAGTGTACATAAAACAGTTTACACACTTAAACTGCAGTAAAAAAGTACAGATCAACATTGGTAGTTAGTATAATCATGAATGTAAGTAAACATTACTGATATTGAATGCCGATGTAAATATCTTCATTGTTATATAGAGATTGTGTGATACACAGACAATTCAAGATAAATAAATCTTAGTTTTTCAGAATATTAGATTACTTATAAGCAATCTCTATCGTTTCAATAAACTTCATCCCTTGTATGAAGATTGTTAAAACCTATTTTATGCATGATGATGGATAGACTGAGATTTTTTTCTGATTTGTGTTTTACTATGATAAATTTGTTCCCCTCATCTAGTTGATATGTCTTTTTTCTATTGTTTTAAGAGGGATTCTACCTTTGTCATTACGTATATCTGAATAAAATTTTCTACAGAAAGCCGTACTCTACATGTGAGCTGCATAACAGCCTTGATCTTAGTGAAACCGAAATTGGAACTAAAAGTATACGGATCCGTAGTTTCCTTTATTCTATTCGTTCACAGATTTTAGTCTTGATTTTACATTTTCTGTAACTTAGTTCTCCGACCTCGTTTGCTCTCAAATCTTCTAGCTACTATAGTTAGAATTCCGTTTATATTTTTTTTTATTTCGTAGACACATATATCAATACCAACACATTTTTCTTTTTACGACCCTTTATTTCATAAACGAAAATATGAGTATATAAGAACATGATCAATGATGATGAGTTGTTTAAATGTAAATAGATGGAAAAAATTTAATATGGTCTACTATTTGATCTCAGATTATACAGAATAGAACCTAACAGAGTGTAAATATTAATATTTCGTTTATTCAAATATTTGCTAGCAAATCAATAATATTTTATACATATATTCAAAAAGAGTATAACATTTTGATACTAACTAACTGCTTGATTCTCTTTAATCGTATCTAAATGTTCAAAAGATATGCAAAGATTTGTATGAAAATGGTTTCATTGAATGTTTGTGTGTACAAATATTGATTTTAGATCTATTCAAGTATTTTTCTATAAAGCAACTAATATTGAATCAAATTAAATAAAATTTTAAATTTACATTTTAAAAAAACCTTAATGTTTCTTGTTATAAGTGACTATGTTTGATTGCTATTAGTGTCTCTTGAATATTCTAAGATTAAGCAAAAAATTTGTTATTGACAAAATCTGATACATAAAATACGTTGGAGAATAGTGCACTGGAAACTGTTGAGTTTTTTACATGAACTGATCTCACACCCACCCACCCCTCACCCTCAATTTCATAGATAACGATATTTGTTCTTTGAATCCTCAGTCTGTAAATAATAATTTCAAAAAAGTTCATCTTTCTTAATCAATATTCAGTATTTAAAAAACAAAAAAGAAGATTTAAGTATAAATTTCATGTTTAGCGTACTGTAACTCCATCAATGATCAAGGTGAACACTACCAAACTTCAGGCAATTCCTTCAGCAACCACTAAAAAGTTTGTATCAAATTATTTTGATAAAAATTTTATCACATGACTTTTGAATTTGAGGAGTTTACCGATTGCAATAATCATACCATTGATCATTCTGGCATGCATTGTCGGAGGATGCATCATAGCTGTGATCATTGTTGTACCTATTATTCTAACTAATAGTAATACAACGTCATTATCGACAACGACGCCAATATCAATAGCAACAAGTATATTTACACAATAGGATAGTTCTGTATCAAGTATTATGAGCTCAAACGTTAACACTAGATAGAGCACGTATAGACTAGAAAAAGCTTGGAAGACTATTTAAAACTCACAAATGACGTTGAAGAGATGGGTCTAGATTAGAGTCTGTTAGGTTGTGCATAGATCTCACCCTAGCAGTGCTATTCTGAAACAGAAAATTGAATATAAAACTTGATTCCTATATGCTCATCGTCAGTATTTTTTGAGAAATATGCAGGATATGCTTCGAAACAACTATCAAGTGTGAATTAAGATTTTTCATTTAGTATCAGGAGTACGACCGGACCCAGACCGAGGTTCGAGATCAGAAAGTTTCATCAACCAAGTTTATGCTTTTAAAATATTGACAAAACCGATTCGAGTCCTGTCCCCGATCAAAAAATTTTGAATTCGATGGATTCCACTCTGAATATATCTAAAAAAATGATGTGTCGTTGAACAGTCAATAGTATATAAATCCATAATTCGGTTCAACTCGAACGTTACCGTTGACACATGACATTCTTATACTATCCTCTTTCCGCTCCCTACTAGAACAGCCTAAACAAACCTTCAAGATCTGCATGTATGTTCTATCCATAATATATTAAATACAAATAAAAAATAAGAAATACATTTTTAATAATAGTGTGTTTTTACATTTCTCTGATGTCCAAAGTTTTTGGCTGAAATAATGTATCATGATTAGTTTCGCGACATTATGACTTACAATCTTCTTGTTATTAATGATAGGAAGTGTGCTTCTTGGAAGTTTCCGTTATATTTGTTAATAACGATTTTTAATCAGCGAATAAATATTTCATATGTATAAGTTAAGTTGTTCAATCACAAAAATGATATTTCTTGATTTGAATATCTTTTCATAAAACTTGACTAAAGATGTACGCCAGAGAATAATTCAAACCCTGGTACAACTTTAAAAAATTTTGAAAACTAAATTTTGTAAGCTTAAAAATCATATTCTTCACTGATAATAGTTTTAGTTAAATGTTATGAAAAAAATCATAAAAAGCTAAAGTATCATTCCTATGTACTGGAAAAGTAGACTTCAAAATTTTGATAAATTGCCCTTGAATATGGGTTTCTCATCTTGAAAACTTCGAATTGAATTTTATGAAAAATCAGTAACTGTAGAAGATAGCACATTTTATGAGTCAACAAAAGTATATTTTTGAGTTTTTAAGGCATATTACCGAAGAGATCTATGGAAAGTCAAGTCCACTTCTAAATAATTCAAGTAATTCTTTTTCCCTTTTAAATTCATACTTCTCCTATAAAAACTAAATTGTATTGTTCTCCATATAACAATCCAATACTATTAGTTTTTCTTTTACAGCTACTATTCCAACACTAATTTGGCACTCAACAGGCACAACTATAGCTGGTATTACGGGCACGAGTGGTTCAGCTGCTAATCAGCTTTTCAGACCTTTTGGGCTGCTTGTCGATTCATCTAACTATCTCTTTATTGCTGACTGGAATAACAATCGAATTCAAAAATGGTTAATTGGAGCATCAAATGGTGTGACAGTGGCTGGTCAAGAGAATGGGACAAGTGGTGTATCTCCAAGTGAATTGAATCTTGCTTCAGGTGTTCTTTTTGATTCCAGTGGTAATATGTATGTGATTGATACATGGAATTACAGAATTCAACTTTGGGCAGCAGGTGCAACTTTTGGAACGACCGTTGCTGGCACAGGTATGATTTATTTCTTAAAGTGATCATGCATATAAAACGAATCCTTTTTAACTCTAAAAACGTAATATCTACTTTTTTTTCTCAATTTTTCTTTTATGATTATTTTTAAATTTTTGCTTTCTTATTCATTTAATGAAACAAAAAGTGTACATGAAATCTCAACAAAAGATTGTAAATATTCCTTTTCTCTAATACATAACAGCTTCGACCTCATCATCTCAAATATTGTCGGTTAATTCTTGTAAAAGTTTTAGTTCGATTTCTAGTGTAAGAGAGAGACTTGATAGATAAAAGTCATAATTTTTCTTTGAAAAAATATGACTAGCAGTATAGGAGAAAAAAGATATATTAGTATGTGATATATGATGATTATAAGATCATTTGATTATTTACATTGTATCTCGATAAATTAATTTTTTTTTATTGAGATTAATAGTAGTGGAGTGTGTATATATCTTTATTGTTGGTAAAAATGTCAATCCGTTTTTTTTGAATTATAACAATGATATATTCGATTATTTCTTGGTAATGAGAACACCGAAAATGAATGAGTGGGACGCCATTGGTCGAATGATTTTGTTATCGAATCGATGAGTCGTCGAAAGTCGCTAGAATAGTAATACTTACTATTTATTCTTCCATAGTCTATGTGTAATGGACCTTGAAAGAATCAATAGCAAGTGTTACTACTCTAGTAACTTTCGGCAAATCATCTGTTCGGAAACAAAATCTGTTTTAATAATATTTATTTTATCATTCCTTTTTGCCAGAAATCTCTTCGATATTCATTGATAGTATTTCCAAGATTTCATTTTTGCGCGATTGCTCCTCTCTTTCTTCACAAAGTAGCATCCTTTGTGAATAATCCAATAGTAATTATAAACAAACATATTCACAGGTACGGCGGGCAGTGCGAACAATGAACTGAATATTCCATATGGCATTGCACTCGATACTAGTACAGGAACACTTTATGTCTCAGATTCTGGTAATAGTCGTGTGATGCGTTATCTATCAGGCGCATCATCAGGAACAGTAGTTGCTGGTGGAAATGGAGCAGGAACTAATACTTCACAACTGAATTTTGCTACTAGTATTTACTTAGATACATCATCGAACAGTCTTGTGATCTGTAATTATTTGGCCAATAATATTGTTCGTTGGGTATTAGGTGATAGTAGTTGGACACTTATTGCTGGTGATATTAGTGGAGCAGGTGGTAGTACATCGACACTACTCAATCAACCTATAGGTATGACAGTTGATTATATGGGTAATGTGTATGTTGCTGATACAATGAATTTTCGAATACAATTATTTTTGGCTGGTCAATCAAATGGTACAACAATTGCTGGTGTTAGTGGTGTTTCTGGTACAAATTCAACGCTACTTGGTGGTCCTTTTTCATTGACACTTGACAGTCAACTTAATTTATATGTATCAGACACATTTAATGATCGTGTACAAATGTTTGTTCGCCTTTGAACAAAATCTACACCTATTGGTGCAGCATTTGTGAACTTTGAACATTTTTTTTCATTTTTTTGTGCATATTTAATAATTATAATAATAATAAATAAAAATAAGCGCACAATGGTATCAAACAATAAGTTTACTCTACAACTATATCCTAATTCAAATATTATTTTTTTGTTTTCTATGCTGTTTTATTCTGAGTTTTCGTAGGAATATCGTATATAGATAAATAGTTAATATTGAATAAAATTTAATAAATCTTTTGATAGATAAAGTGACAAAATACTTTAGAGAAAAATAAATTGAATATGAAAATCATATTTACTATTTCTTCATAGCCTGTTTTGTAACTTCAATAGTTGCCGATAGGGATTGCATAATTTAATTCTATTTAGCGTACTAAACTAACAAGAAGGTGATTAATATCTGCAAATAGCACGTAGTCTGACGATACATAGCGTGGGGAAAAATGATAGTTGTCTACACTTTTTCGTATTAGGCTAATGAAAATCAAAATGTTTGAATGAGACTTTCACAAAAATCAATTAAAGAAATTATAAAAAAACACAATTCTTTTTAAATATTTTGATTTTCAAATCATTTAAAAATGCAAAGAAATGCTAAGATACGGTTTTTTTTCTCACACCAGAAGCATTACCTTAATAAGTTTAATGATAATTTAAAAAATTATCGTAAAAACAGTGTTCTTTACGCAAGACACTTGTAATGTATTGACTGCCTTTTCTTAATCAAGCAGAAAAAGCTAATTCACCATTTAACGAAACAATATTGTAATTTAAAAAAAACCACGCAACGTGTATCATTACTTCAAATACCATTAAAAGATGAAAGAAAAATTTTATTTTTCAACACAATGAAATTTTATCTCACACTGATTATCATATTTAAGAATATTATCAAGAATATTCTCCTTATTTTTAAATCAAAATATGATGACTTCTCAAAAACTAACATACGCATATATCCTACAACATGTACGTTTTAGAAGTGAGAAAAAAAATGTGTCACCTGTATAGGCAGACAATGACAAACAATAGATTGTTTACTATTCGTTTTGTATAATTGATCACATATTATTAAAAAAAAGAAAGTTTAGACAAATGGTTCATACATATTTCTATTATTCGGTTTTTTCAACATTTATATTTATATTCTTCTATAATTTGAGAACAAAAAAAAAATTACGAAAAAGTACACACACTTTTGAGTTCTTTTTTTATTGACAGATCAGTTATTTATAGATATTAAAGGGACATACTGACTGCCTAATAAATGAAATACATCGAAAGAGAACAATCATACCTGACTGCATGGTAAAACAAACAAATAAAAGATGTTTTGAAAAGTAAATGTATGAAAGTATTGTAAGGAATGATTCACCATTATTTCTTTTTAAATAAGTAGAATCCATTTTAAATAAAAGGGTACTCATAAAACTGAAAATAATCAAAAAAAATGGGAAAAATAATTAAGACAGAGAAGATAGGTTCGTTGATTTTTCTTCTAATGAATCTTGATGAAAGATATGAACATACACGATCAAAAATAAAAAGTTTGATTTCGTATATACCCTAGAAATACAGAAACTTTGCAGATAAATGTATAGAGATATATCATTTTCTTTCATCTATTAGATTTCAAATCATATAGAAGCGAAATTTAAAGCGAAGAATGTCATCTTCATATATACTCTACTAATTAATAGAAAAAGTACCCAAAGATAGAATAGCATAAAACTGTGTTATAACAATGAAGCTAATATATTCATTATATTCTGTTGTTTAAATTTAAAAATAAATCAACATTTGAATTACACGTCCAAAAATGTGTAGCAATATGTGACATAGAAAAATCCATTAACTGCTTTCATGTACAAAAAGCACTTGTAATAAAAAGAAAACAAAAGCTACTTCTCACGTCTGCAAAATGAATGTTTTTTTGTGCCAACGCACATAAAACAGTTTGTAATTTATATCCTAACATTGCAGTTAAAATATACATATCAACATTGACGATTAATATAATCATGGATGTAAGCAAATATCATTGATAGTAAAGATAAATGAAATCTTCTTCATTGTTATATAGAAAAGTGAATGGGACATAGAAGATACTTCAACAACTCAATTAAATCAAGTAAATAATCCTTAACTTTCAATAAATAAAATACTAATAAATATTCTCTGTTATTCTCATAAACTCAATTCTTTACATAAAACTTGTTGAAATTCATTCATCTACAAGTCGTCGTACATGAGAATATTAAAGATTATATCATTTAAACTTTGATATTTTTTTATGCCTTCAATCTTCTCAAAAATATTCTATAAAATCATAGGAATATATTTAAAAAAAAATGTTTACTAACGAAAGGTACATAACATATACAAAATTGACCTTAGTTTCGTTCGATTTTAATCACTAGATAATATCGATAAACATATGATATGCAGGGTTCGAAATATCGATTCTTTTTAAATACTAATAGTCTATTTTCTGTGAAATACGATCTAAAAGAAAATGTTGATCCGTTTAAGGTAGAAGTTTGGTCTTACCCAACAAGCCGTAACACACTTAATTATAATTAATAAATTCATCACGACTAAATATATTTAATTTCTAATTTTTATTAATATTTTTCAAGTATTTTACAGTGGAAAACTAAACGTTTTGTCTAAAAGTACTTATAGGTTTATAGTAAAGTTTTATCTGTCTACGACCAGCACTAATAATTATATCGTGTTTCGCATTTTAATCCTGCACGGATTGTGCGATACAGGTTTTATATTAGCGTGCGAGAATATAGATTAACTTCAATATTATTGAATTTTTTTTAAACAGAGTAGAAATAAAAACAGTTCTTTGATATCGATAACAAAGTCAAGGATAAACAACTTATTTTATTACATGTTGCTGTATTTGCGTGTGTATCTATACTATTCTGTATATCTGAATAAGATTTTCTATAGCAAATCATACTCTATTTGACTACAAGTTCATTTTAGTTTCAAATGTACATCGTCTATATTAGTTCTCTGTTTCTGTTTGATCATAAATCTTTCAACTGAAATGATTAGGTTTTCGTTTATATTTAGACTTAGATATCAATAAAGAGAATCAAGTGACACTTGATTCTCTTTATTGATATCTAAGTGTTCAAAAATAAGAAAACACTTTCATTTAATGTTCATGTACGGACATTGACTTTAGATTCGTTCAAGTATTTCTATATATGAACCTTTTGAGTTTCCTATAAGAATTGAACTCATGAAATTCCATCATCTATAGGTAGAAGCAGTGTTTTACTACACACTTATTTGATACAGTGTTCTCTGACTCATCGGCTTGGTGGAACCCTATATTATAGTATGTGTCTATTGTCTAATATCTGCCACTATATGTAAACATACAATCCGATTTGTTTAAAAGAAGGTTTTTTGAAAAGTTAGATAAAAGTTTTATATTTTTAAACCAGACAAGATTCGTTTATATCTTTTATATTTAGCGTAATGCGACTCCATCAATGGTCAATGTAAACACTGCCAACATTAAGTCGATTCCCTCAACACCTGCTGCAAAGTTAATATTAAATTACTTTTGATAAGAAATTTTTTATTATATAATTTTTCATTTTGAGGACATTATCGAGTGGGAAAATCGTAGTGGTGATTATCCTAGCGTCTCTTGCTGGAGCATGCATTGTGGCTGCAGCCATTGTTGCACCTGTTCTTCTAACTAATAGAGACACAACGGTAACATCAACGACAACGTTATTAACGACAACAGTGACAACGACAACCGTATCGTCAACAACGACAACAACCACAAGTATGTTTGCATAGAAGAATAGTTTTGCAATGTGTATTAATAAATTCAATATCTCAGAAATATTGCATATAAACTATGATTTTTATTTAGGATCATCATCATCATCATCAGAAAGAAAGAAAGAGGCAGCGAATATTATAATATTGAGAAATATCTACTTTTTTTTTCATTTAGAAAAGCATTGCGATAGTTAATCTGTTTCTTAGAAACGTAGTATGCGTAAAAGTAATTTATTTGTAAAAATCTCGGACAAAACTCGCAACTAAATCTAAAGAGATTACTCTAAATTAGAGCTCATCGGTTTCTTATAAGATTGCTCTCAATGTTTCTTGAGAAATATGTAGGATGTGGTTCAAAGCTAATATCACGAATAAATTAAAAATTCTTATAGGACATCAAGAATGCAATTAGATTCAGGTTCGAAACTAAAAAATTTAATCAACTAGGTTCGTGACTCTTCAAACACGCATTATTCAAGAAACATTTACTGCAATATTTTCTTTTCATGAGTATTTAACCATTTCATTCACATACGGTATTGACAAGTTACATTTTTATGTTGTTCTTCTTCTTTAATCTCATAAGCATTGAACTTAAATGTTTAAGTTCGAGCTCAGTTATTCTCAAACAATTGATAAAAAGGAATAATTATAGATCAAAAGAAGAAACTTCAGTATTGATTATGATAAGTCTACATGCAAAAAAACAAATGATTCAAAAATTGACTGAATACAGGCATCCGGAAAAAATATCATAATGTTCATTCTAAATTTTTCAAGCGTTCGACCTGTTTTTAAGGATATATCAACAAAGGCCTATGGAGTTTCAAATCTATTTCTAAGTCACTCAAGTAATTCTTTCTCTCTTTTAAACTCATATCACTTCCATGAAAGTCAAATAGTATTATTCTTCATATATCAATTGAAAACTATTAATTTTTCTTTTACAGCTACTGCTCCATCACTACTTTGGAACTCAACAGGCACACTTATGGCTGGGACGGGTACAACTGGTTCAAGTTCTAATATGCTTTCCAGTCCTTTTGGTCTGTATGTCGATTCATCTAATACACTCTATATTGCTGACTGGAATAACAATCGAGTTCAAAAATGGTTGGCAAATGCAACAAATGGTACCACAGTAGCTGGTCGAGCAGATGCAGTGGGTGGTTCAGGTTCAAATGAACTGAATCGTGCTGGAGGTGTTGTTGTTGATTCAAGTGGGAATATTTATGTGGCTGATACATGGAACAATCGGATCCAACGTTGGACAAGTGGTGCAACTTCGGGCACGACCATCGCTGGTACAGGTAAAAGAACGCATATATTTTATTCAACAATTCTTTGTGTGTGAGAACATAGATATTTGAGAAGTTCTGAATAGACATGAGCGAAACTGAGGTGGTGCATCGTAGTTATCTCAGTTCAATATTTTCTTAAACATGTCTGAAGACTGCCATCTCTTCGATATCCTCTGACAACACTTTCAAGACTCCATTTTTGCGCGAATTCTCCTCTCTTTCCTTCTGAACATAATACCCTTCCTAGAAAATATGATAATAATTGTAAATGAATGTATTCACAGGTACGGCGGGCAGTGCGAACAATGAACTGAATATTCCATACGGCTTTGCACGTGATTCCAGTACAGGAACGCTTTATATAGGAGATTTTGGCAATCATCGTGTGATGCGTTATCTATCAGGTGCATCATCAGGAACAGTAGTTGCTGGTGGAAATGGACCAGGAACCAATACTTCACAACTATATTATCCTGTTGGTGTTTATTATGAAGCATCATCGAACAGTCTTGTGATCTGTAATTATATGGCCAATAATATTGTTCGTTGGGTATTAGGTGCTAGTAGTTGGATACTTATTGCCGGTGATATAAATGGAGCAGGTGGTAGCACATCGACATTACTCAATCAACCTATAGGCATGACAGTTGATTATTTTGGTAATGTGTATGTTGCTGATACAATGAATTATCGAGTACAATTTTTTGTGGCTGGTCAGTCGAATGGTACAACACTTGCTGGTGTTACTGGTGTTTCTGGTACAAATGCAACGCTACTTGGTGGTCCTTATGGATTGACACTTGACAGTCAACTTAATTTATATGTAGCAGACACAGCTAATAATCGCGTACTAAAATTTGCGCATCGTTGAACAAAATATTCAGCTGTCGGTGTAATGTTTGTTAATCATGAACATTTTTTATTCCTTTTTCATACACATTTCTACGACATTTTATGGTTATAATAACAACAAATGATATCGAACAATAGTGTCACCTTCTTGCTCCTTTCAAAAATAACGCTTCACTAATATGTATGTATCCTTCTGATCAAAATAAATGATCTATCTTATTTTTGCGATAACTTCTCTTTAATATTGTCTTTTGATTACTTAAATTACACTGAAAATGTTAGCCTTATAAACTGTCGTCTTACTTAATTCTATTTTCGGTAATATTAAACTTCAATGGATGAATTCAGTTCAATAGTATTTTTTTCTCAATGATGTATCTATGGTATAAATGAGAATCCAATAGATAACGGTAAAGAGAATATTTTCAATTTGCTCTACAAAATTATTTTTAACATATTTATTTATTTGTTTCTTATCTTTAAAATCCTTGAAAGTAGATATATGAAACAAAATCAACATTTACATAGATAGATATCATTGTATGTGTCATTTATTTTTCTCTCTCATTCTTATTCTCTTGATGCTAATCTTTCTTTAAAAAGACGCAAAAACATCTATTATTCATTCTTCTTGATACTGGGTCATGATGTTGTATATTTTCTTTAGTTTTTTTTTGTTTATTAATACGATTGAATGTTTTGAAGAAAAGGTCAAACTTATTGGTACGCATATAGTATGTAAATTCTACTTTAATCTATAAATTATTTAAAATGAAAAATTTATTTATAAAAAAAAAAATAAAAGTTATACCGTCATGGAGATCGAACTCCTACTTTTTCATATCCAAAAAGTCCTGTAAATCCATCGTTTTGGCGAAATGGTTTTGGTCAATTAACAGTTCGAGGACAATTTCAACAAATTCGTCTAGGTCAATATTTACGACAACGATATTCTGAATTACTCAATTCAACTTATATCGCTTCTGAAGTTCGTCAAAATAAACTAAATTAATACCATATTTTTATTTTTTTATCTAATATAAACAGATAATTATTCGAAGTTCAGACTCTGAGAGAACTTTAATGTCAGCCTATTCAAATCTACTTGGTCTCTATCCAACATCAATAGAAAAATTAGAATCAATACTGTCAGAATACGAACCTAAAGAACAATGGCCAGAACTTCTTCCATGGCAACCAATTCCTGTACATACTGAACCGACATCAACTGATTATGTATGCATCTTTTTTTTTAAAAAAGTATCGATTAATAATAATGAAGATTCGATATATATTTGTTTTAGGTAATGGGTGTTAGTCAATGTCCATATTTCTTTCAGCTTGTAGAAGAAATAACTAATAGTGAACAAATACAAAATATAAGCAAAGATTTTCGAGTAAATTTTATTTTTAAAAAAAGACAACTGAAGCTTTATTAAGAAATATTTTGATTAGAATTTCTTTGATCAATTAGAAGTATGGACAGGATCACCAATTAATAATTTATTCGATGCTTGGATTTTAGCTGATATTATTTTAATTGAAGTAAAATTTATATAAAAATTTATTTGAAAAAATTTCTTATTTTTTTTAATAAGGCTTTATATAATGTAAGTTCATCATGGGCTACACCTTCTGTTATTGCTCAACTTCGAGAGATTGCTGAATTATCATTTTATTATCTTTTTAATACAACTGAAACAAGTCGAATCATTGCAGGTTATTTTTTTTTCTCTTTCATAAATAATAGAATATCTCTAAATGTTTTTTTTTCAGGTCCAATGATTAATGATATAATGGATAATATTCAAAATTTAATAACAAATAAATCAACTGGATGGACAGCAAAAATTTATTCGGGTGTAAGTTTTTAATTCTATTAAGAATACATATTTAATTATATTTATTTTATTTCTAGCATGATGCATCTATTGTTGCAATATTATCTTTTTTTCAAGCAAATTATTTACATCTTCCTCCTTATAGTAGTGCACTCTTCTTTGACTTATATCATATACTAGGTATGTATATGTACTTCTTTTCTTTTGTATTTCTTATTCTACAAATTATTTATTCATTGATTAAAGAAAATAATAGTTATGCTTTAAAAATCGAATATTTAAATGAGACAAACAGTCGTACAACGAATCCAATAAAATTACCACGTAAGTTGTTTATTGTTTATTATTAATAATTAATAATTATTAATGTATAGCATGTTCCGATGTAATGTGTCCTATAGATGTATTAAATACATGGCTTGAGAAAAGACTACCTAGTAAAGATATGAAAACAGAATGCATGGTTCGAACACCTGATCAATCAATGGCTCAATCAAATTATCATAATAAATATTCAGTATATGTTTTTTTTATCACAGTTTCTACGTTTCATCTTTTTCTTTTTTTCATAGTTGACATATGAACAATCTTTAAAATATATATTATAAATAATTAACAGATTAATTATAGTTCAGATTTTGCTTTGTAAATATAATTTTTTAAGCAATAACGACTATAAATATATTAAATTAAAGGGATTCTTGGGTTTTGCTTAATAAATATAAAGCTTACATTAATATTTTTTGTTCTTTAAAATTTTGTATAGATTCACAAATTGATCAATATTATTTTCTTAAAAAATAAATTTAATATTATCATTTTAACATTAATTTATGCTTGAAAGTAGTCAAAAAATCATTGTAGTCGATTGATGAACGAATGATCTACAATGAAACATTCTATCAATAATCATTCACCATTAAATAACTCTAGTATTCAACTTTGGGTGAGGATGCACAGTATTTTTACGTCTTCTGTTGCCAAAATTGCAGTATGTTGATGATCGAACCTAATCTTTGACTTTTTTTTCTCATTTTTGTTTCTCTGAAATTGTTGCTTTGGACATCACTCTATCCAAAAAGAACAAAATATACCACAAGAAGCAGCGTGAAAAGCTCCACAATCTACGAACGAAAGTTTGTTTTAATTGTATAATTTTTATTTTAAAAAAAATGCAAAACTATGTGCGATTAGTTTTAACCGTTGTGAAAATCGATCTCACAGAATTTGGATTTGTTTTGAACATGAAAAGTATAGAAATAAAATAAACTATTCTTTGCAAACTGTAGAACTCTTCACGCTGCATTTTGTGATATATTTTGTTTTATTTAAATATGTAGAATAAATTACTGTCATCATCACATGTATTGATCAATATTATTCATAAGGTTAGTAAGCTAAGATTTGTATTTTAATGATTATTTTCGAATATGACATTTACAGAGAAGAAAATATAACTATTAACATGAGCTTAATAAAGAAAAAATATAAAAGCGTAAACCTTTTTATTCTTCATTGTAATTTTAAATGTACGTAAATTCAAAATAATGAATATCTTAATACATTGCATATTTTATATACAATTATTTCTTATTGTTTATCTTGAAGATAAATATATTCTATCTTATTCTACATTAAAAACGGAAACTTATGAAGTTGATACTGGTATTATTTATGAATATTTTTATGTAAAAGCAAACAATAATAGTACTGATTTTAAACCAACATTATTATTTCTTCATGGTTTTCCATCATCTTTTCATTGTTGGCATCATCAAATTGAATATTTTTCAAAACAAGGATATGGATGTCTAGCAACTAATATGATGGGATATGGTAAAACATATTCTCCATTAAATAAAACTGAATATAGATCTAAATCTATGGTTAATCATTTAATTGCTCTGTTAGATTATTTACAAATAGATAAAGTCATTGTAATTGGACATGATTGGGGTACTCGACCAGCAAGTCGATTTGTATTGTATCATCCAGAACGAACATTTGGACTTGTTTTAATTAGTGTTGGTTATGATCAACTATCTATATTCGATTTTGATCAAGCATTGTTAAGTACAAAAGAATTATGTGGATTTGAAATTTTTGGTTATTGGCAATTTTTTTATTCTGAACATGCTGCAGATATTATTGAAAATAATTTAGAAAGTTTTATTGATCTTATTTATTCAAGTAATACGACATTATTCAGAACAGATTTTGCTCCTATTGGAAAAATGAAAGAATGGTTAATAAATGGAAAACGAACTGAAAGAGCTTCATATATGACAGCAAATGATTATAAAATTATTCATGATTATCTTAAAAATAGTATGCAACCAAAATTGAATTGGTATAAAGCAGCAATTGATAATATTAATTGGGAAGATGATAAAAATTTAGATCCAATTATTCGACAACCGGTTCTTTTTATACAAGATACTATGAGCGATTTATGTATTAGCTTTACTGTTGCACAACGAAGACAATTCACACCTAATTCTGATGTTATTAAATTGAATACATGGCATTGGGTAATGCAAGAAAATCCAGATGCTGTTAATAATGCTATTAACAAATGGATCAAGAAAATTGATGACCTTGATGTGTAATAACATTCTACATGGAAGTCTATTATGATTTTTCATCAATTTTTTTCCTAAAAGAAGTATCTTACCGATGTATAGAAAATTGAACAAAAACAGCTTCACGAGCATTCATGTTACCCGTTGAATAGTGATCAAATAGCATACAGAAATAGAGTGAAAGACGCTCTATCTGTTCATAAAAAAAGAAAATTTTTTTCAAGGTTTCTATAAGAAAAGAAAGTACCTCCTTCACTATTTTTGGTATGCCCTAAGTATCATATGGTATAATTTTCTTCACAGATAAAGACACGAGAAGAAAAATTTTTATTTGATATTATTGCTGAGATATTCTAAGCAGAACAAGAAAACTCAGAGCCAGATGATTAAATTTTTCTCTTCCAGAAAAATATTCCAAATGTCTTGAAACAGTACCACATTTGATAATACATTGAATAGCATTCAACATGAAAATTTATCTTAGGATGCTATTATCCTCATCCACATATCTTATTTTATTTTGAAAAATAATTCAAAAAAAAGCATCATTTTATATGTGTCCTAAATGATTAATACAATTCAACATCACTTACACAGGAGCTTCCTCCCATTCCACCAGTCACTAATACTGTCCCATTCAGTAATACAGTTGCAGTATGTTGGTATCTGATGCAATTCATATCTCCAATCATAGTCCATTGTTCTGTAAATGGTTCATATAATTCTGAACTTTGTAGGTAAGGTAACCTGTCTTGCATTCCACCAGCAATTAAAACACGTCCACTCTTTAAAACCGATGCTGAATGAACGTTTCTTCCATTATTTAAATTTCCTGCATCGTCCAATTTCCTGTTGATGGATTGTACAACTCAGTATTACTCTCACCTTGTTGTTGTCCGCCAGCGACTAACACAGTACCACTCAACAATATAGAAGCTGTATGATAAAATCGTGCATGATTCATACTACCTGTCATTATCCATGATTTTGTCGCTGGATTGTATAACTCAGCAGTATTGACAATATTACCGTCGCTCCTTCCCCCTGTGATCAATACTTGTCCATTTGGTAACAATGATGCCTGATGCCACTTCCGTGCATATTTCATATTATCAGTTAATGTCCATTCACCAGTTGATGGATCATATAATTCTGCACTATCATGAAAAATAACATCAAATCAAATATGAAATGATATCTATATAAAAATTCTTTATCATCCAAACTTTTAATCTCACTCTTGATCTCCATTTATTTACTCATCAGAATTAAGAAGATATGATCACACTCATCATCATTATAGGTGCGAGATAGAAAAATTTTGTTTCCTACACATCTATTGAATACTCCCGAATATTATTAACGAAAATATTCGTTGAGGGCTTTTAACATTTTCCCATGTGAGGTGTTTAGCAGTGATATCAGCATTTGAAAAATCGTAACTGTTTCTAATAGAAATAGAAATGTATTAAAGTTACCTATTTGTATCTCCACCAGTAACTAACACCATGCCATCTGTCAATACTGATGCTGTATGATAACATCGTTTTTTATGCATCTACCAGTAAGTATCCATGTTTGATCTATTGGATGATATAATTCTGCGCTATCCAAACATTCATCTGTTAGTCTTCTTCCACCGGTCACTAAAATTTGTCCATCATTTAATACAGATGCTGTATGTGCATATCGATCATCATTCATAGAACTAGTAAATATCCATGTGTCTTCCGATGGATCATATAATTCAACAGTGTTCAAACATCCACTTATAGTGGAACCGCCAGTAATTAATACTTTTCCGTCATTCAATAAAGATGCTTTATGTTGAGCTCGTGCACGATTCATATTATTCATGGGCAACCAATCTAAAAACGAAGAATAGTATATTTGAAAGAAGAACTATATACAACTAATTATTTATATAGTGCTTTACATACAGTTCTTCGTATATGAGTGAATTGCGCCGCCATTGTACCGTTGTACGAAAAAAATCGAAAAAAATTAAAGTGATTTTAAAGAAGGTTTGAGTCGCGTATTTGATAGAGCTTCATTGATTGTATATAAATCAAGTATTTTCCCAACTGTCAGGTTTTTCATTTCAGAAAAAAAATCAATTTTTATTAAAAATGCATATTTTCTGAGATCTCTTGATATGATAAAATAAACAGTTTTAGAAATATTTTGACAAAATAAAATCACGAAATGAATATTAATATATTGTTGTTATATATCAATCGAAAGCTTTTCAAAAGGGGAATCTAATGAGCATATACAAAACTTTGTCGACACATATATATGCATATCTTAAGGACGACAAGGTGTGGATGACACCCTCACAATCACCCCCATTCTCATATTTTTAGTTTTTTATTTCATCTAGACGAGTCTCAAAAAAACATTTTATTATCAAAAGGTTTCTCGCTCTTTAGTCTACTAAACACAAAAAAAAACAATTCTCGTTTGCTTTCAAACTGGCTCTACTAGATTGAATTTAATATGTCGGGACATTTGGATGCGAAAAAGTTATGTCGGGACATTTTTCGAGTAAAATACTATTTTCTCACGAACAGTACGTGTTTAAGAGCTGAAATTCTTACCACAGATTTATCATATAGTCAGCTGAAAAAGATAAAAAAAACATGGTCTTAGCTCTTATAGTTACTGAGAAACCAAAGAAACAAAATTGAAATTATGTCGGGACATTTAACAGAAAAATAGCATCCCTACCCTCTTGTTTTTAGCTTTTTATTTGATCGATAAAGTCGTTCGAAAAATTTTTTTTTATCAAAAGATTTCTCGCTCTTTACTCCATCGAACAGTGAAAACAAAATGACGTTTGCTTTTAAATTGGCTTTAGTAGATGGAAATTAATATGTCGGGACATAAACTGATCATTTAGTATGTTTAGCTAGTCTTTGCAAGATTTGATCAGAAAATCAAAATCAAAGCTGTGATCAATTCATATGATACAAAAGAGAAAAGTCTGAGCTACAAAATGGTTATAACAATTCATTTTTATTTATTCAAAATGTAGGACAGTAAGGGCGATTTTCGTCGATGGGTAGCCCCAAAAAACGCCCATTTTCACCTTTCCTGCTTGAAAGCTTCATAGCTACAATAGCCTAAAGCATTGATAGTTTTACGGTAAGTAGGATAGACTATAAGGAGTATTTGGAAAAAAAAATGATCAAAATTCGTTGAGCTGAACTAGAGATATAAGCGTTTTAGTGTTCGGAACACAACGGTACAATACGGGCGCAATTCACTCATATATTCATACTTTTCTCAGTTCTGTTCTATCACGTAACTTAGAAAAAAGTCTTTCTTTTATCACTGACAATGTATAGAATACGTTAATTGTTGAAAAGAATTTTTGCATTAAAGTATCCGAACCTCCTATTTTCAGCATGAGATCTCATTGTCTAAGAAAAAGAAATGAACACATGAAATTGCATCGAACTGTTTTTACATGAGTAGGAGAAGATGATGTGCTAGCAGAAATAACAGGATTTTCACAGAAAATAAGTAATACGTACGTACGATATAAAAATCACGTACTTCTAGTAAATTCTTCTGGTTTTGTTGCCATTGTTGTTAGTTGCTCTGATGTTGTTTGTTCTGATGCTACTTGTTCTGATGTTACTATTTCCATTATTTTTGTTGTAATTGCCTCCTTTGTTGTTATTACTGTTGTGAATTTTGTCTTTGCTTTTTTCTTTAAAATAATTGTTGTTGGAATAACAATCGATGAAATGACTAAAATACCAATGATTACACCAACGATTATCCATACCAATCGTTTTTTTTCCATTAGATTATTTCTAAAATAATTAGATTTTTTCAACGATGTCTAGAATAACAAAAAAATTAACCTACATTTTCCATGGAGTAGAACTCGATGGTTGATTTGTATTTGTTGCCATTATCAAAGTTTGATCTTCTGAATGAACTAAAACGCCAACTCGATAATTTTACTTCTTCAAATGTGTGTTTTATATTCGTCAGTGCGAAAAAATATATTTGAAAAAAATTTCCTTCTCGGAGCGACTAAAATCGACATCTGTCATACATTAACCGTTCCTGGTAGATGTTTAACGATTGCATTAGGTTTTCTCTTGTATCTTTTAGCACATATGTTATTAAATAAAAGAGAGAGAAACGAGTGATGTCAATAATTATTTCACAAAGCGGAAGAAAAAATTATAATCGCAATCTTTTCTTCTACAGTTATACTACGTTGCAGTATTTTCTCACAACATTCAACAATAATATTCTTTTTACAAAAGTTAAAACTAGTTGTTATATTAGAATTTAATCGCATATTAACATGCTTTTGTTTGTGATTATTCCATTGTTTTGATATTAAAAGAATAAATCGACAAAAAGTTGTGAAAAATCAGATTATAATCGATTAAAATTCACTCGTATTTCTATGATCAACATTTCAATTATTTTCCTCAAATTTATTTTTTTTATGAGTATATATTCCTATTCAAGCAAAGGAACAAATAGTTAAAAAAAAAGTATTTAGAAAGCCATTTAATTCTATTGTTTCCAAGGAAACACCGATGAAAAAACTTTTTTTTTACAAAATAAATTTTATCGTATTCCTTTTCATAGCAAGGAAAAAACAATATTATTTTTTAAAAAGCTATTCCTACGTAAAAAAAAATTTAGCACAAAAATCAATGCATATATGATTTTCATCGATTTTAGGAGTAAATAATTAGTTAAAATCCATAAATTTCGGTTTTTTCATATTAAATTGAAGATTATCATCAATTCTTATGTGTACTTGATTCAACATCAGTGTTTTTTTACTGATTATTATCGATTTATTTTATTTCAATCAAATGAAATCGGTTAACAGAGAATATAATTGCTTAAAATCAGTTTTCACTAATATTCTGTGATGTTTTTCTCCAGTAAGATCAATTCATCCGTAATCTAATCGACAGAAATCGATTAAGCTCTGTAATCAATTATAATCATTGATCCCTTGGGGACGGTGATACAAGGATTGTACCATCTATTTTCCAGCAAGGAAAATGTTTGTTCCACGTTAAGCTGTTATCACCTGTAAGCTAGTTGGTCGTTCCAGCTGCCATTCCATCCATATCTTTTATGAAACACGATCTAAAAGGAATGTTGAAGTGTATAGGGGTAGGAATTTGGATCCCATATCTTGGTCCTCATAGACATAGCAGACACCTTTAGTAACACCTCCTCTCTTTGTCACAGACCGTGACGGACATTACTAAGGGACCATTGAAGACTGTTACAGAGGCAGTATCACAACTAGAATCTGTCGTATTATTGTTAATTAACCCTTTAAAAGGTGACTTTCGGACGGTCGGCTTATGCCGATATTAATAGCTTTATTGGCTCGGTCTTGATCCGCATTATAACGTGCGAAGATGGGGTCAATAATATCGGATTATTTCATGTATGATGAGGCTACTTATTGCGATCAAGATAAGCATTTGTATGTAAAATTCCAGTAAAGTTAGAAAAATCAATTAATTCTGTTCTGCGATACGTTCGATTTTATTCTATGAGCAAAATAATTGAGAAATAATCAAACTTAAATAGAACGTATAAGGTAAACTTTCAAGTTTGTCAAGCCTTTCCTGTCTCTTTTTAAAAGTAAAAATGACCGGCGCACATCTTCATAATTAACTGTAGAAGGAGAGCATAAGCATTGACACCAAAATTTGCATATCCAAAAATTAATTTTACATTATACATGCAGTGATGCTTTCCTTTCTAGCGGAGTCATTGTGTCTGTTTTATTATATTTCTAGAATAACAAATAAAAAAGTCGTTCATATATGAACTACTGTCCGCCAAAAGGTTAATGATAATTAAATTATGTTTCACATTTTAATCTTGCAGGAATTGCGCGACACTGGTTTTTTTTCTTTTTCTTCCTGTCGTACACATACTTGTCAGATCTTGTCTTTTCTTTCTACTCTATACACTAACGCTTTGGTCACTGTTCCTCTTATTTTGATGCATCACATAAGGCTTTTGTCTAATCATTTTGAACCAAACACAAGAAATTGAAAAATAATTCCG
Organism: Macrotrachela quadricornifera; assembly: GCA_022393335.1. NCBI lineage: Eukaryota > Metazoa > Rotifera > Eurotatoria > Philodinida > Philodinidae > Macrotrachela > Macrotrachela quadricornifera. Next base: position 1,361,695 of record JAJEKB010021035.1, read on the forward strand.
TCTCCAAAGGGTTAAGTTGCATGTTGTCTTGCTTGCTACTTTTCAAAAGTGGAATTCAGTTACAATGATTCGCTTGTTCTCTTTTATTCTTTATTCATGTCAAGTCCCTAAGATCTATCGAAGACCAATTACAAGGGCCTGTAGCCTACATATCCATTTCATGCAACATTGTCCTAACAAGTACTTCAATGAAAAATCTCCTCATTGCTAAATCATTATTTTTTTAAAAATCCTTTTTCAAGCAAAAAACCTTATTTGAAAAAATCCAAAAAATAATAATATCATTCGATTTCCTGACGGAAGATTAATTCTTGTTTTTTTTTCTTATTACATTTTAATTATGTAAACCATTTAACCGTACAAAAAATATAGACGTTTAAAAACAAAAAAGAATACGTCATGCATTTTTTATCTGATGTTTCCGACATTAATTTTCATTTTCTTCTTCTTTTCAAACAATTCTAATTAGAATGAAGTCTAAAAATAATTATTTAATATAACAAAAAGAAATTACATATTATTTTAATGTCGTAGTATGACTTTGATGGTTCTTTATAAAATTTATTTGAGTATTTTAATTTAAATGACTATTAATAAAAACATCAGGAACGTTTGTCAGAAAAAGTTAAATCACTTTTTGTGTGTGTAAACAGTTTATATCGATACAGTGATCTAGGATGGTCCAGTATCTTTGACGAAACACAAATGATACTCATCATTGTGTGAGTTATTAAGTTTTTCTTTTTTTCTTATTTGAATTGAATAGTATTCTCTTTATTATCTTTTTTACTATAAATAAGTTGTTATCCTAATTTGATTTGTAATATTTTATTTTTCTCCTAATGTAGTTAGAATAGTTATATTTCAATCAATTGATCAAATGAAAAACAGAACTAATCAAATATTTCCTGCCTATTTATCTACGTAATTCGTATCGCTCGTATAAATCTTTTACTTTTCATCTCATTATTAATCTTTCTAAAGTATTATTTACGTGTCAATGAAATTTTGTTCTCAATTATAATAATTACTAGATGGATATAAAAGAAAAAGAAACACCTGCACATTTTTTTTCTAAGAATAATCTTGTTCTTCTGAACTTCTTTTCTCCTTTTTTTTAGTTTAAGTCTATATTTTGTCAACAGGTGCTATGATTTTAATACTCTTTCTCGTTTGATTAATTCTAATGAATTCATTTTTTCTCTTTATTGATAAATTCAAAAGATACTATTTGAATTGTTTAATGATTCTATACAATAGGCAAACCTCAAGGTCGCATATAAATTTTACTTAAACATAAAATGACTTTTTATTTTAGAAAACATAGATATTCTTATTGTCTCTACTTTATCATGTCAAATATTACATCTAGTAATAATATTACCATCGATCTATCTAATTATATCAAGTATATTATCATGCAAACATGTCATATTCCATCGACTATTTGTTCTATTTTTACACTTATTAATTTATTGTTAAATCGAAATCTTCGATTATCACTTCATAATCATATACCATTAGTATTGTTAATGATTTCAACTTGTGATGCATTTCTCAATCATCCACTTACACTTAATTATCTACGTATTAGTCAAGTTAAACCACCAACTGATGAAATGTGTCTTTTTTGGAATTTTATTAATGGAACATTCACTATTGGAACATATTGGACAATGGCATGGAATTGTATTGAACGACATTTACTCATTTTTAATTCTATATTATTTACTACTCAACGTGGACGAATGTTATTTCATTATATTCCTCTTTTTATTGTGGCTTTTCTGTACCCGATTATGGTTCATACAGTGATCTTTTTTATCTATCCATGTCAAAATCAGTTTAATATGATGTCACTATTCTGTGCATTTCCATGTGCATTGAAAGTTCAATCTGTAGCATTGTATACTCGAATCGCACATCAATTTGTGCCTACATTCATTGTAGTTGGTTGTACTATGACTCTGATCATACGTGTAATTATGCAAAAACGACAAGCACAAAATAATCAGTTTAATTGGCGTCGATATCGTCGAATGATTATTCAACTTTTAGTTCTAGTTAGTCTTTTTCTCATTCTAACCTTGCCGGCTACTATTGTAAGCATTGTACAAAATTGTTGTCTACCTACTTTTGCTGTTACTGTGCAAGTATCTTATCTTAATTTCTTAGTTCGATTTATTACTATATTTATGCCCTTTATTTGTCTCAATTTATTTCCAGAAATTTGGCCTAATATATTTCGATACAAAATTCTGGTTCGTCGTATTTTACGTATTGAGACTAGAACTAATCCTTATTAATTTTATTCATGTCAATATTTATTATTTGTTAATAAAACTAAATTATTCCCTTGACTGTAGGTCAGGGTCTAAATCCCGAAATTGTCGGTGTGTTTGTGTGTTTGTCCGCAGGGTCAAAGGTCAAAAAAACATCCTCAACTGCTATACTATGAGGATACCCTTACGTCCTCAGGCACTATACTATGGGGGTACCCTTAGGTCCTCAGGCACTATACTATAGGGGTATACCCTTGGGTTCTCAACTGCTATAGTGTAGGAGTACTCTTGGGTCCTAAACTTAGGGATCCCACCATATATTTATTGTACTAGTAGCTAAGTACGTATCGTAAGGTGCTGGTCGCTGCATCTGCTTTTGTATTAGTCGAGAAATGGCCCAATCAGATGGCCGCAAAATGTAACTCGCTTATTTCATGGACAACCGTCGGAGACTCTATGAGGACTTTTGTAGAGCGCCCTTGATGACCTCAAATTGGCCCGAGTAAGCATGTGTTCCATTTTTATCTTAATGGAGAAAAACCGCCTTCAAATCTGATTGGCTGAAATTTTTTTGGAACAGCCAATCAGATTTTGAGGCGATTTTTCTTCATCAAGATAAAGCCGGAACACATGGTTACTCAGGCCAATTTGAGGTTATCAAGGGCGCTCTATAAAAGTCCTCATAGAGTCTCCCACGATTGGCCATGAAATAAGCGAGTTACATTTTCAGCCAATCAGATTTCGAGGTGGTTTTTCTCCATCAAGATAAAGATGGAACACATGGTTACTCGGGCCAATTTGAGGTTATCGAGGGTGCTCTACAAAAGTCCTCATAGAATCTCCGACGATTGTCCATGAAATAAGCGAGTTACATTTTCAGCCAATCAGATTTCGAGGCGATTTTTCTCCATCAAGATAAAGATGGAACACATGCTTACTCGGGCCAATTTGAGGTCATCAAGGGCGCTCTACAAAAGTCCTCATAGAGTCTCCGACGGTTGTCCATGAAATAAGCGAGTTACATTTTGCGGCCATCTGATTGGGCCATTTCTCGACTAATACAAAAGCAGATGCAGCGACCAGCACCTTACGATACGTACTTAGCTACTAGTACAATAAATATATGGTGGGATCCCTAAGTTTAGGACCCAAGAGTACTCCTACACTATAGCAGTTGAGAACCCAAGGGTATACCCCTATAGTATAGTGCCTGAGGACCTAAGGGTACCCCCATAGTATAGTGCCTGAGGACGTAAGGGTATCCTCATAGTATAGCAGTTGAGGATGTTTTTTTGACCTTTGACCCTGCGGACAAACACACAAACACACCGACAATTTCGGGATTTAGACCCTGACCTACAGTCAAGGGAATAACACATTCACATATAAGTGCAGCGAAATATGAATTGACAATTAGCATTATTGGAACTGTATAACATGTTTTATCAACAATGAAAATAAATAAAAAAGAGAGTAGAAAGTATAATGATCAAGATAATAGAGACAATCCCAAGAAATAAACTATGATTCAACGATTGTTATAGCAGGTTCGTTGAAAAATATAATTAGTTCAATAGAAGAAGTTGCAATCATTTTTCAAAAAAATACATAAACAAGAAAGAAAATGAATTAAAGTGCGTAGATGGCAGCATTGCTGTGAGGTTCTCCTTTTGGAAATGTAGCTAATGGCTTCTACCACCGTAAACTACGAAGGCAGAAAAACTATATATAGGATCTTAGCCTGCTAAGGCTCGAGAAAACTCACAATAAAAGTGCCTACCGTGTCTTGAGGATGTAAATGAATGAATAATAATAATGATGATGAAGATTTTATTGATAATAATCAATAAAATATAACAAACAATAATGATGAAAAATAACACAGGAAATAAACACGACGAGACAAAATAGAAAAAACAAAAACAACCATCGAAATATATAAATATATTTATATATATCGAAATATAATATAGAAAAAATAGAAAAAATGACGCAATAATAGGAAGAAAGAGAATCTCATGATGATCAATATAGTGATACAGATATTTATATCATAGGAAAGAAAAAAGACACATATAGGTGGTCACTCGAACCCAAGGGGGAAACAGCTGATTAGGAGTCTGATAATCACCCTAATCACTGATAATCACTGATAATCACTGATAATCACTGCTAATCACTGCTAATCACTCCTAATCACTGATAATCACTCCTAATCACTGATAATCACTATTAATCACTATTAATCACTCCTAATCACTGCTAATCACTGGTTCTCAATCCTGAAAGCTCGTCGGTTTGTCTGGGGTCAAAAAAACATAAAGGTCAAAAAAACATAAAGGTTAAAAAAGCACTAAAGGTTAAAAAAACATCCAAGGAGGAAACAGTTGATTAGGAGTCTGATAATCACTGGTAATCACTCCTAATCACTATTAATCACTCCTAATCACTATGAATCACTCCTAATCACTCCTAATCACTATTAATCACTATTAATCACTATTAATCACTATTAATCACTCCTAATCATATCTAATCAAATAATCAGCTGTTTCCCCCTTGCTCGAACCACACATAGGACAGAATAAAAAGAGATAATATATATATCTAAACTATACGTTAGCGTCATAGAGTCACATCTATGGACGCTAACAGCTCGGTCAGTTATTGTGAAGAAATTGCCATAGAAAAAGAATTTTCAGAAAAGATAATGAATAGTTCCATGGGTGACGTTAAAAATCTCTTTAAAAATGTTATTCATGGGTCTTTTTCCCTTGTTCATCTCAAGCCATACAAAGCAATCTGTCTCGAATCAGTTTAATGTATGATGATTTATTGAAATTATGAACATATATGTCGAAACGACAAATACTTTTTCTTTTTCAATTTAATTAAAAATTTTATGAAAATCAGATAAACCATCTGTGATTTGCATTAGTGACCTCGACCGCCTCGCGCCCTCGAATGAGAGCCACTCCGGGTCGTCGGATAATCATCATCTGAATCCACAGAATGATGACCACCTCGCACCATAGAATGATAGCCACCTCGCGTCGTCGGATAATCATCATTTGAAGCCACAGAATGATGACCACCTCGCACCATAGAATGATAGCCACCTCGCGTCGTCGGATAATCATCA